>CAVLJG010000002.1:29535814-29897666 GCA_963669975.1 Acanthoscelides obtectus | reverse complement strand
ACATGGCATCATATTGTGTGTAAGTACTGTGCATACTTTGCTTCTTTGTGTGAATGTTGTCTTATCACGAGAGTTGGTTTCGAACTGTCAGTGATTTTGTCTTGGCTTGTGACGGTAATAATATTTGTTTCATATCCATGAGTGGAGTAGACTTTTCAATGTAAACCTATCGCTAAAATTGGTAAAAAATAAATTTAATCGATTGAAATCTATGGAACTGGTATAGTTTTCTGTTTTTCACATTTGACTCCCATTTATAAACTGTTGTCAAGTATATTTAACTTTTTGTTACGGTCTAGCTACACCAACCACGAAGATTGGTCTAGGTACACCAACCACGAAGATTCTAAGCGTTGGTGAGAAATGCATTATTCAAAAAATGTGTTTTGACTACGTCTTAAATGATCAGGTATTCGAAAAATTAAGCTTAGACACGTTCTGGGAAATGTCGTATGTGGTTCATAACTCCGCCGTCACTGAACGGATTCTTAAAACTACATCAAAGCTTGTTCATACTTGGCATGTAGTCTAATCATATTAGACGAAAATGACTTGTGAATAACCCTGTATATGATCAATGGAATTTTATATACATGAGTTAGAGTCATTGCCACAATACCACATCATATTTGAATTGTATGCGTTCTAATACAACTGTTGGTGTCTATGTCTAAGTGACTCAATATTCATATAAATTTTATACTAGAATTAAAAGAACGACTGTTGCTACCGTATAATGAATGAAACTTAACAAAAAGAACCTTATTCTAAAATACCCCTGGCGAAATAATTATGAAGTCTTTTATTCCACAACAAAGAATGAGAAATCGTGTTTTTGAGGATTTAATCGAAAGTGTTGGCAGGAACGAAAAAACTGTTAATATAAGATTTTTAGGTATTTGAGACCTACAAAATGAGACTACACATAAAAGGATCCGATAGCAAAGAAGTTATGGTCGAAACCGAGGCAAACTGCAGGATATGGCACTTGTTGGTATTACGACGATGGTTTCTCGCAGATATTTGATATTCTTCAAATTCGTAGGATTCATACTTCTAAATAACCACAACAACAATTGGAGTAGATTGGTCAAGTAGTTTTTGAGAATTTCTAATTGTTTATTCCAAAATACCTGTTTTCTGACCATCACTACTAACTTATTGAGCAATATACAGGGTTAGTTCAAAGCACATTTCATAGCAAAATACACTGGTTTACCTTGCCGATATGAATCACAAACCATTCCGGAATATAAATGTTATTTTTAGGCAAAAACGATAGGTTAAGTTTTTTCTTCCAAGCAAATTCAAACATGTCGTATTTGTGGGTAATTCGCAACAACAGATGATAAGACACATCCGCTGTGTATAGTTACGTATGTTTTTCGAATACCTTAGCGCATTTTTTCAATTACTCACAAATACAAAATGTTTGAATTTGTTTTGAAGAAAAAACGTGACTTTTGTTTTTCGCATAAAATAACATCTTTCGGAATGGTTTGAGATTCATATCGGCAAGGTGAACACGTGTATTTTGCTATTAAATGTTCTTTGAATGAGCCCTGTATATTGCCCAGTAAACTAGTAGTGATGGGTGGAAAACTGCTGTTTTGGGATAAACAATCAGAAATTCTCAAAAACTTCTTGACCAATATAATCCAATTTTGTTGTTGTTATTTAGAAGTATGAATTCTACAGATCTGAAGAATTTCAAGTAGTTGCGTGCAATTATCGTCGCATTACCAACAAGTGCCAAAACCTGCATTTACCTCGTTTTTCGTCCATAACATTTTTGCTATTAGTCGGATATTTTACGTGTGGTCTCATTTTGTAGGTCTCATAAATACCTAAAAATCTTATATGAAAAGTTTTTCATTCCTGTCACACTTTCGATTGAATCCCAAAAAACACGTTTTCTAATTCTTTGTTGTCAAATAAAAAGTTTTCCCACAAAAATTGGTGTATCCATTTTATGCGTCCCATGTTTTAATTATACCCTTGAACAACTTACACCATTAAAACCAGACTTTACAATTATTTCGGGGAATTTGCTAATATGATTAGACTAATGGTAGTAATCCTGTTTCAAATTCTATTAAAACCTATTCAGTACTTTTACAATAGGTAGGTATTTCGTACCCAACTGATGCGGAAAGAAAAGCTATTTTTATTTAAATCGCAAGTAAATCCATATCGCACTGTGAGAATTGAGTTTCCGAACTGCCACTGTATGGAGAATTACAAAATTCCTCATGATTCATTAAAAATTAAACAAAACAGAGGGTGCTGTGAAAACAAATGAAAACGGCCGGCTGTCAAGCAGTCGTTCTTGTCAGTTTTCATCATGGCTTTCGTCGCGTGCCTTGTCGGTTTAATTAAAAAAACGGAAACTTTGAGTGAAGTGCCGTGCCCGGTGTCCGATAAACCATGTGACTTATTCTTGTGTGTGTTTAGTGTCAACTTTGATTACCGTATTCCACCTGACAATGGGAATAGTGCAGAAAATGGATTTATCACCTCATCGCTGGAATTCGAGGTAGGATTTTGACTGTCAATCAAAGGCTCTGGTTCTTAATAACGTTCTAACTTGGACAATCAAATAGAAAGTTGAATTAAAACCATGATATATTTTGGCGCTTCTCGTAAGCGAATCTTATAATAGCTTTCATCGTCCTACAAATCCCGAAGGTTGTCGAATTATGAGAGATCACTTCCATGCGCTTACGCAGTTCGGTAATCGTTTAGAATTTCTTGCGTACCATGATCTCCGTGAAACAGGGTTGCCATAGGGGAATTTTACGTTCCTTGGGGAATTTTTGGGGGAATAAAATGTTCTGGGAGAGTTTTTGGGGGAAAAAATAAAATCGTTGGGTATTTTATTCCATCTTTAACTAAAAAACTGTCCACTGTTTAATAATAATTTTATCTTTCAGTAGTTCTTTTTTCTACACAGCGCACCCAGGCGGCCCGACCTTGGCAAGTCTTTAACCTCACCTTTTTGTTCAAATTTCCGCACCGACTGACGAATGGTGTTGACACTGGGCACATTATTTCGACCGAAATCTTGTCGTAGCTTACGAATCGTTGCAACAATTGACTCATTATTTGAGTAAAACTTTTTAACAATGGCGCGCAATTTAACTCAGTTCTACATTGGCCACCCTGTATATAAAAAACTAAGTCGTGTACTTTTCAAATTATAAGCTTGTATGTATGTACATGCATTCATGTAGTAACACAAAACATTGAAATAAAAAGTCACTTTAAAGACACAAAAGTTCATATATTGTCGTTTGTCTCCTCTTCATCTTTAAAATGGCGTCTTGAAATCGTATTTCTAATTCAGAAATAAGCTCCATAAACTCTGTATCTCCCTGAGTTTCGACAAAGCTTTTGAGCTGCTTGGTCAGGGTAATAGCTTTACCATAATTTGAAATAGCTTCTGTTGGTACTGATCCTCATCGACATCAGAATCTTGGGAAAGTTCTTGTATTTAAACTGGATTTTTAATTTCTTGGCCTAAATCTGGATCTTCAACATACAAGCTTTCGACTAGGTTAAAAAAATCATCAAGGTTTTCGTTAATAATTTGGAGCCATTTCTACATTGAATGTGTGCCCACTGTATCTTTTCCGCATAGACATACCTAATGTAAATTTATTCGAATGCGTGGGATGAGGTTTGATGAAATAAAAAGTAACCATATTAAAAATAATCTTTATATTCTCGTTTACATTACATTATTTGTTTGGGATTCGCAAAAGCAGTAATGTACCTTTTTAATTCTTTATATGGAATCTAATAAAATAACGAACAACGATGACTTAATAAAAATATCGTTTTTAAAAAAATACGGCTCAAGCTCTCACAATAAAATAAATACAGTTTGAATAAATAAAAATTCGACATTCTGCTCCTATCTTTTTCGGTAAAATGATTAGAGATACTGCTAATTTTCAACGGTCGAGAGTAAAAATTGCATGAATTAGCACATACTTTCAGCGACTGATGGTAAACATTGAGGATGCTGGTTTTTCAGCTGTAAGTATATACTAAAATCTAGTTATTTCTACTTGAAGCATATTTCGTACTGTATACAACTATGACACAATGTGACACAGAAAATTTCTCGCAAACTTGAAATAATATCAAATCAAGCTCTTTTGAACTAACAACTAAAATTTTCTATGCGAATTGTGGCAATGATGTATAAGCGTGTCGCTGAATCAAGGCTTTAATATAAAACACTTAAAAATAGATTATTTTATACACATAACTATGTTACAAAGTGGAGCAAATCGTTCGTTAAATATAAAATAGAGCAGTCAGAGCTTTAAAGTTTAGACATCTCCAGGCGGTACGACGTTAAGTGAGAAGGCTGCAAAGGTTTCACCCTTTTTGCCTATAGCCTTGGCTTGGTATTGACCAATATCGTTCGAGTTGCAATTCAGGATTTCAAAGGTGTATCTCTTTCCGTCAGCTGTGAAGTTGTATTTTGCGCTGCTTTCCTTGATCTGCTTGCCGTCTTTCAGCCAGTTAATTTGCAACGGCTCGTCTTCTGTCTCTGCTACGAATGTGGCCGATTCTCCTTCCGACACCTTGAACAAACATTGGCGTTAAGTAGGTTGACTCTACACTAGGGTTACCTTTTTTCAAACGCATACCCACTAATTTTTTTTGAACAAAGTCAAAACATTGTAAATAAAGTTTTATGCAAATAGAATCAGGGCAACCAGTGCCGAGTTGCATTGGAACATGTCAAAACTTGCATATTAAGCGCGAGATAGCCAACAAATTGCAGTGCTCGTTTGTTCTATTAGTATACGCACACGTCTAAGGAATTACGCAGTTCTAAAATGGGAATATTTTAATAGGGAACGGTTCAAAGCTTCCCTCGAATGGACAAGTACTAGCAGTTTTGTTTTATAATACCCGGGAAGTGAAATTAAGTTTCAATGGGAGCGCCATTATTTACTAGAAAGGCTAAGACTCTACCTAAGGGTTATGAAACTAGTTACCTGATACCAAGTTTGGAGAGATTTGCAAAAAATGCAAGAAAAATACAAGATGTTCCAGTATACAACCTACAGGTCAGACCTCTGGAGTAGATGTTACATCACATCAGAGCCAAACATTGATAGCTGTCAGCGTCATGACAGTTAGGCAACACGTACAGCTACAGAACGAGTGCACATCAAATGACCAACAAGTTCTAAGTTGACATCTTGTATATCACAAAAAACCTATATACAGGGTGTTAATAAACTATGTAGATAAACTTTAACCATCGAATCCTTGGTCAATTTGAAAACAAAATTTCCATATGAACATTGGTCCGCAACGGCTTTGTTTCAAGCTAGAGCATATTAGCAATAAAAGAAATGATGATATTGTTCTAAAAATTATTAAAGAATGGAACGTATTTTATTTTAATTAAGTATGCCCCGTGGTGAATAGCACATGGTTTACAGTTGTTTCCAGACCCTCCATTGTGCTTATCTATGACGTACCCGAAAACAAATTTTCTCAAATAATTCAACAGCTGTCAAATATTTGTTTTCTTGTCCGGTCATTCTAAGACTCCAAATATTTTGGTGATTGCTGATTGTCATAATGGTCCAGTTCAGTAATCAAGAAATGACAGATATGCATTTTGTTTACGGAATGGCTCTGGGTAACGCTCGACGAGCACGACGTTTGTATAGTGATCGATTTCCACAACGCCCGCTGCCTAATGTACAAACTTTCATCAACATTCAGCCTATGTAAAACATTTAGTTTCAAGAGGTCCACACATGTTGCAGGAAAACCGGCAAGTGTAAGAACCATCCAAATCGAAGAAGCTGTGCTTAATAAAATCGAAGAGGACCCTACAACAAGTACACGAAAAATTGCACACCAGCTAAATTTGAATCATGTAACGGTATGGCAACTTTTGAAAAATCAGCAACTTCATCCATATCATATACAACGTGTACAAGCGCTCTAGCCTCGAGATTTGCCTATAAGAGTTGATTTTTGCAACTGGTTACGTAAAAAAGTAACATTAAATAAAAAAATTTTAAATACTATTCACGGATGAAGCATGTTTGTTGCGAACAGCAATAATAAGTTTCCATAGTAACCATGTATGGTGTGCAGAAAATCTCTATGCCATAATTGAACATAATACGCAACACGACTTTTCCTTCAATATTTGGATTTCAATCGTTAGTGACCACTTGATTGGCCCTCATTTCCTTACAACCAGACTTAGCGGCGAAGAAGACTGAATATTTCTGGAATTTGACCTACCTGGATTAATGGAGGAAATTGCTCTTTGAGAACGACGTCGCATGTGGTACATGCATGACGGTGCTCCGCCACGCTTCAGTGTCGTTGCGCGAGAATACCCAGATAATAATTATCCAAATCGATGGATTGGAAGAGGCGGACCACAGCCATGGCCGCCTAGATCGCCTGACATTAATCCTATCGATTTCTTTTTATGGGGTCATTTGAAATCATTAGTATACAAGACTCGTGTTCAAAGCGTGGAGGACGTAAGAGTCAGAATTGTCGAGTCATGTCTGACTATACAAAATACTCCGGGTATTTTCAGGAGAGTTCGTCAGTCAATGTATACTGAACTCGAATCGAAGGTGGCCACTTTGAACATTTATTGTAAAAAAAACTATTCGATATTTTCTATTGTTGTCGTTCTATTCGAATGTTACTGTTCGAAACTATTGACATTTTAAATATTTTTTTTTCCAAAAATACAGGATAATACTAATTTCATCCACGTTCATATTGAGCCTCAGCAACTTGTAAAACATGTAAAATTTATCATAGGTTATACCAACTGTTCAATAAATACGTTTCATTATTCATAGAAATATTTGGAACATTACTCGTATTTCTTTAGTGATAGTGCTCTACTGCTCTAGCCCGAAAAGCAATGGACCCATGTTCATATGAACATTTAGGCTTTAAATTGACCAAGGATTCGATGGTTAAAGTTTGTCTACATACTTTATTAATACCCTGTAATGTAAAAATTGACACGCTTTTAAATATACGTTATACCGCTGTCGGATGTTGCAACCTGAGAACAATGGTGCCTTCCGATCGAACGGCGACATCTTCGAACAGCATTTGATTGCCGACTTTGCTGTAGACTTATCAGCGATCAAAGGCACTTCTTTTTTCTGAAGAAGCTGAATACCTATGTATACTTTATCTGAAGTCACTTGAAACACTGTGAAATACCGGGTGCGTTTTATATATCTATATTTAACACGCTCTGTTGCTGCAAAAATCGCCAAATTTCGCAGCAAATATCCCCCGTATAAGATCAAAGGCAGTTTCACCGGTCCACGTGGAGTAAAGCACGCCTATGCGTGGACATAGCCAATGAGAAAGCGTGTATTTCAGAGCTCCGAACAAGTGCAGGTGGCTACTGAAAATTGAAACAGCTTAGCCAGTGCCGTGTAGCGGTGAATAAACGTGTTTTCTTTAGTCTGTCCGTGTTTTTTCATAGATTTTATTAGTTTGTGTGTTTTTGATTTTTGAATACTCAGTTTACTTGTTGATTTAATTGTTGTGTTGATTGTTCTTGTGTGTCCTAAATATGGCTCTTTGGAGACCTTGGGAGAATGCTCCAAGCCACGAGGAGATGGTTGATGAACCTGTGTAGGCAAAATTCTTTCATAAAGATTTAGAGGAACAGACCCAAAGAGTAATCCTAAATATGTAGGACTGTCTGAAAAACGAAAATCCAGATTCCTCGCAAAATCAAATTTTAAACAGAATTTGTATCCTGACAAAAATCAGTCGGTCTACCATTTATCGGGTTATAAAAAGGGGAGATGTAGTCAACCATTCCTTCCACAGAAAGCGCATAGGGCAAAAATTAAAAAGAATAGACGTGGGTTTTCAGGAAGATATTCGTCGTATAATATACGGATTTTATAAAGAAAATTTGGTGCCCACGTTGGAAATGATACGGGATAAATTAAAAGATTATCCTGAAGATTTTTATAATTACAAATGCTTAGACTCACTGCACAGTATTGTAAAACTGTGTGGTTTTCAATACAAAAAATTAGATAAAAGAATGGTGATTATGGAGTCGTCTTGAATCGTTGAATTGCGCCAAGAATTTTTGCACAAAGTTAAAATCTATAGAGAGCAGAAAAGAAATCTGATTTACCTGGATGAAACGTGGTATGATACCCATGATGTTGTGCAGTACGGCTGGGTTGACGACAGCAACAAGTGCATTTTAAATGCACCATGCAACCGTGGAAAACGAATCATTATTCTCCATGCTGGCAGTGAAAATGGATTTATACCTAATGCCTTGCTGTTATCTGCCAAAAATATCAAAGAATCATGTGCCGACTATCATGAGGACATGACCTCCGACTTATTTGAAAAGTGGATAGAGCAGCAGTTAATACCCAACATTTCCCCAAATTCAGTGATTATTATGGACAATGCGCCATACCATTCCCGACAGAAAAACAAAATTCCGAATACAGGCACAAAAAAACAAGACATTATTGATTTTATGAAGGATAAGGGAATGGAAATACCACAAAAATCAACCAAAGCCATATTATTGGATGTTATTAAAAGACAAAAATTTGAAAAAGAGTATGTTGTTGACAATCTGCTTCAGCAAAATGGCCATGAAGTATTACGTCTACCCCCCTATTACTGCATTTTTAACCCGATTGAGTTGGTCTGGGCTGCTTTAAAAAAAAGTAAGAAAACATAATCAGACCCCTCAATTAAGTGAATCGCTATTGGCCACAATAAGAGATGCAGTATCTCATATTGCTGCCACAGACCTATGGAAGCAGTGTTCTAGGCATATTATTGAAAAAGAAAATGAATATTGTGTTTTGCCTCCTGTAAATCCCGTTGTAATTCCTCTACAAGATGACTCTAGCGACAGCTCCGAAGGCGAGGATGATATATAAATACCTATAATGTAAGTCTTTATATACCTTTTTATATACCTACCTGCTATATAAATATTTGCCTATGTCAAACGTTGGAATTCTGTAATTTTTCCATTTCTTAACTTTCAGTCAACATAAATTAAACTCCCAAAATAAGTATTTTTTATCCCAAATCAAAAAAATAAGAAGATAGTAAAATCCATTTATTGTGATATAAAAACATTATTATTATCGTTCTAAATAAATGACCGCACGCCTATGATACGTCATGAAATTACAAAGGACGCGCCGATCAAAGGTTTTTATGCTATTTCAAGTGACTTCAGATAAAGTATACATGCTAAAAGCAATTTTGTTTGCGCGGTTAAGTTTGTGATAACTTTCATCACTTAAACATAGATTATATCCATTCAACATAAATTAACAGTGCGAATTTTTCATTTTTTTTTACTTTTTGGCTGATATTTATTATTTTAAACGCAGTTGTTTTTGAAAACGAAAGTCTCAACTGTGTATCTACGAACTGGGTAAATGTATCTTACCGTAGCGGAAGTCGGGAATGTTTTGAAAACTGGACTCTTGGGCTGTTCTCCTGGAGCAACAACATTCAATGTACAACTGCTGAAACTTTCTCCTGCATTGTTGAACGCCTCGCAAGTGTAGGCTCCCGAGTCCTCCGGGAATATCTCAGCGATGACCAATTTGTAGATGTTTGCCTCGTTGGTGTATTGGAAGTCCTTGGAAGGTTTGATCTCCTTGTTGTTGTGTAGCCATACCACATCGAACTTATCAGCTCCTATGATGCGACAAGAAAGCGTTACTGGTTCTCCGTCTTTCACGAAGGCTGACTCTAGGTGGCTAACGATCTTTGGTGGTTTGTCCTCGCTTTTCTTTTTACCGTCCACGTTGTTTGTCATTGCTAAAAAGTAAATACATTAATAGCATACAGTAGGTCAACAGACGAGGGTTCTTTAAAAAATAAGGTTCCCATGTTTTTTTCAGGCACAAGGAATTTTTTATTTGAAAAAACGAATCCACTACTGGAAACGGTAATCTTCAAGCTATTCGCTTAGAAGCAGAAGCCTAAATACTGGGACACCGCGGTTGCTGAGATGATCCCAAAGAAATTTTGTTAATCCGATTTTGATTTGCCTAAGGTTCTTCCGGTCTGATTCCAAAGAAACATCTCTGGAGCAGGAAAGACTGATGCGGACAAAAGCCACCACTCCCCCGTTCTTTCTCAGATTGGAGTGCACCTTGTAATTTGGGAAGCTAAGATGGTTAATCGGTGCAGACTCTGAGTTTTTTGTCTCCGCCAACAAAAGCATGGCGGGACGATTGGATTGCAAGTAGTGATGAACAGCATCAATGTTGCTCTTAATCCCGCAGATGTTCGTGACACAAATTTTATCTTCGATGTTGTTCCCTCGAGTCCACCCTCCACCCGGACATTCCGAGAGTGGAGTGAGTTTACGTCCGGAGTTCTTAGTACTCGAGGGATCCATCATCATTAATTTCTTTGTTTTGGAAGATAACCGACTGCATAGCTTATTTGTGGAAACATGCGGACATTTATAAGACAAAGCTAGCGGGTGGTACCGCCTCGGTCAAATGGTCCTTGTCTACCACCTTCTTTTTGCGTGTTAGTGATATTAAATAGACCTAAAGTGGCCCTTTGGCAGACTTATATCGCTACCCGGCAATCGGTACTGAGGTATTACTCAACGCGTGTACAATCACTTGAACGGGAAGAAGTTGTATACTGCATACAACAACTTCCGTAACAAGCATTTTCCACGGCCCCGCTCAGTAGGGGTTGGAATCCTTGGTTTGTTGTGAGACATGAGGTTTGCGCATTGCTATGAGGCATAGATAGCCTAATTCTGGACCCAGAGACCCCAGCGCCAGAGCCCTCTTCTGTGACAGAGCCGTCCGTGTATCAAACCTGCCCACTCACTCCAGAGAGCCTCCGGCTACCGGCGTCCCACTCCTCCCTCGTTGGATACTCCACATAAAACTTGGTAACTGCTTCTTGCAACTCCTCGTCCGTCTCGAACCGTTGACCGCCTAGGTGCTCCTTCAATTTCGGAAACAGTTTGTCAGGCCTGTAAGGGGGATGGGCAGTGACCTCCCAGCCAAATCGCTCAATTCAGTCCTTCGTTTGTTGTGGGACATGAGGATGTGCATTGTCGTGATGCAGTCTTACGCTTTGGACAGTTTTCCGCTACGACGATTTTGGATTGCCGTCTCAGATTTTTCAGAAGCCTCAGGAATTTCAATCGCCTGAGGACATGTTGAATGCTTATATACGTTTCCCATATACTTCACTCAACTGGCGATGCATTTCTATGGGTGGTAACGTTTTCGCGTGCAAAAATCGGATGACCGCACGAATTTCGCACCTGGCGATGACGGTGATGAAAAACTCTAGTCGGATCCGAGGCGCTTCTTGTTGGGATTGGTGGTGGGAAACACGACGGTGTTGCTGGCAAAATTACAGCGTTGTAACCTTATTTTGAAACAACCCTCTTATTTTGTCCCTATTATTCACCTTATAATCAAAACCTTATTGGTACTTGGACTGTTACGGAGAAGTTAAAGAGACTTTGTTGATACAAGTAAAATGTTATTTAACTGTGAGACATGAGGATGCGCATTGTCGTGGTACACTCTTACGCTTTGTTGAATTTTTTCCTATGACGATTTGGAATTGCCCGTCTCAGCTTTTTCAGAAGCCTCAGGAGTTTAAACCGCCTGTTCCCGGATCGTAATTCGTCAAAAAAAAAAAAAAAAACGAAACTTAAGCCCTTGTTTTTTTATTATTGGGTTTATCATGGCATTTTAAGTAGACGTTCAAGAAAGGACCACGGAAAGAAGGTAACTAACATTAAATAAAGACAGTAGGTACGTCCATTCTCATTTTCTCTCGCAATAGTACTTACGTTTAATGGTCAGCTTGCACTTAGTCTGTACTTCTCCCATGGAGTTGGTAGCTTTGCAGACATATTCTCCTTCGTCTTCAGGATATACTTCATTGATGTGTAGTTTGGCAATTCCATTCTTGTACTTGAGATCGACTACTTCTGATGAGCTGAGGGCTTTTCCGTTCTTGCTCCACACGATTTGTGGATCTGGGTCTCCTTTTACATGTGCTGTCAATGTCAGGCTGTCACCGTCGTTAACTGTCAAGTCTGAGAGTGTCTTAGTGAATGCTGGCGGTCCCATTGATTCGTCTGGTGGCACTGAAAGTTATATTTGACAATCAAAATTACGTAAGGTCAGCAAGGGCGTACCCAGCTCAAAACGGAAAAAAATTGTTGGTGGAAGTGAATCATATCTACTCAGCTGTGCATTTTCATCTATTTGCATTTCATTGCTTTATCTATTTATCCGACACAAATTTTAAAACATATTTTATGCACTGTTACGAAAGAGGTTGATTTCTCAAACAAAAAAAATGTAATAAAAGTCCTACAGAAATTAGGTTATAAACCTAACCAATAATAGATCGAAATATGAATATCTGCATTTTGCGTTCATCGTTGTGATGTTAGAACACGCATTATTAATTTATTGTAGCAAATGTTGTATCAAACAACTGAAAAAACAAAATACCAGGAATTTTTGTTTTCTCATACTGATAAATGTAAATAAGGTTTAATCTGTATCGTGGGTGATCTGAAAGAAGAATGGTCGATTTTTGTGAAGTTAAATAAGGAATTATTTTGCGATTTTTTAGTTATTTATTAATAAAAATGGCACATGTGTACACTAATGAGGAGTTAGTGGACATTGTTTTAGCGTACGGAGAAGCAGGGCAAAATTCGCGAGCGACTTCTCGTTTGTATGCACGCCGATTTCCGAATAGACACATACCACATCACGAAACATTTAGTTCAATTGTTTTACGTGCACGTGCTAGTGGAGATTTGCGCCCCAGACGTGGAGTGGATGGGGGTCGGGTGCGCCCACAACGCGTTTTAAATGCCGAAGACGAAATTTTGGATATTGTGGAAGAAAATCCGGGAATAAGCACAAGGCAGTGTCACATGCAACAGCGTGGCGCATATTACATGAGGCCCCACGGTACCCTTATCACGTCCAAAGAGTCCAGGCGTTGCTATCTGCAGACTACCCCCAAGAGTAAGACGTTGTGAGTGGTTGTTGGAAGAAAATGCTCGAAATACCAGTTTTACAACTGATATTTTGACCACCGATGAAGCTATTTTACTGGTAATGGGGTAACTAATCTTCATAATACACACGTTTGGTCCTTTGAGAATCCTCACGCAGTGCTCCAGACACACCAACATCGTTTTTCTTTAAACGAGTGGGCAGGTATTGTCGATGAACGTCTAATCGGACCGTTCATATTGCCAGATCGGATGGATGGTCACCAGTATTTGGAATTTCTTCAGAGATTTGCTGGTCCTTTTTGAAGATGTGCCATTGGCGGTCCAAGCACAGATGTGGGTTCTGCACGATGGGACACTGCCGCTTTTTCATTTAGAAGTTTGTGATTTTTTTAATCAGGTATACCAGATATGCTGGATCGGAAGGGGTGGACCAATTGCATGGCCTCCACGGTCTCCCGATCTAAGTCCTCTAGACTTCTTTTTGTGGGAAATGAGGTATAGCGTACTCCAGTTCAGAATATTGAAGAATTGCGTGACCTAATCACAGTGGCTGCCGATAATATGAGCCTTCAGGCACAGCAGGAAGGAGGTGTATTTGAATTAGTGCGCCGAAATTGGATTAGACGCGCCCAAGCTTGCATTGCAGTCAATGGAAACAATTTTGAACATCTTTTATATGTAAGTGAACTGTATTATTTTATTATTTCGATTTCTTTAGGACTTTTATTACATTTTTTTTTTGAGAAATCAACTTCATTCGTAACAGTGCATATGTGGTTAAAATTTGTCGCATAAGTTGTGAAACACCCTGTTTAGAGTCTTGCACGATAATTTGACAATAATTCATATGGATATGGAAAACGACTAGGATTACTTTTTTACTTGTGATTAATATATGACAAATGTTTGCTATACTGTAAATTTTATATATCTTTTTTTTTTGGCGCAAATATCCTCAAAATTAAAACAGGGTGCGGTGGTGGGGAAGCAGACAATTACGACGGTGTTGCCAGATTTCGCCTAGCATCACGCGCGGAAAATTTACAGCGTTTGGAACCTGATTTTTGAAACAACTGTCGTAATATTGGTTCTTCTATAACGTGAAAAGTATCACTGGATTTTGTAGAAATTTTGAAGGACCTGTCTAATGGTACCAGTATTATGACCAAAAATCTATAACTCTTTATCTTTCTTTGTCGTTTCTGATGATTTTGAACGCAATCAAAAATTTCCTTAGAGGAGAAAATTCAGAAAGAAGTCAGACTTAGTTGACATATGTTGACAAGAGTTTATTTGAAGGATTTGAAGATTTCGAAATCCGGTAAAACTCGTTTTTTCAAATTCTAATCATCCAGTTACTTTTGTGTAACTCCAAACACAGCACTAGCAACACGAAGTGTGCAATTCGAAAAAATATTTGAAAGCGTCGCAAAACTTAGACAACTGTGTACTCTGTTGTAAAAGAAATTGTGAATAACCCTGTGCGTGAATAATCTAATTTTTGCCGAGCTTTTTACCCCTTCCCCTGGGTACGCCCCTGTCACATAGGCAAAATATATAGTCTTTGATCACTACATTTATGATAAATCGTTGGACCTCGGTTGGCCGCGTGGGTCAGAGTGTCGTGCTACTGATCAGCCGGCCGGCCGGGCCGCGAGTTCGAATCTCGCCTTCGCCATGGATGTTGTGACGTCGTGTGTTTGTCCATAATTAGAGATATACAAGATTGGATCTGTCTAATGGGACGCGCAATGTCCTAGTGCCAAAAAAAAAATGATAAATCGTAATTGGTGTTGGCGAGTGGTACAACTGTGTAGCGTTCGCGGGTTACTTACATGCAAGTTCTTTAGTAGCACTCCTAGATCTATTCGGGCTTCCTGTGGAGTCAAGCCGTCCGTATTTTCTAGCCCTCTTATCACCTTCAACGCTTAGGTTAGAAGAAGACCTCGCTAAGCTCGTGGTACTTGGGTTGTTAGACCTAGGTTGAATTGGACTAGGTGGATTCACAGGATTGGATGCAGGAACGGGTCTCTTGATAGTGACTGGTATCGGAGCAGGTTTGATAGGTTGTTCTATATACTTTCTATCTCCAGAGTGTAGCAGTTTGTTTGCTAATGCAGATTGCTCGGGTGTGCTTGTTTCGCCTTCTACTATAACCACGCAGGAGGTTTCGTCAGTGCCGTGTTTGTTGGTCGCCACGCATGTGTATTTGCCGGAGTCTGATGGTCTGCAACCGACTATCTCCATGGTTATGACGCCGTCTGAATGGGACATCGAGTATTCGTATTTGCTAAGTTCGCGTTTGTCCTTGTACCTGCAAGAAATTGGACAATTGCAGAAACACTTAAATGGAAAAAGCAAAACAGTAGGTCGCTACACCCTATTCGTAGTCCATTTACGCCCCGGCACAACAAAGATACAGTGCGGCAAAGCGGCAGCCGCCTAAGCGTTGCAATAGCTGTTAATATTCGGTGTATACATATGTGTGTTTATACGTTAGCATGTCGTCTACGGATACAGCAGATGAAACTGAGAATACCATATTTCTCCCAATGCTTCCTTAAGTCATGCTGCCTCTTCAGTGATGTCTCCTCCCCAAAAACGTGACAAGAAGGGACATTTGAATATTCAGGCAACAGAAATTGTCCTTAACGTTTATAAGTGCGAAATTTTAGAGCATCCTGAAATATGCTGATATTGAAAGACGTGTAGCGAACAAAACAGGTCCTAAGACAATTTTCAACATTGTTAAAGAATATACAAAAAAATTGCCTCCACCGCACAAGAGGGTGCATTACACGAAGCTGATGGATACAGTTGATAACTTTGAACGGAATGCCATCAGACGCAAAGTCCATCAATTTTTTGAAAACAGAAACTTCCCACCATAGACAGAGTATTGCAGGAAGTTAATAGTGATGAAGACTTACCTACTTGCAAAAGGACCTCATTCTATAGTTTACTCAAAGAACTTCAATTTGAGTATAGAAAACGGGGCAGAAATAGCATTTTGATGGACAGCCAAGAGATTATTTTATGGAGAAGAAATTATTTAAAATCAATAAAGAAATACCGCGACCAGGGCAGGAAGATTTATTACTTGGATGAAACCTGGATGAATACAGGACATACAAAACCTAAAGTATGGGCTGACTCTACAATTAAATCACCAAAACAAGCCTTTTTAGATGGCCTAAAGAATCCGTCAGGTACGTGTATTTAACCATTCGCCATTTGTTTTGTAAAAATGGTGTCAACTAGACTGAATCTATGAGCCCACACTGAAAACTTAGCTATATCTGGTAGGTTTGGAACCAACACCTGTACTCTGCTTGTATTATTAGTTTTCTTGAATAATATATGAAATAATTATTTCCAGGAAAAGGAAAACTATTTGTTTTCTGTCACATTGGTAGTGAAGATGGCTTTGTGTCCACTGCCCTAGGAGCATTTGAGTCAAAGAAAAAGGCTGTCATGTAGAAATGGACGGGAGTTCATTTGAACGATGGTTTGAAGAAAAGCCCCAAAGCTTGGCGACAATGCCGTCATTGTACTTGATAATGCTGCATACCACACTAGAAAAATTCCCACAATGTCCACAAGGAATGCAGAAATTCAACAATGGCTCCTATCAAAAGACATCAGTTTCAATGAAAATATGGGCAAAGCAGAACTTATATATCTAGTCAGGCAGCAGCAATATAAATATATCATTTTATTAATTTATTTTATTTTATTTTATTAATGAAATGGCTAAAAACTAAAAGAAAACCGTTTTAAGGCTACCCCCTTATCACAGCGGATTAAAATGATTTGGGCAAATATAAAAAACTATGTGGCTTCAAACAATGGAACATTCAAATTTTCTGATGTGAAAAATTTGTTTTATGAAGCTGTCAACAGAGTGACGGCTACGCATTGGAAAGATTGCATCCGTCACGTTCAAGGGACAATCGAAAAAAAGATGTGGGAATCTGGACAATATGATCGGTATACAAATTGAACCTGTAATAATTAATATTAACCATTCGGACGATGATTCAAGTGCTTCCAGTGAATAAAGAATTGTTTAAAGTTTGTGAACTTCTTTCTAAAAAAATGATCATTTATTTTGTAGTTGTATTTCAAGACCATTGAGGAAAATACGGACCTGTACAATCTCGCTTTTGGGCATGTTGTGTAGTAAGAAAACTACTTGAGCGTATCATGCGTGTACACAAGGTTTTTCAAGAACCAATAGAAATATTTCTAAAACAGAAAGTACATCAAAAAAATAACAAAATCGTTCATATGAATATTACCAAGATATAAATTTACATGCCATTGATGAAAATTGTTCAAATAATGCCATGGTCAGTTAGGATTGCTCTCGTATACACCACATACGAGGGTTGTCTCAAAACTGTGGTTCCTAAATTTTTTTCATCGTCGCCGTTTTTCAACGCATTTTTTTAGACGTGGAATCCACTTTTTCACTCCCCCCGCCAGCCCGCTTGGAAACTTGGTAACTGCCCCTTTCAACTCCCCGTCGGAGTTTGAGTGCTATTTCATATGGTGCACTTTTCTCCGAAGAGGTCAGTGGCGTAGAAAATATTTCCTACTAGGGGTCCAGGTACCCGAGTTTCTGCGTTCCTGGTTTGTGTTTATTGCCGATGTGCTGACTGAACGTCTAAAATCTTAACCCAGTATCTTTACCCGCTTCGTAGATTTTTTTTCATCATCTATCTCAGTAGGGGAGCATCTTTGGATCCATATTTATAGGAACTTTTTTTTTGTTATTTTTGGATGTACTTTCAACCTTAGGATTATTGGCACGCTGTATTTAAATGATTCTCTTAAAGTACCATTTTGCCAGTTTTTTACATACCATTTGACAGTTGGGAACGGTTTTCCGCTCAGGCAGCAGAGCAGTTTGCAAGTATCTCTTTCCTGCATAACACGAGGACGTAGCAAGAAGGTGAAGCTAGGCGCACATTCTTGCTCTTCTTGCCAGAACATGTACGGCAGAGGTTCGCGTCTTCGCACCACTGGTGCTTCCGGTCTGTATTCTGGAACCACCTTTGGCAATGCTGAAATAAAACAATGGAATAATAGCACTATCCACAACGAATCTTTTGATGTTGTCAAGTACCATATTGTCGGAACATCATACATGGTACATACAGGGTTTTCATTTGAAAACTTCCCATCATGGATTTATAGAAAACCACTGATTAAAAGAAAAAACGAGACACGTCAAAAGATTTGTCAAGGGGGACAACTTTTTAACCAAAAATTACTTCACCCTCTGCCACCCCTTTTCAAATGACAAGGGGTATCGAGTAATAGGTTGTTTGGAAGGTCTTCCAAAGTCCTTTATTTTGACGTTTGATTTTTTAAAATCGGTGGATTTGTTTACAAGAAAATTAGAAAAACCTTTAGTTATCTTAATTTGTTCAGATAGAAAACAAAAACACACGAAAATATCTCTTTTTATTTCAATAAATGTTCAAAATGTTGCCCATTATTGGCGAAACAATCATATAGGCGTTGTTCAATTTCCTGACGGACATTTATTGAAATAAAAAGTGATATTTTCGTTTGTTTCTGATTTCTGTCTGAACAAATTAAGATGAATAAAGATTTTTCCAATTTTCTCGAAAACAAATTTACTGATTCAAAAAATCAAACGTCAAGGTTTTTTTTTTTTATATCGAAACAGCCGCGCAGGCAGAAGCCTAAATGCCGGAACACCGCGGCTGCTATGATGATCCCAAAGAAATTTTGTTAATACGATTTTTCAACTGCCTAAGGTTAGTAGAACTGGGAAAAGCTTCCTCCCGTAGATTGTTCCACAATCTAGACACCCTCGGGACAAAGGAGCGGTCGTATCGGCCAGTTCTGGATGTACGAAGTTTGACACGGTTAGGATGGGATGCCGAAGTCAGGCGGGTCTGTCTGGCAGGCGCATCGCGCGGCGGCATCATGGAAGAGAGCTCTGAGGAGCAAAGCCCGTTGGTGTAGCGATAGAAAAGAGCTAGATCGCCGACGGCCCGCCGGTGCGAAAGAGTCCCGAGACTGTCTGTTAGAGAAGAGTCATCGATCAGTCGGACCGCCCTCCTCTGGACAGCATCGAGCATGGACAATGTAGTCGGGGCGGCAGCACCCCAAATGTGTGAGCAATACTCGAGGCTAGGCCTTATCTGGGCCTTGTATAGAGTGAGAAGGTCATGCGGAGAAAAGTACTTCTTAGCCCTAAACAAATAGCCTAGCTTTTTCCCAGCAGCTGCAGCTATTGAAGAGATGTGTTCGTGCCAGATCAGGTCCTCGGTGATCTGGACTCCGACCAGCCGAAATGAATGGCTCTTTGGTAGAACTCGACCGTCCATCGAAACTGTATGAGCGCTAGGACGCTTTTTGTTCGTCAAGGTACAGTACTGTGTTTTGGAAGCATTGAACTGTACAAGATTGTTGCGTCCCCAAGCAGTGATAGCCTCCAGGTCTCTTGTCAGAGAAGAAGTCGTCGCTAGTCTTCTTTTTTCCAGCTCAGCGGCAGAGATCGGCTTGTCACTCTGAATTCCTGCATGTAGAGTGCTGTCATCAGCGAAGCTGTGGATTGGGTTGATCGTGCAGGAAAGGAGGTCGTTGATATGTAAGAGAAACAGTGTTGGAGCCAAGACCGATCCCTGGGGAACACCCGCGTTGACGTTGTGGGATGAAGAGGAGAATCCGTCAATTACGACGGATATCTTGCGGCCAGAGATAAAGTCAGCCACCCATCTGCAAAGCTTTTCTGGGAGGCCGTAGGATGGAAGTTTGCTTAAGAGGGCAGCGTGCCACAGCTGATCGAACGCTTTCGTGATGTCAAGAGCAACGACATGAGCCTCACCATGAGACTGGATGAGTTTACTCCACAGTTGCGTGACGTAAGCTAGGAGGTCCCCTGTGGATCGTTGGTGCCGGAAACCGTACTGCCTGTCGCTAATCAAGCTGTGACGTTCGAGGTAGTCCAGAAGCTCGCGATTTATGCACCTCTCCATCACTTTACTTATAACAGAAAGCAGAGCTATAGGCCTGTAGTTGTAAGGGTCGGTTTTAGATCCTTTTTTTGGGATGGGCTATACATGAGAAAATTTCCAATTTTCTGGGAAGGTGCCGGATTCATAAGATATCTGGAAGAGCCGCGAAAGAACTGGAGCAAGCTCCGCTGCACATCTCTTCAGTACATTGGCAGGAATCAAGTCCGGACCAGAAGTTTTGTTGATGTCGAGCGACAAGAGCACTCGTCTTACGGTCTTGTGCCTGAATGTTACTTCCCGCATAGTGTGGGGAACCCTTTGAATTGACGGCACTTGGGCGTTGGTGGGGACGTCCATGGTGGAGTTGGCAGCAAAGATCTTGGCTAGCACTTCCGCCTTGGCCTTTGAGTCGAATACAATAGTTCCATCCTGACACGTAAGTGGTGGAAGGCTACTGTGTGAGAAGTTCTTTTCAATCTGCTTGGCCAGCGTCCAGAAAGACCGACTGCCATTGCGCTGCGACATTACCCTGTGCCTAACTTTTATATCATGCTGGTTTTTGGCATTGCGAACCGCTTCGTTATATTTGTTTCTGGACTCGACGTCGGCTTGTCTGTTCTCTACAGTGGGGTTTTGTAAGTAGGTTCTGTGGGCCTTGATCTTCTGCTGGCGAGCAGTGTCACACGATTTGTTGAACCAGCCGTTGGACCCTGGTTTAGGAACTTTCACTGTGTGAGGGATGTATTCCTCCATTCCGACGTGGATAATTTCAGTTATTGAAGAACAGACAGTCGACGCATCTGCGTCAGTGAAACAGACATCTCTATAAGGAAAGCTAGAGAAGAAGTCTCTGAGCCCCTCCCAGTCGGCATGTCCGTAATGCCAAGTTTTGCGGCCTGTGCGAGTTTCTGCTGCCACAGCGGCTTCTGACCGAAACCTAACCTCCACAACACCGTGATCTGAATTACCCAGGGGGGACAGGACAGCAGTGCTGTAAGGGGCAGGATGCGTGGTCAGAAAGAGATCTAGCAGGCTACTGGCGTGTGACGAGACGCGGGGGAAAAAAGTAGGGCTCGTCACCAGCTGGGTCAGCCCTTGAGTAAGAGCGAACGCTTCGACTGCACGACCTGCTGCATCGGTCTTATTTGAGCCCAACCAAAGCTCATTATGGGCATTGAAATCACCGAGAAGAACTACCTCTGAAGCGGGGTGATTGATGTTCAGGAAGTCGATCTGGACGGCGAGGTATTCGAGTAGGTCATCCCAGTTATGGTTCGAGGGAGAGCGATAAAGGCAGCAAATAAATTTGGGTAATGTTTTGGAGTTGAGGCGAAGCCACAGAATGTCCTTCCGGTCTGATTCCAAAGAAAGATCCCTGGAGCAGGAAAGACTGCTGCGGACAAAAGCCACAACTCCCCCGTTCTTTCTCAGATTGGAGTGCACCTCGTAGTTTGGGAAGTTGAGATGGTTAATCGGTGCAGTCTCTGAGATTTTTGTCTCCGCCAAGAAAAGCACGGCGGGACGATTGGATTGCAGGTAGTGATGAACAGCATCAATGTTGCTGTTGATCCCGCAGATGTTCGAAAAACAAATTTTATCTTCGATGTTGTTCCCTCGAGCCCACCCTCCACCCGGACATTCCGAGAGTGGAGTGAGTTTACGTCCGGAGTTTTTAGTGCTCGAGGGATCCATCATCATTAATTTCTGTGTTTTGGTAGATAACCGACTGCATAGCTTAGGTGTGGTAACATGCGGACATTTATAAGACACCCTGGGAAAAGCTAGCGGGTGGTACTGCCTCGGTCGACTGGTCCTTGTCTACCACCTTCTTTTTACGTGTTAGTGATGTTAAATAGACCTAAAGTGGCCCGTTGGCGGACTTGTACCGCCACCCGGCAATCGGTACTGAGGTATTCCTTAACGCGTGCACAATCACTTGGACGGGAAGAAGTTGTATACTGGATACAACAACTTCCGGAACAAGCATTTGCCACGGCCCTCGCTCAGTAGGGGCAAAGGTAAAGGACTCGAAAGACCTTCCAAACAAGCTATCATTCGATACATCTTGTCATTTAAAATTTTTAAGGGAATGACCGTGGGGGGCCGAGGGTGAAAGGAGGTGAAGTAGTTTTTGGTTAAAAAGTTGCCCCCCTTGACAAATCTTTTGACGTGTCTTGGAGTTTTTTCCTTTAATCAGTAGTTTTCCATAAATCCGTGGTGGGAATTTTCCAAATGAACACCCTGTATATTATAAATGATATGTAAACAAATTATGTAAATATAGAATCATTGGAAAATATGCCGCTCTGTACAGGGTGACTCATAACTACGCGGCAACACAAATATGCACTTTCTCAAATGGAATATCTTATATACTTAAGTATATTCTAAAACGCATCCACAAAGCAAGACGTTTGATATAGCATAGGGCTTGGATCAATACTTCTGGAGCAACGTGAGATGTTGACTTAACTTTGACAGCTTGCACTTTTGCAGTCGCAAAATGATCTTTATAACGGGTGCGCCATCTTTTATGTCGGTATTGAAACATCGAATGATTTTTATATTTACCAACCGAGTGATTTGGTCATGAATTGCTTTACACCGAAACCACGCGCCGAAATAGTCACAATGTAGGTAAATTGAAAATCCTCCTTCAGATGTGTTAACAAAAGGTGCATATAAAACCATCATTGGGCTATTTTCTTCAATGAAAACGAAAGAGTCGATGGAAATCGATATCGGTGGACGTTGGCTAATTATGTCTGCCCACAAATGCGTGAAAAAGGTCTTAATAGTTACTGGTTTCAAGAAGACGGTGCGCCATGCCACACTGCAAATAAAACAATCCAGTTTCTGCAACGAAATTCCCTGGACGTCTGATGTCAAAAAGAGGTGACATTGACAGGCCACCCAGGTCTCCAGATCTGACCCCACCGGACTTCTTCTTGTGGGGTTATTTGAAAAGTCAACGCCAGCAAGCCGCAGACCACTGAAGAACTCAAGGCAAATATACCACCAGAGGTGCTCGAAAAAGTAATGGAAAATGCAGCAAAACGGGCACATTTTGTTTTGGCCAATAAAGGTGGCCACTTGATAGATGTTGTGTTCAAAAACTAGTCCCAATAAATTGTAAAGGACCATATTTAATAAAAATAACCGATATATGGAAATCAGTTTTTCGTTTTCAAAGTTATTTCATGTTTAAATACCGACATAAAAGATGGCGCACCTTGTATATCATAGTTTCTTTGTGCATCGTCTATACAGGGTTTTTATAAACTCAAAATGTACCCTTTCACAAAAAATTCAAATGGAACACGCTGTATGTTTTGACGATTTGGAATGGCCCTTCTCACAAGCTTTACTTTAATGTAAATTTTTTGGCGGTTAAACTGCTAAATGTTATTGCAGTTGGGGGTTAAACTGCGAAATGTTATTGCACTTTATCAGAAATACAACTCAAATTGGATAAATATCACACGTTTCGAGATTCCTTCGTTTCCACGAATCATGTAGTATTTATTTATTTTGAATTCTAATTTCTAGAAAACTACAAATACCTTAAGTAAGTTACCCGCCAAGAAATTTAATATCAAAATAAAGTTCATAAGAAGGATAATCCAAAACTATAAAACGTATTGGGTGTAGCATTTGAATTTTTTTGCGAAAAATATATCCTGCGTATATTGACACCCTGTATAGATAATGCACAAAATTTTAAAAATTGTTTGAATATCGAAAAATGATTGGATATCAGACGAAAAGTCTGTATCTGCAGAGTGACTGACCTACAAGCTGTCGAAGTTAAATGCTTTTTCGGACAAAACTTCTCGTAGTCCAAAAATAGTGATCCAAACCCAATAGTGCTCTATATCAGACTTCCCCATTTGACGGCATTTTAGAATATACTAAGATATACATGGTATTCCATTTAAAAAACTGTTCGTTTGTGTTTTTTCACGTAGTTATGAATCACCATGTAAAGAGCGGCATATTTTCCAAACAAGGAGCGTACAGTAGTAATTTTTGTAAACAACTTTTTAGATATCTTTTAAAATAATAGAGCTATCGACCGATCACACAATAAAAATACTAACCATTTTCTACGATGATATCATTTATACTGCAGCTTTGAGAAAGCTACTTTCTGATTTACAAATTGTGTTCTTAAGGTGTATGGGCAGCTCCAACCGTCAAGATGTACAAAGTTTCACAAGTAAACATGCTGAATAAATGTGATGCATTTATACTCGCTTAGTGTCAGGGGGGCCGGTCATCGGTGAGAGATAACTTTTTGTGAAAGTGTACCTGTCCCTGAAGAGCGGAGTAGCAAATTTTCATAATTATTCACACAATCATGCCAAATAAGCAAAGCCCCATTCTCAGAGGGTGCCCCCACGCCCTGCGGGTGCAGGTGCTAAACGGTGTTTTGCTCCGTATTTTTGGTGGAGACATTGATAGTAGCATGGGCAAGAAACCTGCTTTTGAATATATGGTGAATGTGCTGTGCATTTTGGGCGGACATCTATAGTCGAAATCACGAAAGATGACGATTACGTCATCATTTTAGTCTGTAGTATAGACAAACGACAGCGATTTGTGAATATTTTTAATGAAGTTTCAGATATGTTAGACAGAGACAGACATGATTTTATTATCTAAACAAACTGTATTGCTAATTTGCATGTATCCGACAAAGATAGACGATGTTTTCAAGTTGCATGATCATATTTGAAAGATGAATAGTTAGGTTATGTTAAAGCAGGTTAGGTTGTTTTCGAATAATAATTTGGTCTTTGGTGTTCCTGTCTTGAGGTATTCTAACTGTAGTTTTTTTTCAAAACAAAACCTCCCCACTTAAATTATTATTAAGGTATCACTCAAAACCATGAAGTAAAATGAAAATAAAAATAATCTGTGAAATAACCTAACTTCGCAAAATCATAGTATAGGTTTGTTGTTATTATGTTCCTGACATCGTGATTTTATCATAGACTTACGTCCATTGATTACATTGACTATAGAGATGTATACGGCTTCTAGAATAAGGAGTGCATTCACAACTTTTTAAACGCCAGTTTCTTGTACCCTCCGAGTAGCGGTTGTGTTTAAAAACTAGAAGAGAGATGATTCATAGCATATTATACAGGGTTATCCAAATTAAGTGTCCACCATTGATAACTTTGTTATTAGTAAAAATACAAAGTTGTTTAAATTAGCAAACTAGTAGCATTTTTAACGCTGGTAAAAATGAGAAATAAAAAAAAAACAATTGAGAGTCGTTATTTTGATTTTTTTCAGTAAATAACATTTTTTTAAATGGAAACCCCTGTATATTATATTTTTTTCTGTTAAAGCATCAAATTTTAAACAAAAAAGTTCATAATGACTTTTCCGCTAAAGTCAAAAATAAGGTCAAAATAACGATAAATATTTTTAATTATTTGCAGTATTATAATATTAAGACGGCTATGAAAACAACATGGCGTTCGCGATTGACAGCATTAAGATAAGCGACAAATTGTTAAACTGGACATACTCGCAACTAGAAGGCTTTGGAAAACAATGATAAAATCAAATAATGTCAAACATTAGTGTAAATACTTGTTTATAAGCTTTATTGTGTCATTAATTTAAAGAAAAATGTTCTCCCATGAAGAAAAGTGTGATATGTTAGAATGCTATTTAGTGTGCAGAAAATCCTCCTTGAGTGAATTATATCCCGCTCGCATTCAACCGTATGAACGATATTTTCTGAGACTTTATCGAAAATTTAGGGGCAACGAAAATGTTTTTGCTAAAACAAGGGCAAAAAAAGAATTCATAATAAGCGAGGCCACGGAAATTGCAGTTATTGGATATTTTGAAGCTTATCGTGAGAATTCAATAGCAGATATTCTCAAGGACTCTAATTTCAGTTATGGTACTGTTCAAAGGATTTTAAAAAAATACAAATTTATTCCGTATAAGTACCAGTTCAAACGCTTTTGGCAGGGGATCCAGAGAGAAGACTTGTTTTTTGCCATTGGTATCTTAGCTTCTGTCGCCAAAATGTAAATAACTTTCGTTACCTTTTATGGACAGATGAATCAAATTTTTCAAATTCTGGAATGTTTAATAGAAAAAAACCACCATTATTGGTCAAGAGAAAATCTTTTGTTAGTACATCCAAGAGGCCCACAAGTCCGTTTCAGTTTCAACGTTTGGTGCGGTATAATTGGTTCAAAAATTATTGGCCCGTTCTTTTATGAGGGAACCCTAACTGGTGAAAGATATGTGGAATTTATGTCATAAATTCTGACTAATTTCTTAGACGAATTGGATCTTATAAGTAGACATCATCTGCATTTTCAGCAAGATGGCGCACCTGCCCACAACTCCAGAGGTACTAATGATTTTCTAAGTACTACTTTTAATGATCAGTGGATAGGAACAAAGGGCCCAATACAGTGGCCTCCCAGATCACCAGATCTAAACCCACTTGATTACTTCTTGTGGGGTTACTTAAAGAACCAAATTTACAAGCGAAGGTACGATAACCTTGACGCGTTAAAGACTGCAGTTAGGGAAAAGATAACCCAGATAGATGGTAGGACCATACTTAAGACAGTTCGAGCAGTTGAAAAACGTGCCCAAAAATGTATTGAAGAACAAGGTGTTGTTTTCGAGCATCTTCTTTAAAAAAATTGTTATTGTATTTTGTAAGATTATAAGTTGATGTTGAAAATAAAGTTTGTCGATACAATTTAATTGTTTCAGATTGGAGGCCATAACTTCAACAATTTGTAACCTAGGAGAAAAGTTATTGTAAGCTTTTTTGTTTAAAATTTGATGCTTTAACAGAAAAAAATATAATATACAGGGGTTTCCATTTAAAAAAATGTTATTTTACTGAAAAAAATCAAAATAACGACTCTCAATTGTTTTTTTTTATTTCTCATTTTTACCAGCGTTTAAAATGCTACTAGTTTGCTAATTCAAACAACTTTGTATTTTCACTAATAACAAAGTTACTAATGGTGGACACTTAATTTGGATAACCCTGTATAGCACAGTAACGGCAACTTGTCAGGTTACATTCGTTACTTTCAATACAATATTTGTCAAGTTTCCGAATTTCGAGTTCGTTATCAATTTGGCGCTAAGGTTAGCGGGTAGTCCCAAGCGATTCTATTTTTACCCCAAATAACATTGTGGCAAATAGCGCCATCTGTTGGGCGAGTCTCCTACTCGCCAGAGCTTAATGGCCGATCTCTGCATTTACGCGAACCACGACTGCACAAGTCGCTTGGCGGCGTCTGTGAGAAACGTGCCAGTGGATCGCCTTCTAGATCGACGCGAAGTGACCTCCAATATTCTAGATGTCGCTTTGTGGTTCACCCGACCTTTCTCGAAGCAGCAATTGGGGCTATATATAACTCGGCGGCCGGGAGAAGGGGCAGAGGGTACTGAATACGATAGAGTAGCAGAGCGACATAAGAATTAGTCAGACATAAATAGTGGTGTACATAAATGTTATATCAAGTTAAATAAATTAGTGCATTTCTTTTCTGTGGAATCCAGCGTTTTAATTCACACCCAAAAGAACCCAGAAAAATGCTACAATATAATAATAGTAAAATTATTACCGGACGTACCTACGATATTATGAAAATGTTTCAAACATTCTCATCTTTTTGTATTATATTCACATTCAGCATTTGTATTGAACCTTGCACATGTTCTGTATTATTTTACGAGTTTCTCAAAGTTGAAGCAAAAATCGTGTAAACAAAATTTCAAGCTTAAAAATCTGATAAACAAAGATTTTCTGCAAACCCTTACGTTGTACATTGAGGAAGACAACTTCTTCTCTAGAACCATAATTGTTCTCGGCCCTGATGATATATTCTCCACGGTCTTGCAGTCTGGCTCTGTTAATGACGAAATAATAGTCATCTCCTGCATATCTCTTCATGTACTTGACACTCTGCCTTAGTTCAACGTTGTTGTGGTACCAGGATAAGGTCGGAGTTGTAACGCCTATCACTCTGCAGTAGAATTTGACACTTTGTCCCTCGTAACAGAAGGCGCTTTGTGGTTTTATGACGAATCTTGGAGCAGCTTGTCTTCGATCTAAAACAAAACAATAAATACAGTGGAATCCACTTATAATGAACTTGCTTATAATGGAAACCCGTATATAATGGACACAATTTAAGGTCCTATAAATAATTGCATGTAAAATCCTCAGATATTATAGACTCGCTTAAAATAGACCCTCGCTTATAGTGGACTATTTTAATCCATTACATGCGAGCTATTTTGGTATTTCCCCGAACCAGATTTAGCTGATGCAATTGTTTACGGGGGTTTGGCTTCGCAGTTTGCATTCGAACTTGGCCACTAGTGTTATACTGTATTTATTAGAGTTATAAACATGTCGAAAAGTGCGAAACGTGCATTCACTTTACACGAAAGGTTCACAATAATTAGTGAGCTTGAGCAGGGTTCATCTCAAGCAAATATATGTGCTCGTATGGCTATAACAAAATCCAATATGTCAAGTATTTGCAAAAACCGTGACAAAATGAAAAATGACTGGAAATCAAATAGTCAAAAGAAAAAAATGCTGCTATCGCTGCATCCCCAAGTCGATGATTTGCTGTTTAAATGGTTTCAACAAAAGCTTGCTAATAATATTCCAATAAGTGGACCTATGCTACAAATAAAGGCTGAAGAATTTGGGAAGGTGATTGAAGAATGATTCAAATGTAGTTCCGGTTGGGTAGACAGGTTTAAGAAAAGACATAACATTGTTTTTGGAAAAATGTGTGGTGAGTCAGCTTCAGTTGACAAGAACGTTACCAATGACTGGATTTCTCAAGTTTGGCCCCTAATATCCAGTGATTATTCAGATAATAACATATTCAATGCAGATGAAACCGGGATAGTTTATAGAATGCTACCACATAAAACTCATAAATTCAAAGGTGAAACGTGCAATGGAGGGAAACTATCAAAAAAGCCAATAACTGTTATGATTTGTGCTAATGCTTCTGGTACTGAAAACGGAAACTATTGATAATAGGTGAGTGAATAAATAGAAATTCATGTCCTAATTTTTTTGATATTCAATGGCAGTGCTGCAAAGAATTTATGACCTTTTTTATTTCAGGGAAATTTAAGAATCCCAGCTGTTTCATAAATGTTAAAACCATTCCCGTCGATTATGTTGGAAATAATAAAGCTTGGATAACTTATCAATTTTTGAAGAATATTTAAAAAAGTGGGACGCTGAACTTGTTAAGAAAAATCGTAAAATTTTGGCTCTTGGTCGATAACTTCCCCGCTCATCCAAATATTTCACCTAATAACATCAACCTTCCACCAATGTAACATCAGTTCTGCAACCAATGGACCAGGGCGTCATTTGGAGCCTTAAACAAATGTATCGGAAACATATGTTGATGAAAATTATGGAGCTTCAAGACATTATTAAAGCTGTCACCATTTTAGATGCTATGAATTTGCTTACTATTGCATGAGATTTGGTTACTCCAGAAACGATTCGTAATTGTTTTCGTCATGCTGGTTTAGTGAACAACATGACTGAAATAGTCGACGATTTTAATCCAGAAGATGAAATTCCATTAAGTGATTTACTGAAAATTAATAGTTTACTGACTATAGACACATTTAATGAGTATGTAAATGTTGACAATAATTTAATAGCAACACAGGAATTGTCAGACTCCAATTTGGTTATTGAAGGATCCGTTGATAACGAACAGGAAGACGAACTAGAAAACACGTTGAAGAAGAGCTTCCAGTGACAACTAAGGAGGCATTAGACTGCGTGAAAAAGTTGCAACTTTATTTTCAGCAAGAAAACAAGTACAGTCACACTTACCAAATTAAATAAAATTCAACTTGCAGTTCTAAATAATTATATAAAAAACAATCTTTTCAAATGAACATTACTAGCTTTTTTATCAAATAATTTACGGTTTTTACACATACCTACACAGATGTGTGTGTAACAGATTCTGAAAAGATGCAAATTTCAAAATTACGTATAACTTTTTTGTATGTATCTTTATTTATGTAATATATGTTAAACAAACACATTTTAAGCCTTTAATATGTTACTTCCACTGCTTTTTTCATTAAAAAAGTGTTTCTTTTAAGATGGTCATCCGTCTATAATAGACTATTTGTCACAGTCCCGCCGAGTCCATTATAAGCGGTTGCAATGTACCTCGAAATGTACTAGCCGAGAGAAATCGAGTATTAACTATGTTTTTTAGGTTTATTGGGTCAGGTGATTGGAAACAAATAGCACTCTGGCTATTATTGCAAGTTTAATCAAATTGGAATAAACAAAGGTACAAAATATACTAAGTGACATATAAATCCGAACACCCAGTTTAAATGGCTTTATTTTAATAAAAGTTGGTGAATGTATTTATCTTACTGTAAATAACAAGTGAAAAAATTTTCAGCCTTATCAGTTGGACATTCCGGTTTTTATACTGCTTTTTTTTTAATTCACTAACGCTCTAAAAATGAATATTTCAGACGCAGTAAAGAATCAACGTTGTCGGATTTTGGTTCTTGACATCCTTTACGATCGGTTACGATGCCTAGAGTACGGAGACCTGTACGATTTCGTCAACTTAGTGAGTTTGATAGGGGCCGTATAGTGGGACTTCGGGAAGCTGGACTTTCTTTTCGGGCAATTGCAGTTAGAGTGCAAAGAAGTGTAGACACTGTGGTTAGGTGTTGTCAGGCATGGCTTCGAGAAGGCCGTACGCAAAGAGCAAGGGGCACTGGACGCCGCCGTAGAACAACAGACCGTGAAGATCGCCGCCTAAAATTATTGGCCTTAAGGGACCGTTTCTCCACTACCAGGTCCATTGCAAATGAATGGTTTGCAGAACACGGAAGACCTATTGGCATGCGAAGTGTTTACCGACGAATGAGAAGCTTTGGCTTGTTTTCATACCGGCCACACTGGGTCCTCCCTTTAACTCGAGAACACCGACGTAATCGCCTTGAGTGGTGCAGACAACGGTCACTCTGGGATCAGGAATGGAACAGTATTGTCTTTAGTGACGAGTCTCGATTTTGTTTAGGCATGCACGATGGTCGTGCCAGGGTTAGAAGGCGACGTGGTGAAAGGAGGAATCCACAGTTTTTTGTTGAAAGACATGTTCATCACACTGTTGGAGTTATGGTTTGGGGTACTATAGCTTATGGTTCCAGGTCACCTTTAATCTTCATCAAAGGTAACATGAACGCGCAGCGTTATATCCACGAAGTTCTAGAACCCCATCTTTTACCCTATCTTGACACCCTGGCAGATCCAACTTTCCAACAAGATAATGCCCGACCACATGTTGCAATAGTCACAATAGACTTCTTTCAACATAATGAAGTCACATTGTTACCATGGCCACCAAGATCTCCCGACTTATCCCCAATTGAGCACGTGTGGGATATGATGGGTAGGAGATTGCTCAATTTGCAACGTCCTCCTCCGACTCTAGAAGCACTTCGAGAGGAGTTGGTGGTTGCCTGGAATGAGATACCACAGGATGACATTGACCACCTGATCAGAAGCATGCCTAGGCGCGTTGGAGAATGCGTAGCACATCAGGGTGCATCCACACATTATTAAAGGTCAAAGGGCTTTAAAGCAGTGCAATCATTTTGAAATTTTTATCATTTACCTATTATGCTTCATTAAATACTTATACAAAATTTTATTAAAATAAAACCATTTAAACTGGGTGTTCGGATTTATATGTCACTTAGTATACTTGCATTCACTGAAAATTATGTGGACAATATGGAATTTTCAAAACTGTCTATCCACGAAATTGAAATTTTGGAAAAAATAAATTATTTTTCACTATCTCCGGAAATTCTAATTTTAATTTTATCAGTTATTAAATTTCGCAACTTCGTCCACATTTAGCCGAGTTCTCTTCCGAGATTCTAATTGACAAAGTCGAAGTTCAAATACTGGATACAAAATTTCGCACTTTTTGAGGGGTCCGAGTTTCAATCATTATTAGATCTGCTATCCTATGAGAATCAGTTATTACTTTTTTATTTGATCTATTTTGAAGGTTTACATTTTGTTTTGGTACTTCCTGATAAACTTGAAGCATAGTATTTCGAGGGTTGTCCCAAAAATATTGTTCCCACAATTTTCTCAGGCACAAGAAATTCTTTATTTGAAAAAACGGATTTACCATTGGAAACTTTGATCTTTCAGCTAGTTTTCCAACATAATCGCAATTTTTTATTCTCATTTTTTGAGATGTGGAATCCACACCTGCCTCAAGGAAGTTTGCCTCCAGCCCGCTTAGAAACTTGGTAACTGCTCTTTGTAACTCCTCGTCCGTCTCGAACCGTTAAGCGCCTAGGTGCTCCTCCAATTTCAGAAACGCTATGTCAGGGCTGTAAGGGGGATGGCCAAATCGCTCGATTCAGTCCTTTGTTTGTTGTGGGACATGAGGATGCGCATTGTCGTGGTGAAGTCTTACGCTATGGAGAGCTTTCCCCTAGATTTTGAATTGCCCGTCTCAGCTTTTTCAGAACCCTCAGGAATTTCAACCGCCTGTTCCCGGATCGTGATTTGGCAACCTTCGAGCAAGATTTGCTCAATCTTCGCCATAACTTCCTCGGAGATTGACGGCATTCCCCTTCGTTATTCATTGTGGATGACCATGCGACCGTCCAAAGAATCTCTTTACCATTTGAGGACATGTTGAATGCTTATAGTCGTTCCCCTTATACTTCACTCAACTGACGATGCATTTCTATGGGTGGTAACGTTTTTGCGTGCAAAAATCGGAAGACCGCACGAATTTCGCACCTGGCTATCAAAAACTCCATTGCGCATGGCTGTTGGGCCCGTACTGAGCATCGCAAATAGGCGCTTCTTGTTGGGATCGCTGGTGGGAAACACGACGGTGCAGCCAGATTTCGCCTAACACCACGCGCGGCAATATTACAGCGGATCTATATTTTTGGAACAACCCTCGTATTTTGTCCACATTATTCACCTTACTAGCGTATACTAGACTTTTTTTAAGTAAAAGCGTTCATTTATTTTTATTCTATCCCATAACACTGATCAACAGCCAAAAATATCCTAAATAAAATCAACAAAATATTACTATTTTTAATGTGCTAAAACCGGAATGAAACTTATTTTTTCAATATTAGTTCAAGTTTTAGAGATACGGTAATTATATGTGTTCCTGCTGTGACAGTGTTAATATACTGTAATTCGCAAGAATGCACGTGCTACATTTTTATATTCGGCAAGGAAAGATGATGTAATCGGCATGATTGTGTTACGTTATACATACGTGTACATTATATTGTTTTATATTAGCCATTTTTTCCTCAGTTGGCTGACAGCGTTCATGCAAGATGTCTCGAAAGTGTGTAAACAATCCAGATCAGTTTTGTTACGTGTGTGGTGATGTGACTTTTGCGTCTCAGAGACGGTCTATTACTCCACTAATAACAAAGGCATATCAGCTTTATTTCGGCTGTAAACTAGGTGATCAAGACAAACAGTGGGCACCCCACATCTGCTGTAATACATGTGCTTCAAGTCTGAGGAGCTGGTTAAATGGCAAAAAACGGTCTATGCGCTTTGCTGTCCCAATGGTTTGGAGAGAGCCTACAAATCATATTAATGATTGTTACTTTTGCATGGTACCTTGTGTTGAACAAGCCACAGGTATGTCCAAGAAAAAAAAATCGGTTATTAACTACCCAAACATACCATCTGCGATGAGACCTGTGCCTCACAGTAACGAAAATTCCTATTCCAAAACCCCCAGAATCCTACACTTGCGAATCAGAAAACGAATCAGATCATGGCCATCGAGTGATTCGTCAGGAAGAAGATATGCCATCAACGTCAAGAGATCCTGATTTTATACCGAGCACGTCAGTGCCACCCACCGCACAAAATAACACAGTCAGAATTAAATGATCTTGTAAGAGATTTAGAACTTCCAAAATGTAAGGCAGAGTTACTTGGATCAAGACTGCAGCAGTGGAACTTGTTAGAAGACGATGTTTCGGTATGTGTTTTTCGTAAACGCCACAAAGACTTAGAAGCATTTTTCAATATGGAGAATAACTTGGTTTTCTGCAATAACATTAGCGGCTTACTGGCGGCTTTAAATATAAACTATAACCCAGAAGAATGGAGATTGTTTATAGACAGTTCAACATTGAGTTTAAAGGCAGTGTTATTGCATATTGGAAATATTTTACCATCTCTTCCTGTAGGGTATGCAGTTCACATGAAAGAATCATATGACAATATGAAGTACCTATTGACATGCATAAAATACGATGAGCACCAATGGCATATTTGTGGCGATTTGAAAGTTGTTGCACTTTTACTTGGGCTGCAGCTAGGCTACACAAAGTTTTGCTGTTTTTTGTGTGAATGGGACAGTCGGGCAAAGGCACTTCATTACACCAGAAAAAACTGGCCTGTTCGTCAATTCCTAGAGCCAGGTCAAAAAAATGTACAGCATATGCCATTGGTAGATTCGAAAAAAATTTTATTACCACCACTGCATATCAAGTTGGGCCTAATGAAAAACTTTGTCAAGGCATTAGATAGAGATGGGTCAGCTTTTCAATACCTGAGTCAGAAATTTCCAAGACTAAGTGAGGCAAGGTTAAAGAAGGTATTTTTGTTGGGTCACAGATTCGAAATATTTTGAAAGATACACAGTTTGAAAACACTTCAACAGGTATTGAAAAAACTGCTTGGAATGATTTCCGTCTGGTGGTCACTAATTTCTTGGGAAATAGAAAAGCTGACAACTATAAAACCCTTGTCAAAAATATGCTGTCATCGTATCAAAAGATGGGCTGTAATATGTCTCTTAACATACATTTCCTACACTCACACCTGCACTTTTTTCCTGACAATTGCGGAGCCGTAAGTGATGAGCACGGCGAACGTTTTCATCAGGATATTTCAACAATGGAAAAAAGGTACCAGGGAAAGTGGAATCCTTCCATGCTTGCAGACTACTGATGGACTCTTGTTAGAGATGCTCCAGAAATGATCCATAAAAGAACAGCAAAAAGACAGCGCATATAGTGATTCTTATAAGTATATGAATCTTGTTACTTTTTTTAATATATGCTTAAAAATAAAAAGTTTTTTTTCTAAACCGCAACTATTTTCTTTATTTCATTGTCATTTTTGGATTCAGCGCCCCAAAATTAACAAAGAAGTGCACTTTTCCCACAAGATACAATTAAAAAACTAAAATTTGTTGTCCAGTGTAATTAAAACCTAAATAGTACCTGGACTGTTATGAAGCTAAAGAGACTTTGTTGAAACAAGTAAAATGTGAACTTTCACGAACTAGTCTTTGTTTTGTCCCAGCAATTGACGAAACAGCTGGACTTGGAATGAGTGACTTCTGCAACATGAGATAAACTTACCGAAGTACGAGTCATATATCTTGTACTTTTCTATTAGCAGCTTCCTCAGTGAAGAGTATTCTGAAATTCTGCCTAATGGTAGAGCGAATGATTCCCAAGCATCATACTTGCTACGAATCTTGTCTCGCATTCTAAGGTACTTGGATTGTTCTATTTCTTTCGTCCTGTGGCTGTGGTCTCCAGTCAGCCATGAATGTACAAGGCATTCCTGAGCAGTCATACGCTTCCTGAAAATGGTGGTGTTTTGAAGAAGGCTTGAAATGAGTTAAAATGTTTAGTTCAACACAAATTGAGAAGCAAACGCTTTAACTAGCTTTGTTTTGAGCTGGATCATACAATTTTCTTGGAACCGCATGAATTCGCATACTTATTGTGTCAAAATCATACTCTGAAAGTCGAGATTGCAACGTTCGCACTACGGACTACGCTGTTGAAATGAATGACATCAATTTCGAGCAACTGCTATCAGGTTTCAGACTTTAACAATGTGCAACGGAAACTCTTAATGAACTTCAGCAGGCCTGCGGAGATAGTGTTTTGTCAAGAGCCCAGGTTTATCGGAAGTTTGTGGCATTTTCAGAATGAAAAAGAAACACGAAGTGGAGGGCTTTCATCTTTAAGGACCGATGAAAATATCGACAGAATTCGGGATCTTGTGCATTCATATCATCGGTTGAAGTCAGAATGATCTGGGAAGAGTTAAATTTGACTCACACCATCGTTCATCAGATCAAGAACAACTGGGTGCGGCATCACGATAATGCTCGTTGTCACACAGCAATGTCAGTAAACGAGTTTTTCGTCAGTAAAAACGTCCCTGTGGATCCTCAGCTTCCTTATTTGCCAGACTTGAGTCCTTCTGAATTTTCTCCGTCGAAGACATTCAAATGGCTATAACCGAGCAGCTGAAAGCTATTCCAGTATCGGAGTTCCAGCGCTGCTATGAGAAGTGGAAGAAGCATCTCCAACGTTATGTGACTTCAGAAGGAAGCTATTTTGAGGGTAACAATATAAAATTGTGATTACGTTCGAATAAAAAAATTAAAACATCAGTCTCGTTACTTAATTTACAGACCTAGTACTGTCTATGAGCCAGAAATGGTATCAGTACCACAGTCCCAGACTAAGCAATATAAACAGCTAGTCCAAGCCACTGGTAGCTAGTTCACAGTATCAGTTTTGCACACACTGCAATCTGACATCAGAAATCGCAATTTGACATGAGGAATTGCAGTCGGTAGTTACATTTGCAATTACATATTAGGGAAGCTGGAATACTTACTCTTTGGTCTTTATTAATAGTCTACGGATAAAGTCTTTGCCCTCTTCAGAGATATGTGCGAATGCCTCTTCATCAAAGTCCCAATCACAAGCTTTGACGTTCTTCAATGTTTCAATATCGTTTTCACCAGCAAATGGTGACAGGCCGCTGAGGAGTACGTAGGCCAACACACCAACAGCCCACATGTCTGTGTAAAAACCAACTGGCTCTCTCTCGACAATTTCTGGAGCTGCAAATTCAGCCGTACCAGTGGAGATTTTGACTACTTCATTGGGATCCAACTTGGTGGCCAAACCAAAATCGATCAATTTGATATTAGTACTTCTCTTTGTCTGGCACATGATGTTCTCTGGCTTGATGTCCAGGTGGATGATGTTCCTTTCATGCATGTGTTTGATGCCTTCGCATATTTGTCTCATGTAGTTGATCACTTCAGCTTCTGACATTTGGTAGCCTTCCGCGGTAATACGTTCAAAGAGTTCACCTCCAGAGAGGAATTCATAGATGAGCACCATTTCGTCATCATCTTCAAAAGCGTCGTGGAGGTTGATCAGTTTTGGATGGTGAAGTTGATTCATGATGTCTATCTCCTTCTTGATTAGTTCTTTCTCCATTGCGTGGGATACTGGGATGAATTTCGCAGCGAATATGTTGCCTGTCTTTCGTTCACGGCATCTTAAAAAAAATATAAAGGTCAGTCAATATATAATTGAAGCACGTCACCATATTGTTGACTAAAGCACTTGAATTCACTCACTGTTGGTCAAAGTCAGTGTAGAATTGCAATGTAGCTTCTGATAGGTGATCCAATATGGGAACAATGATACGAGGGCGGTTCAATAAGTACCCGTGCTTGACGACAGAATGCGTTCCTGAGGGAAGGTAATGTTATCATCGTGTGCTGCCATCTATCAAACGACAGCACAACAAATTTAAGACTGATTGATAAGTTAGTTTGGATTTGGCAGCCATTCGAGTAACACGTGTTTCGTGATTTTCGCTCGGATGGAAAAAGAGCAGTATCGTTCGGTAACTCGCTTTTTGTTTTTGGGTGGGGAAAAATGCGAGAAGTTAAAAGCAAAGTTGGATGATGTTTATGGGGACACTTCGCCATCTATGAGCACAGTTAGATATTGGTTCAACGAATTTAAACGTGGGCGAAAATCGGTTTTGACCAGGATCGACCACGACGCCAGGCAGACGTGGTTACCGAGAAAATCATTCAAAAAGTCCACGACATGATTCTCGCTGATCGACGAACGAAAGTGCGCGAAGTAGCAGAGGCCGTAAGTGTGTCGACCGGAACGGCAATCAATGTTTTACATGATAAGTTGGCTATGAAAAATTGTCGGCCCGATGGGTGCCGCGATTGCTCAGCTGTTAACTTCTAAGCAGTGTTTGGAGCAATTTAAGTGAAATCCGTCGATGAAACCTGGATTCATCATTACACACCAGAGACTAAGGGACAATCAAAACAATGGATTTTTCCCGGTGAATCTGCTCCAAAGAAGGCGAAGACGGTCCCATCGGCCAGAAAGGTCATGGCGACAATTTTTTGAGATGCGAACGGCGTATACCTCGTGGATTTTTTAGAAAAAGGAAGGACGATCACTGGAGAATACTATAGTGAGTTACTGGACCGCTTCGACAAAAAATTGAAGGAGACACGGCCACATTTGACGAAAAACAAGGTGCTATTTCACCTCGATAACGCACCAGCACATTCATCCGGAGTTGTCGCCGCCAAACTGCATGAATTGCCTTATGAAGTGCTGCCGCACGCCGCGTATTCACCGATCTGCCCCCCTGCGACTTTTTCTTGTTCGCTGACATGAAGAAATGGCTCGCGGGGAAAAAATTTAGCTCAAACGATAAAGTCATCGCCGAGACAGAGGTGTATTTTGGAGAGTTCGAAAAATCATATTTTTTTGGTAAGAAAAGTGTATCTTTCTAAAAGGGCATTGTTGAAAAATAAAAAGATTTTTTTTGGAAAAAATGGTGTCTTCATTTCTAACACGGGGACCTATTGAACCGCCCTCGTATATGGATCAGAATAGACAAGAATAGTCTAGAACTAGCATCTAATATGGCTTAACATATAATCTCCTCGGATATTGAAAGGAAAATCAGATTTAAACAATGTCAAGGCATTTATACCAAATCCAGTAAAAAAGGGAACATCAGATTCACTTTAGGGTTGAACAGGAAACATCTCAAAGCTCTAGTTGAACTAAATTCATGTTATTGTAGACTAAGTCAGCATATGAGAAATTTGCGGAATGCAGATTATGATTGGAAATCTTAGATGTAAGATATGGTCGGTATATATTTCGTAGTATCTGTGTAACTTTTGGAGTCCCGGGGGCTTCCCACTAAGGTCCGCTGTTATATTATATATTTATTAAAGATGTCGTGAGTTTAGTACGCAGTGAGAGACTTTTATTTGCGGATGATGTTGAGATTTTCAGAATCATTGGGAAGAAACATGATGCTGAATTGCTGTAGAGAGACTTAGACCATATTTCTCGTTGGTGTGTAGTGAATTTTAAATGATGCGAAATCTTTCAAAATGACATTTAGTCGATCTCGTTCACCTATTACTTATTCTTATAGCATTAACGGTAGATCTTTACAAACTACAGATCAGATCAAGGATTTGGGCGTTAATTTTGACTCAAAATTATCATTTAACGAACATATTAAAAAAACAATCAACTGTGCATACGAGTATGAGGTGTTAGGTTTTACAAATCGCCACTGTGTTTATCTGTCACTTTTTTCTTTTAAAAATTTGCACTTTTTTATTTCGTTACTTGAGTATTGTCTAGTCGCCAAGTGATAACTTACAGATCAACCAATTAGAGCGTCTGCAATTTTTTTTTGAGAATCTGTGCATATAAAATGGGTTTCATCGGGGAGGAGTATCGTTATACTCTTCTCTACATGAATATGACTTCTCTTGAGCGACGTAGGTTGGAATTTGACTTACTTTTCTTGCGCATAATTATCAATGTTCACATTGATTGTACCCAACTGTTAGGAAAAATTTCATCAAACAAATTATGGTGTACATGAACCCATAACTCGTCTTCTTAGATTAGGTAATAGTTATCTACATTACCTGTGTACTACCCCAAATGCGCCAGTGCCAATTTCTTCAAGGATATCGTAATCATCGTAAACAGATCTAGTCTTGATTTCAACGGGCTGCGGGACATACTTAGAGTAAATGTCGAATACATAGCTGTCATAATCTTTGACAGGTTCCTTGTGAGATTCTCTAATCTTCTTTCCAGTTTCGTCAACTTCGTATTTCCTCTTCTGTACCTCTTTCTTGACAGTATCCTTCATAGTAATGAGATTACTAACATCTGAAGGATCTGATCTGCCATATATGTTCTCAGCCATGATTCTGAAGTCGTATTGCTTTCCTGGTGTGAGTCCGCTCACGGCCATTGTGGTCAATCTGGTGCTGCCAACTCTGATCCAGGAAGATAAAGGATGTTCTCTTCTTTCGACGATATAGTTGGTGATATTGCTTCCTCCATCCCAAACTGGTGCTTTCCAGGACAACGCCAAAGAGTCATGGCCGATATTGTCAGCTGCTGGGAACCTTGGTGGATCTGGACGATCAGCGATCTGGATCTTGATGATAGCGGTGTCTTGACCCAACTCGTTCTCTGCAGTGATCCTGTATGGGCCACTGTCCAGTTTGCTGGCATCTCGGATAGTCAAAATCGCATGTCGGTCTTTGACTTCCACGTGGTAGTGGCCACCTGACTCGATGGTTTCACCCTCTCTTACCCAGCTGATTCTTGGTCTCGGGAAACCGGTGAAGGGTATCTTGATTACCACGTTCTCGCCCTTGTCAAAGTAAGCAGAATCACGGAATCGGGGAGGAATGTTCAGTTTTGGTGCAGCTGAAAGAAACGGGAGATCGTGAATACAGGAATACCATTCATAGGAAGTATATTATTACTATTACTGCTACTGTTTCATTGTTTGTAAGTATGCCACTACGCAAGGTGTTCTGAAAATTGGGACATCAATTTTCAGAATAAACTGCTTTTGGTATAACGAAGCTAATGTGTGGTGAAATAGCAGTGACAAATTAAAAATATATTGAATTGATTGTATTGCTACCAAAATTGGTCAGTTGGGAACGTGAGCCCAACATGCCTTATAATACGTTTTGTGGGTCGCTGAAACCAAATCCGGGGCTACTCAGTCTGGAAATGCCTCGTTTTCGGGATACTGGCAAGAATTTAACTTTGTTAACAAACGACTAATAAAAAATATCTGTTTCGCGTCGATTATCTAGATGGAAGCTTTTTTTTAGGTAAATCGGATGCGAAGATTTCGATTCACGTGTAGCCCCGGCTAAATAGTTTTCTGACATTTTTTCACCCCAAATATAGTAAAAATGGATTTTTTAGCACCTTACAGTCGCAAAAACGCATAGTTTTCCAATTTTTCGCTAAATAATCAGATCTACATGTTGAACGGAATCAGATACATGTTAAACGACTTTCGATTCTGTTTTAGCGACCAAAAATACGTAGAATAAAGATCATTTGAACAGCATTTAAAGTATTTTAATGTACACATGTTATATGCGCGTTATCTAGGTTAACCTAGATTATAAACAAAGCGCATTTGCAAAACCGAAATAGGCACATTGCTAGAGCCATAACCTAGTTAACGATCAAGATACTATTGATACTCCGCGAGTGTACTCAGAGCGTCGCCGTCGTCCTCGATGTTTCTTTTCATCACAGCAGCATATGTTTGTTTATATCGTGAACAGCCGTCTAGTTGAATACAATTGAAGGCCTAGTAAACAAACTCATGTTTTTGATTCGAACAGCGAAAACTTCAAGCAGTGTGTATAAACAAAACATGTGACAGTACAGTATATTCGGGGCTGTTTAGGTCTTTTACTGGACGATGAGCACTGCCCTATAAGCGACTTTTGTACGAGATGAACGAATTTATGCGGCGTGGGATGAAAACGCCGCTGAATGCACTCGCGAAGCATCTTAAAGACATTCATCGTAAACTAAAATCAAATCGACAAGATCGTTATTGCTATAGCCCACTTTACCTCCACAGCAGCAGATCCTGATGTCGTATCTTTTCACCTAATAACTTGGTTGCCTTGGTATATGTCTTACGAGGGGAATTTGCTTTTTTTACAAGAACTATACGCTGGGTAAAGAATTGTCCTAACTTTGGTAGCACGATGTGTGAACAGAATAACGACCGAACTAGCGACAAGTCAGGTCTTAACATCTTAATGGCCATTTTTATTTTAATCGAAAATACTTACTCATGATGAGGAGTTCAGCTCTGGTAGATTTGACTCCAGCCTTGTTCACAGCCCTGCAGACATACTCATCTGCGTCCTCTCCAAAGACATCATGGATAACTAGATGGTGGACTTCTCCTTCACTATAAATATGGTATCTTGATCCGTTGGTAATTTCTCTGGCTCCCTTGTACCACGTGATATGCGGTTTAGGATTACCAGTTATGGTACATTCGAATTTGGCGTTGTGGTTTTGAATACATTGAGCATTCTTCAGAGGTTTCACTATCTCCGGTGGTGTGGCAGCCAAAGGATCCTTGATCTCCACAGAGGTTGAGTTTGAAGATGGCTCTGAGATACCAGCGATGTTCTGGGCGAATACTCTGAATTCGTATTGCCTTCCTTCTATTAAGTTAGATACATTGATTTGTGTTGGAAGGCAGAGAGATACGTTAACGCGTTGCCAGGTTTGACTGCCTACTTCACGTTTGTCTATCCAGTATCCTGGAAAATAAATAGATATTTTATTTAAGTTCATGATAAAGATACTACAAGATCTGATCAGTATGTAGTCCCAAGAGCGGGTTCAGAAGTCAAGTTTGTTGATTATAGTTTGGAAAACAACGGTGGATTTAAAGACAAGATGGATGTAACATGATTCCTTAAGCTTGCGTGTACAAGAGGGGATCTCGATATATTCGTGATGACCTACCTTGTACGCGGGATCCGCCATCATTTTCAGGTTTGGTCCATTCAAGGTTGACGAAATCTCCTCCAACTTGAGTGACCTTTGGAATGCCAGGGGGGCCTGGTGGGTCAAATGGTGCTTTGGCCTTTACTGGGTTCACGCCTTCTAGCGGTGGTCCCATGCCATTATCGTTCACAGCCATCACTCTGAATAGGTACTCTTGCCCTTCGGTTAGTCCTTGAACTGTGAAATTAGTATCCTTACAGGTGCTGGATACAGTTATCCAGTGTGTTCCAGTGACGTCCTTCCGTTCTATGACGTAATGTGTGATCCTTAGTCCACCATCGTAGCTTGGAGGCTTCCAGCTCAATGTGCATGTATGTTTTGTGATATCGGTTGTCTCCAAGGGTCCGTTTGGAGGCCCAGGTAGACCGGTGATGTATACGTCAAAGCTACCGGAGGCGCTGCCGCTGTCATTTTTGACAGTTAGGTTATAGTTTCCAGCATCTGATTTGTTTACTTCTCTGATAAATATGATTATATAGTCATCGAATACTGTGAATCTAATATGGGTAGAATCATCAATCTTCTGGCCGTTACGTGTAAGAATTACGTCCAGAGGTTGGTCTCCGGAATAGTAGATCTTGATCTTACTGTTGTCTCCTTCTGCCAAGTAGAGGTCTCCAGGCATCTTCTCGATCCTTGGAGGTGCTGAAAATTTCAATGTAAATGTTAGCGAGGATGCTATTCTATAAGAAAACAGTCAAGAGCATTGCACGTCCTCTTCAGGAAGTCCTCAGTGATGGATCATCTGCCACCACAAACTATTGGTGCTGGTATGACCCGGTGATGTTTCCCTTACATTAGCCATAAAAGGCCGAAATGGGGTTTTCATATTGAGACGATAGCTGTCCCATGTTCTAGAGATGCTTCCTTAGATGACGGTGCCCAGTTACATTGCATATGGCAAAGCAAAGTTGTTGTCTGCAGCCAGACCCAGATATATCATCGCACATGTTTTTAGAATATTTATGGGTGCCAAAATTTTGGTAAATTCTTTGTTAAAGCTTATAATAAATGAAAATAACTCACTTCCAATCTTAAGTCTTGCAGTGGTAGTGACAGCTCCCAGTGTGTTGCTCGCCTCGCATGTGTAGTCTCCATCATCAATATCCAAAAGATCTGAGATGTGCAAGAAGGCAGTACCTCCCTTTTGTTCAGTCCTGAACCTTCCGCCGATCTTGATCTCTCTTCCATTCTTGATCCATCTGAACGAAGGCTCCGGTTTGCCTGAAGCCTCACATTCCAGGGTTACTGATTTGCCAAGAGGCGCAGACGTGTTGTTGAGCCTCCTGATCCATTCTGGTTTCTCTCCACCAAGTACCTCACATACCTTGGAAAAAAAACGGTCATGTCACCATAAAGTAAAAATCTGAACATCGGAAGCTTGTTTTGTTTATACAAAAAATGATGGGATTTGAGAAACAGAAAAAAGTGGCTTAAGAGTTACATAAGGTCATGCGTACCTTGACAGGAGCAGTACAGTTGCTAGGCTCGCTCTTTCCAGCAGAATTGATGGCATATATCCTGAACTCATATTCGCTTCTGTCGACCAAGTTGAGTACCGTAAAGTTAGTGTCAGTGACATTGTAATCGTTGCACTTGGTCCAAAGTGGTGACCCAATCTCCCTCTTTTCGATGATGTAGCCGGTGATCCTAGACCCACCGTCGTTGGTTGGAGGTTGCCAGGTGAGATCCACGTAACCTTTGCCTACATTGACCACCTTAGGGTTCTGAGGTGCCGAAGGTACGTTGAATTTGCCCTTTAGCTTGAATTTGGACGAAGAGGCAGATGGTTTGCTGAATCCTGCTGCATTCTTGGCACGTACTCTGAATTCATACTCATGACCAGTCATCATGTTAAACAGGTCAAAGTGTGTGTCTTTGATCAGGTAGTCGCTGGCACTGACCCAATGAGTGTCATGAGCGACGTCACGGTATTCTAGTTTGTATCCTTGGATTCTAGAACCTCCATCGTTGTTGGGTCTGTCCCATGAAAGGTAGATGGTAGAAGAGTCCCAGTCTGTAACCCTTGGTGCTCCTGGAGCATCTGGTACTGTGAATGGATACTTCGCGATAACAGGTTCTGTGGTTTCTAGAGGCTCGCTAATGCCATACTGATTCTCAGCACGAACTCTGAAGCTGTACTTTCTGTTGGGTTCCAAACTCATCACATCGTAGTGCGGATTGCGGACGAAACTGCTTACTTTGACCCAGATACCGTTCGTATCAAGCTTCTCAACAATATAGTTTGTGATTGGAGAACCTCCGTCATCAAGAGGTGGTCTCCATGCCAGTGAGCAATTGTCAGGTGTGACGTCAGATACATCCAAAGGTCCTTGAGGTGGCAAAGGCTTGTCAACTACGAGCACTCTGCAAGACGCTGAATCTGATCCTACAGTGTTTGTCAACTTAATGGTGTAGCTGCCAGTATCTGATCTCTTCGCAGACTTATTTATGAAAATCGAAGAGATATCGTTAGTTTCCATCTTGATTCTGTCACCAGAGATAACCTCGTCTCCATTAATGGTCCAGGATGCCTTAGGTTTAGGTGTGGCCACATAAGGAACAGTGATCTTGAGCTCTTCTCCAGCAATAACGATCATGTCACGAATGCTCAAGTCTGAAGTGATCTTGGGGGCGCAAGGTGGAGCTCTAGCGCAGATGGCATCTGAAGATGAACTCCAGGGACCTTGCCCAGCAGCGTTCAGAGCAGCTACCCGGAATTCGTACTCATGGTTCTCTATCAAGTTGATTACCTGAAATATAAGACATATCGTTAGTCAAGAACAATGGGTAAGATCCTATGGAAAGTGATCATTGTCTCTTCTATGTGAAACAAAATCTTGTTTGACTTTAGAACACGACACGTGAAGTGATGGCAATCAACATTGCCTGTTTTTACTAGTGAATAGTACTAGCGTTGCTCTTACCTGTAGAGTAGTATCAGGAACCAAAGCATGCGAAGCCTTGGTCCACTTATCCTCGGTGATGAGTCGTTTTTCGACGACATAGCCGGTGATTGGAGATCCTCCATCGTGTCTTGGTTTTGTCCAGGTGATGGTAATAGAATCTTCTGTTGTTTCAACGCCTCTAGGAGCTCCAGGTGCACCTGGTGGGTCAAACGGATACCTAGCTCTAATTGGTTCTGACGTCATTGCGGGTTCTGATTGGCCATGTTGGTTCTCGGCGATGACTCTGAAGTCGTACTCTTTGCCTAACGTTAGGTTACGGATTCTCACAAACGGAACCGTGACATAGCTGCTGACTTTCGACCAAGTTCCAGATTTGGATTCTTTCTTTTCCACAATGTAGTTGGTGATCGGTGCTCCACCGTCGTCTTTTGGGGGACGCCAGTACAAGGTGAGAGCATCTCCAGCAAATTCATCAGCTCTTAGGTCCTCTGGCTTACCAGGTCTATCCAGAACTCTTACGTTGATAGTGGCTGTATCGAAACCAGACGGGTTCTTCAGTTGAAGCCTGTACTGACCAGTATCTGACCTCTTAGAGTTCTTTACGATGATGCTGGCGTAGTCAGGAGCCAGTTGTGGGAATACTCTATTGTCAGATTCATCGAGAATCTTGTCATTGGCGAACCAACTAGCTGTTGGTTGTGGAAAACCTACGTACGGAACGTGAATACTGAAGTCTTCTCCAGCTCTTACTGTTATGTCCCGTACACCTCCCAAGTCCATGCAAGGTTTGTTGGGTTGTTCTTCTATCTTAATAGGATTTGTTGGTTTGCTAGGTTCAGAGTTGCCTACATCGTTCACCGCGATTAGTCTAAACTGGTACTCTTCACCCTCTTTCAAGTTAGGCACAGTGTAGACAGTATCAGTGATCGGAGCGGTATTGATATCCACCCATTTGTCAGAGTCTTTTGGACGTTTCTGTAGAATATAACCTCTGATTTTGGAGCCGCCATCATTTCTAGGTGACCTCCAGGAAAGTGTGACACTGTCTTTGGTGATGCGGTCTGGTTTTGGTGGTTCGGGGGCATCAGGCTTGAATCTCTGGTATTGGGCGATGATCGGTTCAGTTGGTTCACTAGGCTCACCAGGACCTAAAATTATAATATAGTATATAATAATTGCTACTATATACTGCATGTCTGGAAATTGCCGGAACCGCCTGTCAATTTGTGAACTAAGCCTTCCGATTGATTAGAGTTTTCCCCAGCTATACAATGGTGATCTTAGAGTGGACCTTGACAAAGGTCATTTGAAGGTCAATTCGATTTTTGAATGCAATTTTTGACTCCGTAAATGAAAAGAGCGGAAATTTCTATGTTCAAATATGTCTGTGTGATCCTCAGAGAAATAGATTTCACTGTTCTTTCGGGATTTTTCCGTGGCTACAAAAATCAACTTGACCTTTTCATGACCTTGGAGCTTATAGGTTAAGGTCAGATCCAAGGTCGCCATTGGATATCCGGGGGAAAATCATAAAAATAATGTCTCGGTAGTTTCCTTATACTACTACTGGTTTCCAAGTTGTATCTCTGTACCTGGGTTTGACCTTGACGATGACCTCATCAGGCCGAAATTCAAAAATGGGGGGTTCCATTTAAAAAAAATCGAGTTGACCTTCAAATGACCTTAAAGACCAACGTGTCCTTGGATTTAGGTCACCATTAGGTAGCTGGGGAAAACTCCTATGAATCGCGGGGTCTAGTTTTTCCATTCAATCCACAAATTATCGTGGGGTTCCCTTTATACTTGACTCGACTTTGATATTACTGTAACTAACCTGCTTCGTTGACTGCAGTAACTCTGAATTCATACTTGTTGCCCTCCCTGAGGTCCTGGACAGTGTACTGAGTATTTGGAGTAGGGTAGTTGTTCACTCTTATCCATTCGCCACCGCGTTCCCTCTTTTCGACGTAGTAACCTGTGATTGGCTTGCCACCAGTGCTTGCCGGAGGCTTCCATTTCAACGAACAAGATGAGGGTGTATAGCCAACAACGTCTGGTTTGCTTGGAGCACCGGGAGGATCGAATGGACTCTTGGCCACCACCGGTTTGCCTACCAGTGGTTCAGATACACCTGTAAAGGGAAATTATGGTGTGATATAGATAGATACAATCAGCAAGCTATAATTGCAAATATTTTCTGATTCTGAACCGAACAAATGACCCAGTTGAGTGGATATCTTACCATATATATTTTCGGCGCGAACTCTGAAAACGTATTTCTTGCCCTCAGTGAGTCCTCGAGCAGTGAACGAAGGCTTGGGGCAATATCCTGGACATGGCCTCCAACTGTCAGTGCCATACTCGCTGACTTCGACGATATAAGATGTGATTTCACCACCACCATCGTCTAACGGTGGGTTCCAGGATAGCGAGATGGTGTCCTGTGTGGTCGCGGTGTACTGTAAGGGTCCTTGAGGCATTCCTGGTTTGTCCACGACGATAACTTCGATGTCAGCCTCGTCAGTACCGTATTCGTTAGTTGCGTGCACGGTGTAAGTACCGGAATCGTCTCGGTTTGATACTTCCACACGTAGTCTGGTGTTTTCACTTGTTGTCTCAGTCTACAAAATATGGTATTTTGTTATCTTGATTTCTCATCGTATTATAATTGTAGTCATAGAAAGAAACTAATCCGCCACTGAGTATAAAATCACGGCCACCCACTTTGAACTCTGAATGACAGCATTTTGATTCAAAAGCTTGAGTACTTAGGCTTCAACAACACTTACTTAGCACTGTTACCATCGTATCTATTTGAAAGGAAACAAACAGTATGTTTTTTATAATGCTTATGTCTCAACCACTGGTGTTCCACAGGGTTCGAATTTGGAACCATTGTTTATATTATTCGTTAAAGTCTTGTGTGAATCTTCGGATTGTTCTGAATTGATGTTCTAACTAATCTAATAGATTGTCCCACAATACTTTCACAATGTTTCTAGTGCCATGACTAAGATCTAAATATAATGTTCGTTTTTTATGCCAAATAGCTCAAACAGACTTACTGTCGAAAGTTACTGTTAATATAATTTGTGTGAATGCTAATAAAGTAGCTGACGCTTGCGATATATTTTTTTGTAGCTTAGGCGAATTGAAGTGCAAACTGCGTGCTCATTTTTAAAAAATGCTTATTATTATTAGGTTCGGGAAGCCGTGTGTTCAAGACCTTTCGGAGGCAGAATTTTTTCTATTTTTCCAGCTATTGCGTACATGCACAATCTCTAAAATTCATTTATAACAGAAAAAAGTAATGAGATGCTTACGTATACTCTGTTGGATTCGGGAATGCTGATTTTGTTCTTGTTCCATGTGACTTTTGGTGCCGGAGCTCCAGACATTGGAATGTTTATGTTGATTGGCTCACCAGCACGTACCTTGATCTTGCGGCCAATGATACCATCGAGCCACAATTTCGGTTTTTCTGAAAATGTGATGTGATGATTAGGTTGGAGCTTTTGATAACAGTCTTTGCCTAAACAGTATGGGGAACGCATTTCGGCTAATTCAAAATATATGGTATGTTGTGAAATACTTCAGGACTAGTTTCCGAGATGCAGAGTCGGCAAGTTGGGCAGCTAGAGCACCGCGGCTGCGATGAGGCTTCTAAAGAAGCTTTGTTAATCCGATTTTTGAACTGCCTAAGATTAGTAGAACTGGGAGTCTCCTCTTTTAGACTGTTCCACAATCTCGATACCCTAGGAACAAAGGAGCGGTCATATCACCCAGTTCTCAATGTACAAAGTTCGACACAGTTAGGATGGGAGGCCGAAGTCAGGCGGATCCGTCTGGCAGACACATCACGCGGCCGCATCATGGAGGAGAAGAGCCCATTGGCGCAGCGGTAGAAGAGAGCTAGGTCGCCGACGGCCCACCGGTGGGAAAGAGTCCCGAGACTTTCTGTTAAAGAAGAGTCAAAAAGATTAGCCGAAAGCCATTCTCCATAGAGTTCTGTATAGAGTTAAGGATGCACAAAGCATATCCACCTTTCATTGGTTTAGCAGTGAATACACTAGATGCGTCGCTAGGCTTTCCAGGACCAGCAGCGTTAACAGCCAGTACCCTATATTCGTATTGATGTCCTTCCTGAACGCGGTCATCGTAGTAGTCGGTGCCTCTGTTTGGCTCCTTGTTGAGCTTGATCCATCTTCCTGTAGCCATGTCACGACGTTCGATGTCATAGCCAATAATTTGCGAGCCTCCATTACTTATTGGAGGAGACCATTTGATCTTGATGTGGTCTTTGTCACTGTCGACCAGCTCTGGCTTGCCGGGCTTACCAGGAACGTCTGAAAAATATAAGTAAATGAATGAGAACCGCACCCATAACATTGCAAAATGATAGCGATCTCTATTGTCACGCACAATTTGACTAATGATTGCTACTACGTACTAACTATGATGGTTGTCTCAAAAATATAGGTTCCCACATTTTTTTCAGGTACAAGGAATTTTTTATTAAAAAAAAATGAATTTACAATTGGAAGTGTTGATCTTTAAGCTATTTTTCTACATATTTGCCATTTCCCGGATCGTGATTCGCCGATCTTCAAGCAAGATTTGTTCCATGTCCATGCGGCTGTCAAAGAACTCTCTTCACCGTTTGAGGAGATGTTGAATGCTTATACACTTTTCCTATATATTTCACTCAAATGGCGATGAATTTCTATGGGTGTAAAAATCGGATGACCGCACGAATTTCGCATCTGGCAGCGACCTGCAGGCCGGTACTGAGCATCGCCAGTAGGCGCTTCTTGTTGGATTCGTTAGTGGGGTAGCCGATAAACACGATGGCGTTGCCAGATTACGCCTAGCATCACGCGCGGCAAAGTTAGAGCGTTGAGAACCTCATCTTTGAGACAACCCTCGTAGTAGCTGTGTGTGTTGCCTAAACGTCATGTACGTGCTGTCGGTGTAATGTGTTTGACTTTATTGTAATATCTAAATGTTAAGTTTTCTACTTATAACCGGTAGAAAATGCCGTAGTTCACAGTTGTACGATTCCTCCATAGGTGTTATTTAGTTCTTAGTGCGAATGAGCGATTATTGTTTTACATGATACGTGTATTGATTTTTGTATGTGAATTTTCTAAATAATTGCAAAAATCACCGTTTCTGAATTGAACCAGATTCAGAAGACTTTGGAATCGGCATTAGTGGCTATAAACGTGGTGAAGTTAGTCTTATAATAGGCCTACCGTATTGGTTCTTCGCAATGATTGGTTTTTCTGTCTCCAGTGGATCAGAGCGACCTTGCATATTTTCAGCAAAGACGCGGAATTCATATTTGGTTCCTTCTATCAATCTAGGTACAACAGCGTGGTTGTATTTTGGATTGACGTAGTTGACAGCTGGTACCCAGCCACCACCGTGAGTCAGATCCCTCTTCTCTATCACATATCCACTAAAAAATAAATAATCAATTAACCTAGAATTTTGATTCTTGTGTACGTTAAAAAAGGCTGCCAGCGTAACCGAAACATTAACAAAGTAAGATTCTCGTGATATTTTCGCTCATAAATGACGATACTTACGTAATTTCACTGCCACCGTTATCCTTAGGCGGTTTCCAAGAAAGTGTGACACTTTGGGCTGTAATCTCTTCGTATTCGATTGGCTTCTGTGGTGGTCCAGGACGATCTAAAAAATAAATGTTACCATTGTAAATGTCATTTGATATACGAATCATAAATGGCTCTTAAGTGTTGAAAACCCTTAGGCAGCAGCAGTGGCGTAGTGGTAGACGCCTAATCAGTCGCCGTGCGCTGCGCGGGTTCGAATCCCGTCCCAAGAGAATTTTTCTCTTGGCTATTGATGTTGTGATTGTCCGTAGATGGTAGATGGTTTCTGACTGTCGAACGCGGAGGTACCACCCGGCGGATCTCGTAGGCTGGGCCAGAATGTGTGCATGCTGCATGCACACGTGTTCCCTCGCTAGAGTCGATGTGGCGTCCCCCCTTTCCCCTGTATCCTCCTATAGCCTCACGGTACCCATGGGTGTTTAGGCCTTAGGCCTCAGTGGTAAAGAAAAACGAGAAGAGCATGCATGTGACAAAATGAGAGGAGATGAGACAGTTAAGTTCTTCGCAACTGTCCTTAGTTGATTCTGGGAGAGCGTTGGCTTTCTATGGCTAATGCAATGAATATTCCGTTGGGTCATATTTCCAACTTCTTCTTCTGTGGTAACATTGACCAACACGTATTATGATTTTGCTATGATATTGACTAACTCCCCAGTACAAAACAGAATAACTGCACTCACCTAATACTGTAATTTGGAATGATCCTTCATCTATACCAGAGCTGTTCTTAAGCAGCAAGTGGTAAGTGTTGCTGTCAGATCGTCTGGCGTTTACGGTATGGATTGTGGTGTGGTATCCAATGGATGTAACAGTCGTACGTTCATCAGCGGTCAAAGGCACGTTATTTCCAACAGTCCAAATGACCTCGGGACATGGTTCTCCAATGAAGTCGATGTCCACGTGCAGGATGAGACCAGCCTTGATTCGGATATCGTTGAGCGGAGTTTTGATCTTAGGTGCCACTGGAAAAAATAATTAGGTCATTACAGAGCTAGTAATCGAGCCAAAATGACTTCTTTGTTCACAGTGTTTTATGTATGCTTTGTAGGATATAGTTTGGACTATTCCTAGACACAGTTTTATGTTGATGTGGATAATAAAGTTGAAAAATACTTACAGAATCTTGCTTTCGCAGTAACCATATCAGATGGCTCAGATGGTTCGCTCTGTCCAGCAGCATTCGTAGCAATAATCCTGAATTCGTAGTCCTGTCCTTCTGTTAGATCAGGAACTCTAGCCGTCGTCTTGCCAGCTGGCACATGAGCAGCATTGGTCCAATAGGGACTTCCTTTCTCCTTCTTCTGGATAATGTACCCGGTGACAGGAGTACCTCCATCACTCTTGGGCGAGGTCCATTGTAGGTCCACGTGGTCTTTGTCCCAATCTGTGACCTGAGGTTTACCGGGTGCGCTAGGTTCGTCAAACTCATTTTTGGCGATTATGCTTCTAGGTGTCTCCAACGGCTCAGATTCACCTACAGCATTTACGGCCTTGACTCGGAAGTAATACTCTTTGCGGTGGATTAGTCTCTGAATGTCATGGGAGCAAATAGTAGACATACCTGGAACATAATTGCTTGTTAGCCTTTCAAGGTCAGAAGTGTCGGTCAAAAAAGTCATCAGGTTGATTCTGCATCAGTTAGTTTATAAAGAAATATTTTCCGCACAATTAAGCCCATCTGAGGGAAACTAAGCTACGGTAATGTCTAACAAATGAGTTAAATGGATCAAGTCAGCCAAACAGGCCTATACAATTGGTCCATAGTCCCCAACCGTTTGATTTTTTCGTTGCCCTACTGAAAACCACACCAGTCTCCCATGCCATAAGCGGCAGCCGTGATACTATATTATTTCAAATTCAGAAAGCTAGCGATGCAGTCAAGAGCAGACAGTGTTTGGTGCATGACGGCGGCGGTTTAACTGCGATACATGACGCATCTGTAAATGTTTCTCTAAGTCTTAATTCCAAATGTACGGGTAATCTATGATGAGAAATATATAACAATAGGTTCTTAGAATTACCGCGGCTGGAATCCTATAAATGTACTGACCGCAAAAATTGAGATATACCCTCCCCCAATTCCTACAACCTCCATTTTTTTCCGTAAATGATCAGGAGTCTCTGAAACGTCAAAAAAGGAAGATTGAGCCGTTTTTGTATCCCTTGTTTCCTGCCCCCAGCTCCTCTGCCACTGGACCGATTTTCAAAAACCATAAAGCTTTTTCGTCCTTGGCGTATTAGTATAGTAACCTTTTATGAGAGTTTTATAAAAACTCTAGCGGTAGTTGCCAATATTTCCGGATGCAATAGGATGTGGGCTTCTGTAGCAAAGTTTGGAAGTGATCCTTACCAGCGTCTGACCAGGTGCCACGTGACACGTCCATTTTCTCGATGACGTAATGTAGAATTGGTGAACCGCCATCATCCAATGGTGGCTTCCAGGCGAGTCTGGCACTTTCCTTGGTGACAGAGCTGACGTCTAGTGGCGGTTGTGGTGGTGCCGGTTTGTCAAGGACTGTTACTTGGGCTGAGGCGCTGAAGCTGCCAAGGTCATTTGTCAAGGTCAATGTGTATCTACCAGCATCTGATCTCAGAGCGGATGTTATGTCAAAGGAAACCTTGTTGTTGTAGACGGCCATGTCTATTCTATCGCTGGATAGTATTTCCTTGCCATTTAGGGTCCATTTTGCTGTAGGCTTTGGTGATGCCTCTATCGGAAGGTTCCAGCCAAACCTCTGGCCTACCTTCACGGTTATGTCCTCCAACAGGCTCTTATCAAAGGTTGGAGCCAAGAATCTTGGTTTGGCGATGACAGGGATAGATGCCTCGCTAGGTTCACTATGTCCTCCCTTGTTCACAGCGATTACTCTAAATTCGTATTCCTCTCCTTCTACTAAGTTCGGTACGGTAGCCTTGGTTGTGTTTCCAGGCACTTCGCAAGCTCTTTCCCAAGTTCCATGCCTTGGCCTTTTTTCGATGATGTATTCGGTGATGGGTGCTCCTCCGTCCTTCTTTGGAGGAGTCCATTCCAGGTCCACGTGATCTCTGTCCCAATCTGTTGGTACCGGTACTCCAGGCCTGTCCGGCTTTGTGAATGGATCCTTAGCTGTGATGCTGCAATGAAAACACGACTTTAGGCTTGAATATTGACGTAAGTTATCGGTTGTGATGGAATGTGTCTAGAAAATGAAAGTTTTTGATCTTAGGGGACAAAAGTGTGGATAGTAGCTTCTAAATATGAAATCATGAAAGATCAAATCTTGCTATCCCAAGATCTCTGACAAAACATTTTGAAAGATACTTGAGACGATTACTCACCTATCAGTGGTTGTAAGGGGCAGAGATTCGCCTTCCTTGTTGTGAGCTTTCACTCTGAATTGGTAGTCATGACCTTCACTCAAATGGTCTACTCTCATGGAAGTACCCACTGCTTCTCCACATGGTACCCAACGCATATTGGCTGTATCAAGTTTCTCCACTGTGTAGTGTGTGATTTCTGAGCCACCATTATCCTTTGGTGGTTTCCAGTGTAGGGTCATGGAGTTCTTGGTCACGTTATCGGTCCTGAGTGGGCCTTCAGGTGGAGTAGGTACATCTAAAACTGTGACTTTAACTGTGGCCTCGTCTTTTCCATTGCTATTTTTAGCTGTTAGAGTATATATTCCACTATCTGATCGTTTGGCATCCACGATTTTCAAAGTGGTCTTGTAGTCTTCATTTACAATCTTAACGCGCTCGTTGTTGAAAAGAACGTCCTCCTTGTGTTTCCATTCTTTGGACGGTGGAGGTTCTCCAATGATCGGGACGTTGTAGTCGATCGAAGCTCCAACTTTGACCTTGAGGTCCATGAAGTAGTTTCGGTCGATCTTGGGCGCAACTAAAGAAAGAAGAATCATTAGCAACAAAGTCAGACATTCGCTGAATTCTGTAGTAAGGTGAGGTTAGATAGATTTCCCTCATGGGAGCCATGAAACAAGAACTTGAGTTTGGAAGATACACATCTAACAATACTTACGGTTTTTGGGTCTGGCAACGTGAATCTTGGATTCATCGCTAGGCTCTCCAGGTCCAGCCTTGTTGACAGCACGAATTCTGAATTCGTACGGAGTGCCTTCTATGAGGTCGTTAACCTTTCCTCTAGGTACATCACCTTCAACTTCTGCGCATTTCTCCCAGTTGGGATTGAACTTATCTCTCTTCTCAATGATGTAGCCCGTGATAGGAGATCCACCATCGCTCTCTGGTTTGTCCCACTTGAGCTCCACGAAGTCCTTGTCGTAGTCGATTATCTCTGGTGCACTCGTTTTGCCAGGTTCGTCGAATGGATTCTTCGCCACAATAGCTTGTGAAGTAGTGAGTGGTTCAGATTTGCCTTGTCTGTTGACAGCACGTACTCTGAATTTGTATTTGTGGCCTGGAACAAGTCCATCCACAGCAAGCGAGGTTTCTGGACCATCTGTTTCACCAGCTGGCACCCAGCGACCAGATGCTTCATCCATTTTCTCCACAATGTATCTGCAGTTAAAAACAATATATTTATTAACGTCAAAATGAGGCAAATAAGACACTTCTGGAAGGAATCAAGATCCTTTCTTTAGAAATGCATTAAAAAAGGGAGGTATAAGCAACTAATGTTCTTATTTGTACCTTTCAACGGGTTGTCCTCCATCGTCTGCTGGTGGTCTCCAGCTGAGCTTGCATCCGTTGGCATGGACGTCAGATACTTTGAGTGGCCCTCCTGGAGGACTTGGTACGTCCAAGACGATGATTTCTACTTCAGCGATGTCTTTGCCATTATCATTTTCTGCTGTAACAGTGTATGTTCCAGCATCTTCTCTTGTGGCGTTGCGCACGCTTATCTTTGTGTTGTATTCTCCATGCTGTACCTTAACATTGGCGCCGCTCTTGATTTCCTTGCTTTTCAAGAGCCACTTTGTGGTTGGCATTGGTTCTCCGGTTACCTAAAAGAATTTTTTTTCAAACAACTATCTAGATAAAAGAACCAGCTTTGTATATCATAGCAAAAACCTAGAGACAATACAGAGACAACGTCATTGGAAGAAAGCTGAACGCCAAATAATTTGAAGGGTTCTTAGGTACCTTAACGTCAAATGCAAAATTCTGTCCTGCACGAATGCGGACTTCAATAAGATTCGTTCTGTCGATCTTTGGTGCTTGGTTACGAGGCTTAGCGATAATCGTTGGTGTTTCGTTGCTGGCTTCACCAGGTCCCGCGGCATTTACTGCTCGTACTCTGAACTGGTAGGGTTGTCCTTCGATGAGGTCCGGTACTGTAGCCTTGAGCTGGTCAGATGGTACTTCCAGAGCTTTCTCCCAGTCACCAAACTTGTCTTTCTTCTCGATAATATATCCTTCAAACAACGAACATGAGTTAAAGAATGGCATACAAGTATGCTAGCTACTCGTTGGTCTAAAGTGCAATATACGTGTTGGCCCACCCGATATTGATGGATGAAGAAGCATCATATTGGTATTTTGCTTTGACCAGTTATGGTTAAGGTATAACGATCTTGAGAGAATACTTTATAACAAATATTATACCTGTAATTGGTGATCCACCATCTTCCTTGGGCGGCGTCCAAGCAAGGTCAACATGGTCTTTGTCCCAGTCTGTGGCCTTGAGGTGTCCTGGTGGGCCAGGTTCATCGAATGGATTCTTGGCCACAATTGTTGTTTCAGTCTCTAGTGGTTGGGATTCTCCTTCTGCATTTACTGCAGCTACTCGGAACTTGTATTCATGTCCAGGGGTCAGACCAGTGACTTCAAAGTCTATGAAAATAAGATCAGAGTTAAACTTATGGAGGTTTCGAAGAATTTATGTGAACTTACTGGGCTCTGTAGATCTACCGCAAGGCACCCAACATCCAGTCTCTGGGTCCATTTTCTCCACTTGATAGTACTCGATGGGAGTGCCACCATCATCCTTAGGTCTCTTCCATTTGAGCTTGCATCCTTCTTTGTGGACGTCAGATACCTGCAAGGGACCTTGAGGTGGCGTAGGCTTATCAGTGACAGTGACATTGATTATATGTGTGTCTTTTCCTGAGCTGTTAGAAGCTGTGACTTTGTATTCTCCAGTGTCATCTCTGTTGACTGGACGGATGGCGATCTTGGTGTTGTAATCGACGTTGTCTATAGTGGTACGATGGTCGTTTTTGAGAGTACTGCCATTGAACCGCCATTCGACAGTCGGTGGAGGTTCTCCAATGATGTTAGCCTCAAACTTGAGTGGTGATCCAGCTGATACTGTCACATCATGGAGGTATCTTCTATCGATCTTTGGTGCCAAGAATCTTGGCTTAGCTGTGAACGGTTTGCAAGGATCAGATGCCGGTCCTTTGCCAGCGGCGTTGACTGGTATGACTCTGAACTCGTAGACGTTGCCTTCAACCAATCCAGTGACTGTAGCCATCGGTGTTGGTGATGTGGTTTCTAGGGCTTTCTCCCACATTGGAGAATACTTATCTTTCTTTTCAACGATGTAGCCGGTGATCGGGGATCCACCATCTGATACTGGTTCTGGCCATTTGAGGTCGACGTGGTTTGCAGACCAGTCGGTTGGTTCTGGTGTCCCAGGCTTGCCAGGCGTTGCTGTAAATTAATTATATTATTAAATAATTGAATAATGCTAAGTGACAACAGACAGGAATACGGCAAGCCACGACCTACCGCATTATATGTTTTGATCATCCAGCAACGGGTGCTTGATACACTTCGTCATGGGTCACCGCAGCTAAGTGGTCAAAACATTATTTTTTATTATATTTTGTGCGCTTACCCCATTCTATAATCATAATCGAAACGAAATAATGTTTGTAACATTAGACACACAGCAATATAATACCGTTTTATTCATCAATTGATTCCAGTCAATGTGGATTCTTGTCAGATCGCCAACGGTTCTATTTTTCGCGTAACAAAATATAATTTAAAAATATATACGTAGAAACATTATCGTCCCGCGAGGGAATTTGAAGGGTTGAAATTAGTATTGAAAATAATTTTTCTTTTTCTTTGCAGATGCATAAGAGAGATTTTATTGTAGGGAAGCATAAAAGTTATCTATTACTATGCCATACAAATTAACTTTTTCTTGATGAAGCTGCAGCTTTCAAGACTTATTGTATGCCACGTGTCGTGGATTACAGTAACCAATAGAGCAGTCTTGAATTCTACATTAGTTGGTGTAGTTTCTCTGCGGGTATTGTATAAAACCCTCTTAGTTCTGGATAGGTTCCCAAAGAGCGCTTCGCAGTCTCAAAGGCCAATAAAAGCAGACTTTGTTCCTCTACTACAATGGGTGAGGTGTTCATTAAGAGCAGTTCTAGATTTTTTCGGGATAAATTCTTCATTCATAACCATGTTCTAATTTTCCTTATACCGTTGTCTTACCCATTTTTTTACTAGGTTTGACTGATGATTATACTTACAGTAAGGATCCTTGGCGACAATAGTTCCCATGGTCTCCAAAGGTTCAGATTCTCCTTCCTTGTTGACAGCTTTCACTCTGAACTTATATTCGTGTCCAGGTATCAGTCCATCAACCTTCATCTCAGGTACTGCTCCACTAGTCTTACCGACTGGCAACCAAAGTCCCGTTTCTGTGTCGTACTTTTCGACCACGTAGTTGTCGATGGGCTCTCCACCATCGTCTTTTGGTCGCTTCCATTTCAATGTGCAGCCATCTTTGCAGATATCGGATACTTCTAGAGGACCTTCTGGTTGTCCTGGCTTTGCTAGAATAACAAGAGGTCATTGAGATCAAGTGGAAAGACCAATGATAGAGTTAGCTCTAAATAGGTAACCTAGCTTATACCAAGCCACAGTTTTAACTCGCCACAAGAACGACTTACTACTCAGCAGCTCTATTGTTTTCAGAACATCGGAATTCCCAACTTTATCTAGATTCCTAAATAAAGATGAATAAAGGGATATTCATTGCAATTAGGGCATTCCAAGATAGCGGCCAGGCGTAAAAAGAGGCTGCACCAATGTCCAAGTCCAAAAGCTCTTTCAACTACAACTCGCAACGATTGAAGAAAACCAAGCCATATGAGCTTGGATAATGTGCGAAGTAGATCATGTGCGCAAGTAGCATTACTTATGTTAGGGTAACTTACAAACAACTGTGATTTCAATCTCCGCTTGGTCCTGTCCAAACTTGTTTGTAGCAACAATCTTGTACACTCCAGTATCCTTTCGTTCGGGTTTGTCGTTAAAGAATTTGGAGTTGTAAGGTACATCTTCGACGCGTTTGTGAGAAGTCTGGAAAAGCATTTTTCCATCTTGGTACCAAGCCACGTCTGGAGCTGGTTCGCCAATAATCTTCACGTCAATGTAGATGGGTTCGCCTTCTTTCACCGTCAGGTTGCGAAGGTTACGTCTATCTATCTTCGGAGCCACTGTGAGAAAATAGATGCAACATTAGCGACGATTAATGAAATTGATCCGACATGTCAGACAGTCAAGTTATTAGAAGTAACGTTTTCCTTGAGCAATATGTAGCCTCGCATAACCTAGATGACTTTTGGAGGAAAGGTATTAATCTAAGATCAAAGCATGTAGGTTCCATTACGTTCCGAAGCGGTTTGGACAGAGACGTGTATCATTTCGCTACTTCATCACCATGAGAGTAGAGAAATGACCTAGCGAAATAGGCTAGAAATTTCTAGAAATAGCTGTACAACCAAAACATATGGGAATACCTGATATATGTATATATAATTCTATACTTACATCGTCTGGGCTTCGTAATGACAGACTTAGAAGCTTGACTTGGCTCACCAGGCCCAGCGTCATTGACAGCTCTAACTCTGAATTCGTATTCTACCCCCTCATCGAGGTCACCTACAGTGGCACTCGTATCGTGAGGTCCTGTTTCTCCTGCTTTGATCCATTTTGGACTTCCCTTTTCTTTTTTCTCAATAACGTATCCAGTGATTGGAGATCCACCGTCATTCGTAGGTGGAGTCCATCTTAAGTCAACGCGATCCTTGTCCCAATCAGTGACCTCGGGAGTGCCAGGTGGACCAGGCTCATCTATAAAGGTAATTTATATTAGTAAAATCATACTCCTTGGAAACACATACATTCTTGGCCATCCTTGGGTACTAACCAAATGGATTCTTAGCAATAATGGTCTGTTCAGCCTCCAGAGGTTCAGACTCTCCTTCAGCATTGACAGCTGCTACTCGGAACTTGTACTCATGACCGGGTTCTAGATTATTCAGTTCGATCTTGGGTTCTCTAGACCGACCAGCTTGCACCCATCTTCCCGTTTCTGTGTCAAACTTCTCCACTTGATAGTACTCTATTGGTACGCCTCCATCGTCTTGTGGTGGGTTCCATTTTAGAGTGCAGCCCTCCTTGTGAACATCGCTGATCTTGAGAGGGCCTTCAGGTTTCGATGGTTTGTCCAGGACTTTTATTTCGATGCTGGCTTCATCTCTGCCAGAGTCGTTTTCTGCCTTCAGCGTCAATGTCCCTGAAATGGAATAAATTGAGTGAATCTCTAAATTTAGGCGCAATTGAAGTCTAAGATGCAAGGATCAAGTACACACGTGGGGCTCTAATATGAGCTCTCTCGCCTGACGGAGTTATCAAGAGATACTACGCCATTTTGGGAAGTGTTAACTTAAAACCAATTACTCTATTGACCTTCTGACTCTTTACACAGGCAGACCTAAGGCTGGCTCGGGACCAGCAAGGCTGCCTCTGATCTCGCCCTCGCCAGTGAGAATGCCATATCGTATATTCCGAAGTGCCCCAGTGCTTAAATAAGCGAGACTGCATGGCACGCCGCTATCTTGCCAGCACTTAGTGCCCATTCCATTCCTGAATACGGGATTCATTCGCAAATTTTCCGCCTAGAGTATGGCCCACAAGAGACAGTGAAAGTTTTGATCTGGGAGCAATAAGAGAAAGTTTGGGTATACGTTTTTTACCTGAGTGTTCTCGCTTGGCTACTCCAATGACCAATTTGGTTCTGTAGTCTTCTAGATCCACAGTGATGTCATCGCGTTTTTCAATACGAGCCTTGTTAAGGAACCATGTTTTAGTCGGTGGAGGTTCACCTGATACCTTGACGTCCAATCTGATGTGTTGACCTGCTCTGACTGTGAGGTCTTTGAGGTTAGTTCTGTCGATCTTTGGTGGAACGAATCTATCTTTAGCTGTGATAGTTTCAGATGGCGGCGAAGGTTTGCTCTCTCCACCTTTGTTCACTGCTTTTACGCGGAACTGGTACTTTTGGCCTTCCTGCAAGTCGGGTACCCTAGCTTCTGTTTTGTTTCCGGGTACTTCAACGGCCTTCTGCCATTTGCCTGTGATAGGGTCTTTCTTTTCAATGATATATTTTTCAATAGGTGCTCCACCATCGTTCTTGGGAGCCTGCCACTTGAGGTCCGCATGATCCTTGTTCCAGTCTTTGAGCTCAGGCTTGCTGGGCGATTCCGGCTCGGTATAAGGATTCTTGGCTGTCGTTGGAACATCGGTAACCAAAGGCTCTGATTCACCTTCAGAATTCAAAGCTTTGACTCTAAATTGATAGTCTTTGCCTTCGTTCAGTCCAGTCACATCAGCTTCAGGTGTTTTGACAGTTGTCACAGGAACCCATCTACCAGTTTCAACATCCATACGTTCAACAAGGTATCCTGTAATTGGTTCTCCGCCGTCGTCTTCAGGAGCATCCCATTTCAGCTTGCATCCTTCAGCGGTAACATCAGATACCTTCAAAGGCCCCTTTGGTTTGGATGGTTTGCCTATAACTGATATCTCGACTTCAACGGTATCAATGCCAGAATCGTTCTTGGCTGTTACGACGTATACTCCAGTGTCACTTCTTTGCACCTGAAACATCAAAACAATGAGTCTACTTAGTAGGTCGCATGAAGCATTAGCGACAATATACTGCGTGTTTTTAAGAAAGTAGATAATAGAGACCAATTGGATTGGTTACAGTAGGTATATTGCTCAATAGGTGAACACTCTAGATAGATGCATGCAGAAGAACTACATAATATCTCTGAGGTTATCATCTATTTTTACCTTTTGTAGCACAAAACTGGTGTGATAGTCTTCATTGTCAATCTTTAGCCTGTCGGTGTTCTTGAGAGGCTGTTCTTTGAGGGTCCAAGTGACAACCGGTGGAGGTTCACCCTTAACGTCAGCTTCTAATCTTAACAGCTGACCTGTACGCATAACCCTTTTCTGCAGATTCTTTCTGTCGATCTTTGGTGCCACTGTAAAAAACGGATTGTCATTAGCCGTTACGTGTAACGATGCATAAGACACTGTCAGTTGTAGAAATTCCCTTCACACGCACAACTAATACTTACAGTGTCTAGGTTTAGCGATAACTGGCTTAGACGGGTCACTTGGTTCGCTGGGTCCAGCTTTGTTGACGGCAACGATCCTGAATTCATATTCGTGACCTTCCTCGACGTTTTCAACTCTTCCGTTGGTTCTGTCTCCAGGTACTGTAGCAGCATCTACCCAGCTCCTGCCAGCTTTGTCGTGCATTTGGATGATATACTTCTCAATTGGAGCTCCTCCATCTGATACTGGAGGCTTCCAAGCCAGCTCCACAAAGTCTTTGTCCCAGTCTCTGAGGTCTGGACGGCCTGGTTTGCCGGGCTCATCTAAAAACAGAGTGATAGATGCATTACAGTAATTCGTATGATAATAGACATCATGGCATACTATATTACTACTTTTTCCTTTATATTTGTCACCCGACACAAACCAAACTGGATCACTCCAGGTATATTATGAAGGACATTCAGTTAGACTTTTAGTTGTAATATACTGATGACATTGATGAGACTTACCAAATGGATTTTTGGCAATGATGGATTTTTCAGTCTCAAGAGGTTCAGATTCCCCTTCTTTGTTCACAGCCTTAACTCTGAATTTGTATGGTTTGCCTTCTTGTAAGCCAGTGATGTTAGCCTCAGGTTCGGTGCTTCTACCACAGGGTATCCATTGTCCAGTCAGGGGATCTAGTTTCTCGATTTCGTAGTGGTCAACGGGGCTACCACCATCGTCATCTGGCTTCTTCCATTTCAGCTTGCAACCATGTTTGGTGACGTCGCTTACTTCAAGAGGTCCTTTTGGTGAGCCAGGCTTGGCGAGGACCTGGATCTCAATATCAGCTTGGTCTTCACCAACTTCGTTCTTGGCTATGATCGTGTATTTGCCAGAGTGCAGCCTCTTAGCCTTCAAAATGAAGAATTTAGTGTTATAGTCTACGTTATCTATGCGCACTTCTTCGGTTGACTGTAGTTCTTTGCCTTCGAATAGCCAAGTGACTTTCGGTGGAGGTTCGCCCTGGATGTTAACATCCAGGTTGATGGAAAGACCCGTCTTCACCTGCATTGGTTTTAGGTTCGTTCTGTCGATCAGGGGTTTCACTGAAATAGGGAGGTCATTAGTTGAAGTCTTCGCTATTGGTGTATACGCAGTGATTTTATAGGTTATAGATAATATTGACTTGACTATAGTCAAGAGTGTACGATACCTTACGCCGCTCTCGTTCATTTTAGTATTTGTTATTGGGATCTTCGAAAATACCCTTTAATGAACTATAATTTGAATCGCTGCGTATATTATTTCCTTATTATTTACTAAACACGGGTATATGAAACGAAAAATATGACAGAAATAACAAAAAACTAACACGGAAATGTCAACATAATAGTAAACAAAAATGGACATAGAAACGATATAACGTCGATGAAACATTGAAATATTAATCTTGAAAAATACTATCTGAAAAAATAAAAATAGTCTGTTAAAAAATATTATTTATCGTAGTCTATGTTACAGAATGTTGCCAGGAAAATATAAGGGCAGATGCAGCAAGTAAAAATATGAACACAGTTCAGAATAACATGGGTACGGAAATTTTATTTTCATAAATTCTCCGTCCTTGTAAAATTGTACGCCACTGGGTTTTGCTAAAATAAGTATCGTGTCTCAAAGCCTATTTGTTGTATTCTGTTCCAAAAGTATAAATATTTTTTCTTAATATTGGTTAAAAATGAAAGCTAGATTGTTATTTTTTATTGAGATATAGGTCCAGTTTCACTTTTAAAAAGGATACATCTGGCTAAAGTAATACTCAAGACGTAATTTTTAAGTAGAATCAATCTGCCATTAAAATGCTGTTACGTTTATTTAGAAAACAATTTTGTGAAAATGTGACGTGCACTATTAAAGACAGGAGAAGTGTAAACACTTTATATGTATGTAAACGTAGCACTTCCGGACCTATGTTCATTTTCCCTAATCTTCACCTGTTGAATATGCCCTTAAAACTTTCTGACATCATTCTGTGTAAAAATAATTTCTACTTACGGAATCTGGCTTTAGCTGTATGCCAGTTGGTTTGTTCAGAAGGTTCTGACTGCCCAGCCTTATTTAAAGCTCTGATTCTGAATTTGTATTGGTTACCCTCCTCTAAATTCTTGACAGTTCCTTGACACGTTGGTCCAACTTCTGCAACCTTAACAAACTGTCCTCCAAACTTGTCCATTGCCTCAATGACGTAACCAGTGATGGGTGCTCCCCCATCTCTGACTGGTTTTTCCCATTTCAGTTTGACAGAATGTTCATCCCAGTCAACGATTTCTGGAAGGCCTGGTGGTGCTGCCACATCGTATGGATTCTTAGCTAATATAGCTGTGTCTGTTTCTAACGGTTCAGATTCTCCTTCTTCATTCACGGCTTTTACCCTGAAGTGGTATTTCTTATTGGGTTCCAAGCCACTGATCTCAAGGTCAGTCTTGTCAGCATCGACGAAACCCGCAGGGACCCATCTGCCTGTTCCTACGTCTTGTTTCTCCACGACGTAGCCCGTGATGGGCAGTCCTCCATCGTCTTTTGGTTTATCCCATTTCAGTTTGCAGCCTTCTTTGTGAACATCAGTGACTTCTAGGGGACCCTCAGGCTTTCCAGGTTTGTCAAGGATAATTACATCTACGGTTGCTTCAGTCGAAACCAGAATCGTTTTCTGCTCTTAGTGTGTAGGTACCAGTGTGTTTGCGTGTTGTGTCTGTCATTGTAAGTTTGGTGTTGTAATCCACGTCTTCTATCTTGATGTTACCGCCAACTTCAAGGGGCTTGTGAGCAAAGCTCCAAGTGCATTTCGGTGGAGGTTCACCTTTAACGTCAACGTCGAACTTCACAAGTTGACCTGCGCGGACTTTGACGGTGTGGAGCTTCTCACGATTGATCAGTGGACGTACTAGAAACAAATAGACAATTGATTATACTGGAAAGTATCAAACACCTAAACCCGATCTTACTATAGACCGGCGGGAATCAAAATTTGCGCCTTTGGCATAAATTGGACCAATGAGAAGGCGTCTTAGTAGTAGCGAAGTATTGAATCTAATTAATTTCGTCGATTTTTTGTAAAATGTCAAACTAGAGAAAAAATATACGATTTTTTTAAAATGGGCTCCTAATTCTCATAATGAATCATGAAATACTTCATAAAGGGTTGTCCAATAGGGACGCAGGAAAGTAAACGTCAATTTGACATAGACGCCATCTTTGTTTTTTGTCACCGACATGTCATTTTGTTAGTTGAATGTTTACCATTGACCGCTATGGAGTCGTATTCGATTGAAGACCGCATTAAAGTTATTCAAGAGCACTACAAAAATGGTGCAAAAATAAAAAACACGTTTCGCGCGCTTCGTGAACATTTCGGTCGTAACAACCGCCCAAACGAAACAACCATCGGTCGTCTGGTGCGTAAATTCGAGGCAACAGGTTCTGTGGCAAATCTGCCAGGCTCTGGCCGGCCAAGGAGCGTTCGCACACCGGAAAATATTGCTGTTGTGAAGGAGAGTGTGAGAGACGATCCGAAACAATCAACATCGCGTCGATCCCAAGAATAGGGCATTTCGAGAACCAGTTTACTCCGCATTCTCCACAAGGATTTGAATGTACACGCCTACAAGATCCAATTGACGAAAGAGCTGCGTCGGGCCGACCATTTTTCGCGCCGAACGTTCTCAGATTGGCTTCTTGAACACCGCCAAATTGATGCCAATTTTTCATGAAAAAACATGTTCAGCGACGAAGCGCATTTCACTTTGAATGGGACGGTAAACAAGCAAAACTGCCGCATCTGGGCGAACGAAAATCCCCGTGAGTATCAAGAGCAGCCGATGCATCCTCAAAAAGTGACTGTGTGGTGTGCATTGTGGTCAAAAGGCATCATCGGACCTTACTTTTCCGAAAATGCGGCCGGGGACGCCGTTACCGTCAATTCTGAGCGATATGACGTGATGATAGAGGACTATTTTTTGCCGCAACTTGAAGGAATGGATATGGACGATGTTTATTTCCAACAAGACGGTGCAACATGCCACACAACCAACGTCAATATCCATCGATTGCAGTCCTTCTTCGGTGGTCGCGTGATTTCGCGCAGAGGAAATGTGCCTTGGCCACCAAGATCGTGCGATTTGACTCCCTTGGACTTCTTTTTATGGGGATATTTGAAAAGAAAAGTCTACGTCAACAAACCAGCCACCCTCCAAGAACTCAAAAACAACATCATTGCCGAGATAAATGCCATAGAACCGACCATGTTGCAAAATGTCATTGAAAATTTCGACCATCGCGTGGACGTGTGTAAATCCAGTCATGGTGAACATTTGAGCGATATTATTTTTCATACATAAATGGTATAAATGAACCTTCAAAATAAAGTACTCAACTTGATTTGAATATCAATCTTTCTTGTTTTAATATGCGTTTACTTTCCTGCGTTCGTTTTGGACAGCCCCATATATTACATGATTCAGCTACAGAAACCCATTTTTCATTTGTGTCTGGACGCAATAGTTGACGCAAATTCCACCAATTAAGAAGAAGAATTTGTGTATTCGAAACATGGATGAATCCTGATACAAAAGATTGACATGATGCAGTTACTGAACAATCAATTGAAAATAACTTTGTCTCACTGTGGCTGTACAAAATTCTGCATAATTAACTACTCGAAGACATAAATACAATTATGGAGTGCTTCTTCTTTAACAAACATCGAGTAAATTTACTTGAAACTCCAAAGTATTTCCCTGGTCGCGGTTCGATTTAAAAACACAAAATTTTCAATCTTTTCCTCAGCATCCGTAATCTAATATCACATCGACAGGTATGTTATTGCTATATGAATGTATTATTTTCTGCTTTTTCCAAATCCGTTTTATAAACAAAGAACCTTTTCACCTAATGCTTTGCTGTGAGGCACGGCCGGAATTGATATCGCAGATCTTCTCGGAAAGTAATAACTCGATTCTCTTAGGACTGTTACTGAGCAAATTTGCTTATTTACAAAAACTATAAAGGAGAGTCCCAGCCTCAAAAAACCGTGTACATTTTAATTTTGTATTCCGACGTGCCAGAGCATTTCTATTGCCTTAATTTTGCTAAAAACGGCATTACTTACAGTGTCTGGGTTTGGCAACATGTTGCCCAGTAGGGTCTGAAGGTTCACCTGGGCCTGCCTTATTGACAGCCCGAACGCGGAACTGGTAGGTGTTACCTTCCTTCAAGCCTGGCACTTGGGCATCACAGTCTGGTGTCTAGAAACAAAATATTCGTTTTTATTACCCCTGTTCAAGACGTAATCAGAACGATGTTTTTATGGGGCTTAAAATATTGCCGACAAGACAGTGTCTTTTTCCAAGATGTAGACATCACTAGTGATAACATTTTTATGTGATTATACTTGCTAATTATTTGTACTTACATTCGTAGTGAGAATCTCATCCCAAGTGGTAGAGAACTTCTCTTTCTTCTCAATAACGTATCCAGTGATTGGAGCACCCCCAGTTGTCTTAGGTGCTGTCCATTTCAAGTCGACGCGATCAGCGTCCCAGTCAGTAATATCTGGTGTACCAGGCTTTCCAGGAATATCATATGGATTCTTGGCAATGATCGAGCCATCACTTTCCAAAGGTTCTGACTCTCCTTCATCATTGACAGCTTTCACTCGGAACTCGTACTCGTGTCCTTCCTGTAAACCTTTAACATCCATTTCGGTATCGTTAGTTCTGCCTACAGGCACCCAACGGCCTGTCTGCTTGTCAAGTTTCTCGACAACGTAGCCGGTGATGGGTTTTCCACCATCGTCTTCTGGTTTCTGCCATTTGAGCTTGCAGCCTCCCTTGGTGACGTCAGATACTTTCAGTGGTCCCTTTGGTTTAGATGGAGAAGCTAACGCAAGAAATATTTTTTGTATTAGTACTCCAATATGTTTTGTAATGAAAGAATGAAAGTTGGGCTGTCTTATTTTATTGTTAAAAATTCCTTAAGATCATTGGTATATGGTGACACAGATAGTGATAGCAAGCCACAGATATTTCTCATGGAAATGGTGGGCTTGCCAAATATTGGACCAGTTGATTGAAACAGTGGAAGATTTTGCTTGAAATAAAGCACAATGTAAGGTGAATAATCAGGTACCTCAGGTAAAGACTGAACTACCTCAACAAGAAGTAAACTTAGTAGTTCGCAGGTATTTGGTACTTTCATACACTCCGTTTCAAATCAGTTTCAAGTAATACCTAGATAGTTTGCTATTTTATTCAACTTATCCATTGTTAGGTAATGAAAATACTCACCTAATACTGTGACTTCAACCTCAGCCTCATCCGATCCATGTTCATTAACAGCCTTAATTTTGTATACACCTGTATGCTTCCGGACGGAATTGGTAATATTCAGTTTCGTGTTATACTCTACATTGATGATCTCAATAACACCTTCAGACTTGACTTCCTGATCAGCATGGAACCAAGTACAGGTAGGAGCTGGTTCACCCTTGACGTCGACGTCGTACTTGATGGGCTTGCCAGCGCGGACAATAATTGGCTTCAAGTTCGTTCTGTCGATCCTTGGCTTCACTAGATTGGATAGACGTTATTCGTACATGGCTTGCATTGGGTTTATGGAAAACCTTGGGTTAAGGATTGAAGACATTTTCCTTGGAAATTTATCTGCTGTCAAATACTGCTGAACCTTTCACAATTTACGTTTACAGGACATGACTAGACTTCACCTTTCATGCAAACAATTTACACAGAGGACAAATACAATCTGTCTTCAAACCTGCGGAAGTATACAGACTACCAATATTAAGGTCACTACTCGATAAAACCGAGTTTTTACATTGCGTAATCCTTTGGCAAGAGTTACCTCTTTGCCGAGACTGCTCGACGCTGAAAAATCATCTGAACTTAAACCTGAGCAGTCAAGATAACTTTTATAGAATATAGATTTTGAAGCAGATCTGTTGATCAAAACTCGGATCAATTAATTAAATCGATCACTATCGATTTACTTGGAAATGCGTAGCGGAAGAATCATACAATTTCATAAAATATCCGAATAATAAACGTCCTTTCATTCTAGAACAACTTAGGTACTCATATTTCATCTTATCATCTCGAAACTTGTTTTTTCGCATTTTCGGTGTCTGTGACAAGGGTCACCTGTTTGTTTTGATATCTCTGATTTTCCTCAGCTTGTGTTTGCCGCAATCTTACTAGGGCGATGAGGCTTACTTGAGCAATAATTTTTAACTTTATAACCGCGGCCTAGCAAATTAAATTTTGAGTTCTGCTCAACAGATTACACGATTTAGTTTCAACAGATCGTAGAGACTTAAAATTGTTTCATAACCTCAAACAGGTAACAGGACATTCTGCGGAAGCTGCTGTAAGGTTTTGCCGAGAGTGATTTTGATTTGTGTAGTCTGTATACCTTGATCGCCAGGAGCTCTATACTTACGCGCCCTATGCTTGATGATCTGCATTGCTGAAGCATCTGACGGTTTGCCGGGTCCAGCCTTGTTCACTGCTATTACCCTGAACTGGTACTCGCCACGTTCCTTAAGATCTTCTACTCTGGCTTCCAGAGCATCTCCAGGTACTTCGGTAGCTTTCTCCCAGTCAGGCTTGAATTTGTCTTTTTTCTCGATAATGTATTTCTCGATTGGAGCACCACCGTCATTTGCTGGTGGGGTCCATTTCAGGTTCACGCCCTTGTTGTCGTAGTCGGTAATTTCAGGAGTGCCTGGCTTACCGGGTTCGTCTTCAAATAAATGACATTATTAGCAGATGAAATAATACCATAGCACAAGTTTGTTGTGACCTGGTCTAGTTCTTTTCAGTTGGGAGGAGGGCGGGTGCTTACTGAGGACGTTCTAGATCCTAGGAAGACGATATACGAGACAATCCAAGAAGACCAGAAATTACGGGAAAATTCAAAAGATAATCGAAAGAGGCTTCAAGGATTTTCAAAGCAATCCAAGTGGGTGACATGAAGGACTATAAATATTGTTTAGCATTCAAACGAGTCACTAGTTAAGTCCATTTGCAGATAGCTGCTACGAGCTAGCGCTGCGTGTAGTATGGATTTTCTAGTGTGCTAGATGCCATTCGAACGAATGGCCTTGAAAATTTTGGAAACCTTCAGATTGATTGACAGACGTTAAGTTTGTGCGAGAGAAACTCATCAACGGATCTAAGCCATTAGCAGTCAGGTAGCAACTGAATGTAATCACTGTCTTGAGTGTCAGATGAGTTGAGTAATGAGAAATGCTCATTCCATAATCAAGAGGCAAAAAGCACATATAGTATAAATGACTGCTAAATTCATTAAGCACTTGTGATTATACGAAAAAATCTTAAGTCTGAATCTTGAATGTGGACCGCATTACCTACAAATGAAAACATGTTGCCAACTTACCGAAGGGATTCTTGGCCAATGTGGGACGTTCCGATACCAGAGGGTCAGAGTCACCCTCACTGTTGACAGCTGTTACTCTGAATTTATACTCTGATCCAGGGTTCAAACCCGTCACCTCGAATTCACCGGTACCATCTGGTGAAAGTCTGTCAGCTGGAACTCGTCCACAACGGACCCATTTTCCAGTAGCTGTGTCCATTTTCTCAATCTCGTACTCCTTGACAGGTGAACCGCCATCATCTTCGGGTTTCTTCCAGCTGAGTTTGGCTTTCTCTGCAGTGACGTCAGTAACTTTAAGTGGTCCTTTTGGAGAGCCAGGTTTGCTGAGTACCGTCAACTCTACCGTTTCTGTGTCTTTGCCGTTGATATTCTCGATGGTTAGAGTGTATTTCCCTGTATCTTTTCTTTCTGCGTTGATCAGAGTGAAGTCTGTATGGTAGTCTTGGTTCTCGATTTTGATGCGTTCTGTGTTGGTCAAAGGAATGTTGTCTCTCCAGATCCATTTTACTGACGGCGGAGGTTCGCCAATGAAGTCCACAGACCATTTGTGGGTACGACCAGCTTTGATTGTGATCGATTTGAAGGTTTCGCGGTCAATTCTTGGTTTTACTGTAAATTAACGTTGGTTTTGAGTTTTGAGGTGCAATTTCAGATGCAATGCACCTCAGCTGTTCAGTATCCCCTCTTAACGATCAATAGAAGGAGGTAGAGATATAGAAAATGGAATTTTAGTTATTTATATCCAGATACTGACATCCTTAATAAATTATGTAGACAAACTTTAACCATCGAATCCTTGGTCAATTTGAAGATGAAATTTCCATATGAACATGGGTGCGCAACGGATTTGTTTTCAAGCTAGAGCATATTAGCACTAAAAGAAATGATGATATTGTTCTAAAAAATAAAAAAGAATGGAACATATTTTATTTTAATTAAGCATGCCCTGTGGTGAATATCACATGATTTACAGTTGTTTTCAGACCTCCCTGTATGTAGATACGGATAATGTTATCCAGTATTTTTTGAAAAAATAGCATGACATTGATTTGTTTTGATCGTAGTACTTTTAATATTTAAGCATTGTGCTTATCTAGACACCTATGTCGCACCCGAAGACTAACTATACAAAATTTATCATAGGTTATACCAACTGTTCAATAAATACGTTTCATTATTCATAGAAATATTTGGAACATTACTCGTATTTCTTTAATGACAGTGCTCTAGCTCGAAAAAAAAGCCGTTACGGACCCATGTTTATATGAACATTTGATTTTCAAATTGACCAAGGATTCGATGGTTATTAACACGCCTGTATAAGGTAGTTTGAAAGAATTATCGTTCCTTGGGGCCTCCTTATTGTGAGGACGCTTTATTTGTCCGTAGGTGAGCTGTCAATTGATAAAGAAAGCACAATTTTCCAATTAGAGACCCTTTTAATACCTCAGGTTGATGCTTCATGTTTTCTACAAGTATAGATTTAAGAACCCAAATGAGTAGACACCTACGAAGTGTAGTGACATAAGTTAACGACTATGGGTCTAAAGGAGGCGTCAAATCGAACAAGGCTGTCTTCTTCTACGAGAAAGAAACTAAGATGTCCGGGCTATCAGTTTGTTAGATTATACGTCAGATTGGAAATGTGATTTGGAAAAAATAAGAGGTTGACACCAATCAGCTGAAGTGCTTATGGATGTAGTCTGATCTTCGGTATCATCATATGGATGTGTCCTACTTCTAGTATCTATATAAGATGCCGAAACGTCACAATTCCAGAATATATACATTCAATATACAACAAATATACTATGCCAAAAATACTATTATAAAAAGTGAATGTTAAAGCACACGGCACACACTAAAGTTTTAACTTAGTTCTAATTCACTAGAATGACCAATACTTTTTACCTTAAGCGGCCTAAAGCTTAAAAAATCGAGCTAGTGTAAAAATGTGATATTTATTTTGTATTCATGGTATTAGTAAAGTGAAATCCACTGCACTTGCAAAATCAAGGCATCGTTTGAGCATAAAGGTCTTTGAAAGATGCTCTCTCTAGTAACAGCTATTATGAGTCTTGATTCATTCCATTGGTTAAGTTATATGAAATATCGTACGTATTCTCAGATTTTTTACTTGTATGTTTATTGGAAATGCCTTGATTTCTTGGCGCAGTTCTGTAAGGTATAAATGATGTTAGTGGAGTCACACAAAGAATTCTTACAGTTCCTGTGCTTGCAGAGATGGTTGCCTGTTGGCTCAGACGGAACACTAGCTCCGGCTTTGTTGTGAGCCCTAACACGAAATTGGTATACCATATTTTCTTTGAGCCCAGGTACTACTACCTGGGGTGTAGAATCTTCGGTCTTGGCTACTTGGGTCCAATCTGCAGCGAACTTATCCTTCATTTCTACAGTATAGTGTGTAATAGGACGTCCGCCATCGCTTTCTGGTTTCTTCCATTCTAAAGTGACACTCTTGTTGTCGTAATCCAGGATCTCTGGAGTACCTGGTTTGCCAGGTTCATCGTACGGGTTCTTAGCAGTGATGAAATCGTCTGTCTCCAGTGGTTCTGATTCACCCTCCTTATTCTTTGCTCTTACTCTGAACTTGTATTGTTTCTTGGGTGTCAGGTTCTTGAAGGTAAACTTGTGTTCGTTGGCTCCTACTTCACCAGCAGGGATCCATCTACCTGTATCTATATCCATTCTCTCGAGGACGTATCCAGTCAGTTCAGTGCCACCTACGTCTTCAGGTGTCTGCCAGGCTACGGTCACGTGATCTGCTCTGATCTCTTCTGCCACTAGAGGTCCTTTAGGTGGCGTAGGCTTGTCCAGGACAATAACATCAGCAATTCCTTCGCAAGTACCAGAGCTGTTGGTTAGTACTAGTTTGTACTTGCCGCTATCTGCTCTTGTACATCTGCGTACAGTAATGATCGTATTCTTTTCGAACTTTTCGATTGTGATTCTCTCTTCCATGTCTTGTTTAAGTTCATTCTTGTTGAGGAACCATTGCACTTCTGGTTCTGGTTCACCTCCGTATCTGATGTCGTACTTGACGACTTGTCCTTTTTTTATTATGATGCTCTTCAGGTCATCGCCGATGATGTAAGGTTTGACAAATCTACATTTAGCTATGATCGGCTTCGTAGGGTCGCTAGGTTCACCAGGTCCGGCCTTGTTGATAGCCCTTACCCTGAACTCGTACTGGCTGTTCTCTTTTAGCTTCGGTACGGTTGCTTTGAGTTGATCTCCAGGCACTTCAATGCCTTTTTGCCACTCTTTGCCGAATTTTTCTTTGAATTCGACAACGTACCCTGTTATTGGAGCACCACCATCGCTATCTGGTTTGACCCATGTCAAATCAGCATGGTCCTTATCCCAATCAACAACTTGTACGTCCTTAGGTTTGCTTGCCTCATCTGAAAGTGGTACGCGGTTATATGGTTGATAGTACCCTACATCTAACACATGCTCTGCCTCTTTGTAGATATATACCTTATACATCAGGTATGTGTGGATCAAAGACCGAATACACAAACTTTAATAACCATTGCTGTTTTCTGATGTCTTTATGTATCTTTTTTATCTCTTATACTGCGAGTTTGCTTACCTGATATCTGTCAACAATATTGAATTTTTCTCAAATAGTACTTACCATGTCCTCTTATCTACAATACTTTGGAGTAAACAAAATAAAAAGGACATATAAATGATAGAGACAGGACAGGTGAGACAGATACAGTATACAGTTTTTCAAAACTACTAAAAGGGACTACGAGTACTTTCATATAGATATTCTAGACATGTATATCCACTGCTTACTTGTGAGAGCATGCGTAGACATTACACAATAGAAAAGAAAAAGTTTAAACAGATATATTGTTGATATGTTTACACAGTATTTGTCAGACAAAAAACATAATTTTTCCAATTTGGTGGATTTGAAAATGCCGTTACATACTGTGAAGCTTATTTGTAATAACCAATAATGTTAAAAACTTGATGCTCTCTAAACTTTTCTGACAAATACCGTTAAGTTGTTTCAAAAAGTATAGTCCAATATTCAAATCATACGGTTGTTTTGCTGGGCATACTATCGAAGATCGTTTTAAAAATTATAGCGTATCTGTAATCCTGATCAAACTTAATTGTTTGGGTAAATCAGGTGCATAGATAGGTTCGATAGATCGATAAGAAGCTTCAAATAGAACGCTTTAGAATTTCCTGATGCCAAGCGCTAAAAAATACGTAACACTGCCTTTAGCTCTGCGCGTCAATGTCAGAGCCTGTCTTCTAACAAATAAATGGTTTTCCATTAAGGACTTGACAACTTTTTTTTTTAAATAAAACGCAAACCATTTGAGATATCTTGAAAATTTTATTATTGTATTGAAGTATACTCAAAACATCACACATGTCCACCACGGGCACGTTCGCAGTGATCGATTCGTTGAACCCAATTTTTAATGACTCGGCCACACATTTCGACAGAAACTGCCGCCATCTCTCGTTCAATATTGGCTCTGAGCTCCCTTAACGACACCGGCTTGTTGGCATACACCAATGATTTTATGTAGCCCCACAAAAAATACTCTAGAGGTGTTAAATCACACGATTTAGGCGGCCATTCGACAGGACGATTTCTCGATATAGCACGTTCACCGAATTTGATTTCAATATGTCGATTGTTTCACCCGCTGTGTGGCTTGTGGCACCGTCTTGTTGAAACCACATATCATTAATATCTAGCCCATCCAATTGACCAAAAGAAATAACGCTTTGACTGTAACGTGACGGTCATTTTCATTAACGAAAAAAAAAACGGCCAAATGACAACACCGGCATGATACAGTTATTTTTTGTCGATAAGGTGGTGTTTCTGTTTGCGCCTCATCACTGAAGATGATTTTGCGATGAACTTGGTCATTTTCTTGTAACATTTCTAGAGCCCAACTCGAGAACGTACGTCGGTTCATATCGTCGGCTTTCTCACCAAGTGTCCTAACCAACGTTTAGTAAGTTTTACAGGAGAGCAAGAAAACGAAATCGGCGTGTTGGTGATTGAGCATTGTATGCAAAGTTTAGATATTTCCGAATTGAAAATTTCACTGTATCATACCATATTCATTGTCAATCATATGCTGTTTCAATACTTGCGGTAGCTTATTAGGTTACTTTGTAAAAACATATTTTTATTAAAGTTATTGTTATTATACTTTTGTATTTTTCAAGTAATCGTTGGTCTGCTTACAGCAGAATTCATGTAAAGAAGGTCAGATCGACCTTTGAATTTTAGCTTTTCTCTAAAAAATGTCCCTCAATGTCCATGACTAAAATTGATGTAGATTATGACACAACTATTAGCTGATGAGCTGAAGAACACAACTCGAATCGTCAAAGCAATTTTTATTGAAATAAAAACTAAAAGAAAAGCAACTAACTTAAACATTATCTTTTGACATATTACAATCTAATGTTGATGTATTATGATACACAAAAAAAGGCAAAATTATGAAAAATTCATTCCGTTTCATGGGGCAAATTTCTAAAATAGTTTTGGAATTCTGGTAAGCGTACAACGGGTGTTGGATTTTCACATAAGGAAATTAAATCGGAGTACTTCTTTTTTGTTTTTGTTGTTATTTTTACGTTGTTCTAGCTTAATATCATTTATATTATTACTATTTTTCATCAGTCTTTGTAACTCAATACTGTCATAACTAGACTTGACAAATATTTTGGTGAGTATGTCTTTTCTTACCATAAGCCCCATTTAGTATTTTGCCCTTTATCAGTTTGCCGTGTGGACAACATTCTTAAATCTTTTGAAAGTTTCTTGCAGTCAAAACGTGTATTGGGATTGCTAAACCATGTTGACGTTTTCTGGCTAATCGAAAAACCGGATAGAGTTGTCAAGGTTCACAAAGATTTCCAGCTCCCTTTATCGCAGTATGAATTGCACTGAGGGCAGAGTCTCCCTCACTTTAATCAGTATTCGACCACCGGGGTGCGTATACTAACAAGGATTATTGCACACTATGAGACCGATCTTCAGTTTGGTCTCTTCGTGGGAATTATATATTTACCTCTGCAGATAAGATACCCAGGGGTTAATGGTGTGTTGCCTACACTAATATATAATATAAATTTTTGGCATTTTGTCAGTTAGGACACTTCGAGAGAAAGGCGACAATATGATCGAACAGCTGTAGTTCTTGTGTTAACTTGATCTTATAAAGGTGCAGGCCAAGATCTCTTCGCAAAATTCACTATAGTGCGGTCTGAGCGATGCTCAATTCTTGAGAATGCCGTGGTATGGACGTGTTCCGTTCGTTTGCGATGGAAGCTTGAACGGCAGCAATATTCTCGGCACTTCGACCAAATTGTTGTCTCACTAGCACGGCAATATGTGGTCTCAATTTTTTTTACTAGACTATGAATTGCTTGTCTACTGGGAGGAGAATTACGACCAAAAATTGGCGTTAACGCCCCTGAAGTTGCAGTCACCGACGCGGAATTTCGGTAGTAAATTTTAATTGTTTGTAAGCGTTGTTCGTTCGTGTACTTCACCATGATGAAAATGCTTTTTTACTGAATGTTTTGACATTGACAGTTCGGTAATTTATTTAAAGGTGCGTTCACAGTGAAAGTTCAAAGTTCAAAGTCCCTATTGGAAACCCGATATTAGCGAGAGTATCTACTGTGTAGGAGATCTGCATTCAAAGATATGGTGAATGCTGACTGTATTTTCGATGGAGACTTTAATATCAGTTTAGACAAGAAACCGCATACCCGATATGTTGTGTGCGCTGCAACATGTTGATGCTGAAGGCTGGAAGGATAATCCCTGCTTTTGTCACTCATTGTATTCGATGTGCTGTGTTGGAAAACTTAGGAGAGTCGAAGTTGGTTTGGTGGGCGGCAATATTGTGTTGTATATCTATACAGGGTGTCCGCAAAGTTCAGAAACAACTACCCTTGAAATAACAAAGGTAATGTGTAGTGAAACGAGGGCGACCAAGTAAAAAAAAAATAAAGGAAAAAGTACTCACTCTCCAGTTGACGAGAAGGGCTAAGTACGTCTCTGCCTGAAATCGAAAGTTATTGACCCCATTACGCGTGAACGTAGATTCGTCTGTCACCAATATGCACTTCAAAAAGTCCGGATTATTGTCATGTTGATGCAACAACCACTCACAAAACCGCACTCTTGCTGGAAAATCGTCAGGTTGAAGGGCTTGTACACGTTGGACGTTTGCCACACTTTAGTTTTTGATACTTGCACGTCTCTAGCCACGTCTCTAGTGCTTGTTGAGGGATTCTCGTCTACGCGATTCAGTAGTTCTTCCTCAACTTGCACCATTCGTGGTTGTCTAGGCCTCCCACTGTGCCTACCTCGAAATTCCTCCAAATGGCCCGTATCCCTGACTCTCTGGACCAGGTACACAAATCTGCGGGGCCTTGGATGATGTCGTATAGGGAAACGATCTGCATACACTCGCGACGATTCTGTGTCATTTTGAAGACATTCGCCATAAATTAACAACATATCAACGAGTTCATTACTGGTGTATGAGTGTGCCATTATTATTTTTTTTTTGAAACGCAATCGATTATACGGGTTCGTTACCTCTATACGCGTGACACTTTACCGTCGGTTGAAGGTTGCATACTGACCTGACACACTGACCCCGACCCCCGACCCAGTTCTGTCGTCGGGTTCAGCTAGTAGCCGGTACCAGTTTGGGACATCGCGGCGGGTGGCGGCTACAGGACGGTATTCAGATATTTTGATGTTGCAGAGCCCTTTATATAGGTTCCCTTAAGACATTGCTGTATATGGTACTAAGAAAAATTGCTTCAAGATCTACACGTCGTGTAAAGGAAAACCTCAACTTTGCGGACACCCTGTATATACGTATGTAAATACTGACTGTACTTTTTGAAACACCTAGAATATATAGGTCCATGTTTAACGGATTTACCCCAAGGATCCTTGGCCAATACTGGTTTGGCGAACAAAGCCGGTTCACTGGAACCTAAAGCATTGACAGCACGAATTCTGAATTTGTATTCTTTCTTAGCCGTAAGACCTTCAACTTTAAAGTTTGTTGGTTGTCCAGCTTTCACTTCTACAACATTTTCCCATCCAGCTGAAAGGGAAAAGAATATGTAAGGTGATTCAAAAAAGAATGGTTTATTCCTAGAGAATAAAAGACATTTAAACCTACAATGTCGCTTAACCTAAGATACAAGGTGTTCCTGCTCCACCGACGCACAGTGGTCTAGAATATTAAAAAAGCTGACAAAGTAAAATGAACTAATAAATGGAAACGGACAAATGGAGCACTTTAGCATAGATGTAAATCAAGTCCAATCGAGTCTACGTCCAGGGAATATTGGGACACCCTGTATTTATTCTCGATTTCAATATTATAATTTCTACAGCCTGTATCTTGTTGAGGGACGGTTTTAGGACCCCTGTTCATAGGAACTTTCGTACCTTTGAGGCTGATATCTTGTCGTTCCACTACGTAGTGCAACAGAGGAGAACCACCATCATCTGTGGGTGCTTTCCAAGAAACTTTGCAGTTGGTTGCAAAAATTTCAGTAACATCAACATCTTGTGGTGGTGAAGGTACATCTTGCATGATTATCTTTACATCTTTCACATCCTCGCCCTGGGCATTGGATAATTTGATCTGGTATGGTCCTGTGAGGTTCCTGGCAGGCTTCTTGATCTTGAAGGTCACTTTGTCATCCGATATGACCACGTCCACGTCTTTCAGAGGCAAAACTTTGCCGTCTTTCATCAGCTTGGCTTCTAGAGGTGATTGCCTGGTGCCTTCAACTGCAAAAAGATATTTTTACTAAAGCGTGTATCAATAAGAACGCAATATTTGAATTTAGCGCCATTTTGTCATAATGATTTTGACATGACAGATCGATAGTATTCAGGCGGGAGTTTATGAAAATGAATCATTTCACAATAGAACAGCGTATCCTAATTGTTAAAAATTATTATCAAAGTGGTGAAAGTTTAATTGTCACGATTCGAAAAGTATAGCTAAACGAGAAAGCACGACATGTGTTCAAAAATGTTACCACAAATTTTATTAAAAGAGTGCGCATGTGCCAGCGGAGCCGTGGCAGCCATTTACCTGATGTGTTGTTTCATACATAACTACAAAGTGTATATATATATATATATATACACCATAATCCAATAAATATTCCAGTTGTTTGTTACGAAATATCATGTTTAATGGAACCTTGAAATATTGCGTCCTTACTGAAGCACCCTTTATATTTACAAGAATCTACATGTGAGATGTGTGTGAAATTGCCCAAAAAAGTATACCGAGCAAAAAATTAGGATCTGCATTACTGACTCTCAAATACCGTATTGCCTTTTGACAAACAAAAGTAATGCTACAGCTGGTAAAATCCCTATTCTAGAAGGTCTGTAAATTAAGTGAGACTGGCAACACTGGAGGCGCCGGGCTTGAAGGGGAGACAGGGGAACATGTGATCTGCCTTTAGCACAAGTTTGAGCTTGCTCGAGTCATTTGGTGGTCCGTCGCATTTTTTTGTGAAACAGTTTTTTCTATTGTGTTCTAAAAATGAGTACTTAACAACAATTTTGAACAACAGTGTGCTATCAGCTTCCTTGCTTCAGACTTGGGCACAGTGTAAAAGAAACTATTGCTAAACTTCAGCAGGCCAACATTTTCAAGATACTGAAAATTTTGAAAAATTAATAATTTAGAAAATTATGGAAGTTTTGAAAATTATGAAATTTTGAAAACCTGAAAATGATAATTTTGAAAAATTTTAAAATGCCCAACATCATGTAAACCTGTTACAACCAATGCAAATGTTAATTTTGAAAAATTTCGATTTTGCACGATTATCGAAATAAGCAAATGTTTCATGGTGTTTAAAATTTGAAAAATTGAGAATTTTGGCGATTTCAAGTATTTTTTGAAATTATGAAAACTGAAAATTATGAAAGATTTCTGAAATTTTTGAAAATCTCGGTAGTTTTGTAAATTTTCAAAATGTAGAATCGTACAGATTCTGAACATTTTGAGAACCTGTTAGAACCTTCTGTGGAATGTAAGTGTAAAGTACTCGTTCTTCAAAGAATCGTTATTGTTTGTTTAAAATCTAAGGGACGTCTATAAATATGACCCTTAGTGACACGTCCTTTTTATCAGGTATGTCAACTGGGAGATAAGTCAGTGAAGCACTTGCTTAGCGCGTGCCCAGCTGTCCCAATACAAGAATATTTTCTGAGATTATTAGCCTTCTATACATATAAAGGATGCTATGCTGGGTGGTATCACCACCTTCTTTAATACTTTAGAATGACTGAACATCCAGGTCTTGGAGGACGTACAATACAATACAAATCTAGGTGCTGTGATGTTGACTCAAACTAAAGATATTACTTAGATTATGAACTTACTTTTGTAAGGCACTTCCAGGATGATAGGCTTGCTAGCTGGTGCTTCAAACGTAGATGGGAAGTCAATAATAGGCTGACTTTCACCCTTCTTTACTGACAATTTCATGGTTGATTCTAGCTTTCCTGACTCACATTTGATTTCACCGTCGTGCTCCATCTTTAAATTATTGAATATCAGTTGATGTTTGCCACCTCCAAGATTCTTGATTTCTATATCTTCGGAAGGCTCTATCTTTTGGCCATTAAAGAACCATTCTGCCGGAGCAGTTTGGTCCTGGAGTTCAATATCCAAGACTAGTTTTTCTCTTTCTACACCAACCGTGTCTTTGAGCTTCTTGTTGAAACGGTTCAAATAGTTCACTATTATCTCAGCTTCTGTTTTATCTGCATTGCTGACACAAGAATACATGCCTGCATCGGTAACTTTGGCATCTTTGATGACCAGCTTACGTTTACGTCCATCTTTGCTTATGACAAGCCTCTTGTCTCCAGTTATCTCTTGGTCTCCCTTGAACCATTTGACATCCCCTTCTGCATCGTTCAATTCACAGAGTAGAGTGACGTTCTCTTTCTCTACATGCTGCTGGTGTTTGAGTACCTTGACGAACTTGTAAGGATATTCCACAATGCTCACTTTGGTCACAGTTTTCTCGGTCTGTTTCTCAAGTTTGCAGGTGTATTCACCAGCATCATCAAAATCAGCAGATCTGATGCACAATCGGCAATTGCCATTGATGTCTTTGGATATGCTGTATCTATCACCATCTTCAAGCTTGGCATCTCCTTTGTACCAACCAACAATGGCCAGGCTGCTGCTTACTGTACAAGACAGCTCAACTTCGTGTTTGGTATATCCATCGTACTTCTTCTTCAGTGGTTTGGTGAAAGTGTAAGATGGATCTGGTTCTTCCACTGTTAGGAAGGCTGTGCTATGCACTCCTCCGATCTCGATTGTATATTTGCCTGTATCCTCTACCTTTGGATTGCTGATGATCAGTTGGTACATGTCACCTTCTTGCTTGAATTTGTATTTTGAGCCAGGGAACAGTTCCTGAAAATGGGAGTCAAATATTACAATATTGCTTCAAATTTAAAAATTCTAATGAATAATTGCAAGTCCAATCACCGTCTGATTAGATATCATGCATATGGGGCGCAGTGAATATATTTTTACTTGTTACTTACATCTTTTCTAAACAGCCACTTAGGTTTGCAGTTTGTCTTTGAAAAGTTGGCCTCAAAAATGACCTTTTTGTCTTTGCCTTCCTTTGCGAACTTATCTACCAGTGGCTTCAGGAAGGATTCTGGTTTCTAGAAAAAATACATCGACATAAATAACCCTTTAATAAAAGACTGACTCAAATTGGCAGTGCTGCAAAAAATATTTACAGGTGTATATACAATTCGACATATTATATAAAAAGATAATGTACAGAACCTGTCAAAAAATTGGCAGGAAAAATGTCGATATCGGTGGCAAAAAGTCCGACTCAGCAACATCAATATATACAACAGATATCGGACGGTGGACATTGCACAACATATACATTGACGGAGAGTTATATTTATGGTGATGTTATAAGTGCTGCTCGAATTCAGTTAAAATGTTCTTGACGTGTATACTCTTGACTTTTTTGGTACACCAGGCATCACGTCAAATCAAGAGCTAAAGGCATTATGAGGAATTTGAAGAAAGCTGTCTTTGTTCGTGATTGACTCATAATAAAGAATGGACGCTGTATTGAATCTTTACTGCAAAATGATCGTGTAAAGATATGTACAGGGTGAGTTTTTAGTGTGTAATCGGTCGCTACTATCGTTATTTTAAATTTATATAAAAACAGTCAATTACGAAAATTTTAGGCAACTTAAGCTTCTCACAAGTTGATTCGTAACTGTGAATAAAAACACGCAGTGTTGACAGTTTATAAATTAGTTAGTCAGTTTTGCAGATAGAATAATAAAATTTTAGTCAGAATGAGCTTCATATCCCGTAGCTTTTTGTCATTTAAGTGTTTTTTTTAATTTTATTTGCATCATCTATACATTGTGCTCATAAACAAAAATGCATTTTTACACATGCATATTTTTATGGTTTTGAGATATATCCCTTTTATTTGCTTTATTTTGGTATAACATTTTTGGGGGTTAGATTTCTAAATTGTGGAGCGTGGAATTCAAATTAAATAAATTCATGATTCGTGCAAAAGACATTTCAAGTAGATGTACATATCCTGTTTCAAATTACCCCTCACCCTCTAAGAACCATCTTTTTTCTGGGAAACCGTAAATTACAACAAATATTTAGTCATCTAACACCAATATGTTGAGATAAAGGTTAAGCTTCTGAAAGGGATAACCCAAAACCATAAAAATTACAGGGGGCATCAGTCTTTACGATGCACAAAATTTAAGCAGCGGTTATATGACAAGAAACTGTTGGATATGACGAAAAGTAAGTATTACTCTGCAAAATTGAGTCTCTTACAAACTAATTCCCCTAAAATCCTTCCAGAATATACTAAAATATACAGGGTGTTCCATTAACAAAATGAATGTGTTGCCATGTCGATATGAATCACCCTGTAGAGAACGGTATATCTATCTATCTATCTACCTAAATAAGGAGCGTATCGTTGCCTATAATTGATACAAAACTCCATCAACCGATTACACACTATAACGAATGTCAACAAGGTGAATAGATGGAAAGCATGAAAATTTGAAACTCTTCATGTTTTTGAATTGTTTCTTAAAGTGCTTTTAGGCTAAAATTTATTAATTCAGCTTATGTCTTGAGTTTCACCGCATACAGGTATTTCATATAAAGGTAGACGACATTATTTTATACATATTTTCAATCAACCTATTTAGCGAAAAGTCCTCGGTAAAATTTAATTTTTTTTTATATCAAGAACATTTTAAGAACTACCATAATGCAGCTGCTTCAAATTTATTCAGGCTATTGGTGTTTTCAAGACTTTGTATACTATATCAACTGTATTACTTTTTTCTCAGGAATCAAGTGGTAAACTACTCTTTGACTTGGCTATAATTGAAATTTAAATTTCATAAAATACCTTGTAATTAACTGGATTCATGTTGAAGGGTTATAATAGTAAACTGTGTTTCTTTAGATCCAAAATCCAGATAATTATAGGGAATGTTATATAAAAAAGGGTTATTAGACGGAGAATTATAAATTTCATGTTTTCATCAAAGTTGTGACGTGCCAATTTTGGAATGACGGACATAAAATTTGTTTATAATCTGAGCTGTAACATGCTTCGTAAAAGTTCATGTTTCTTTTTTGGAGCTTTTTGTTTATTTTCTTATAATAGACCTGAATAAACTTCGCAATGTGTGAACGTATGCATTGTGCGTGCAGACATCGACAGTAAAAACATTTATAGTGAAATGTATTTGTATTCATCCAACCTCCTTTCTTTCAATCGGATGTAAAATTGGCCAGTCTGGAATTAACTCAGCCAAAGAAGGCCTTCTCGAAGGTGTGTTGCTCTATAAAGACAAAACTCACGATGAAGCTCGACCCACTCACGATAAACTTTTTCAACGCGACGGTTTTTACGTACTAAATATTTTTTTTATACCAATGCGTATATAGAGTGTTCCGTACTTAAATTGATATATTGCTAGGTATGAGTGTTGTCTCAAAAATAACGTTCCCAACATGCAGCAATGGTTGCCAGATGCAAAATTCGTGCGGTCATCTGATTCTTGCACGCAACAACGTTAACATCCAATTCTAATTGAAAATAACAGATCTACCAGGATCGCGAATTCTAAAATCACATGTAAATGCATTGTACCAGGCACAGAGCTCAGCAAATTTCATCCAGTATACCACTGGTATATTTGCTATAGTAGCTCAAATGTAGCGGATCGGGATAGTGCGTCGCGTTAATTTATGATTCAGATAACTTAGTTCAAAATTTGTGGATTATTTTTGCCCTCATTTATTTTGTATTACAACTCCGCAATACTGGAATTTGTCCAAAATCCGATGTTTTACATTTGTTTTTATGGGTAACAATATACATTCATCCATCTGATTCTAATTACAAGCAACGAAACTACTAGAATTGCTCAAAAAACTGAAATTTACGATTGTAAAATTGCTCAGCAGCCGTGGTGCCCGAGACTACTTCCAACATCAAACGTAAAAAGACTATTTTGCAGAGATAAGTTTTGCATATAGAAACATAGTAGGCCGGGCGGATCGAACGTCAGTACTGAATCTTAACCTCACTCTTTAGTAAAGGTAAATTCAAAGTTTCACAACAATACGTGCAGTGTTCTTACTACAGTGAATTTTTAAGTGTCACCAAGTCATTAGAAAAATTGAACTCAACCGATAACGTTTTCGCGCCATAATTTATTACAACTTTCAGAGACAATTATCGCAACAAGAATGCCTTGCTGAGTTACTGTCTGTTTTCGGCAACGAAGCGCCACATCAGTCGACAATTTCCCGTTGGTGTGGAGGATTCAAACGTGAACGGGTGAGTCTTAGCGACGATCCCAGGGTGGGTGCACCAAAAACGGCAGTCACCCAGGAAAACGTCGATGCTGTGCGCAAACTCATCATTGAAGATAGACATGTGACATAATGTGAGATTGAGGCGTCCTTGAAGATCTCAAAGACCTCAATTCAAAAAAATTTACATGAAGAATTAGGAGTAAGAAAATTATTTTTTCGTTGGATACCCCACCTGTTGACTGAAGAGCAGAAAGCAGCCAGGGTTAATTGGTGTCAAAAAACGCTTGACTGTTTCAATTCCGGAAACACAAAAAATGTGTACAGCATTGCTGGTGGTGATGAATCGTGGATTTACTGTTATCAACCAGAAAATAAACGACAGTCGGCTGTTTGGGTGTTCCAAGGTGAAGAAAAGCCAACAAAAGTCATCCGTTCTCGAAGTGTTTCGAAAAAGATGGTTGCGACATTTGTGTCAAAAGCGGGTCATATTGCAACAATTCCTCTTAATGAGCAAAGAACTGTTACTGCGGATTGGTATACCACCATTTGTTTGCCAAAGTTATCACCGAGCAACGAAAAATCAACCCCGAAAGAAGAATCATCCTCCACCAAGACAATGCAAGCTCGCACACAGCCCAAAAAACAAGGCAGTATTTAACGGAAGAAAACGTGGAATTATTGCACCATCCTCCATATAGTCCCGATCTAAGTCCTAACGATTTCTTTACTTTCTCGAAAATTAAAAACAGACTGCGTGGTCAAAGGTTCCAGTCACCAGAAGAAGCAGTTGACGCATTAAAATATGCCGTTTTGGATTTGCCAGCAAACGAGTGGAATAAGTGCTTCGAAAATTGGTTCGAGCGCATGCAGATGTATATTAATCTTCGTGGAAAATACTTCGAAAAACAATAAAGCCATTTAAAACTACATACCGTGTTGTTTTATTTCCACATGCAAAACTTAAAAGACATCCCTCGTATTCCTTTGAGGTGTCGGCCGCTCTGGTTTTTATGAGTTTTCAAGTAACATTGGAAATACTATACTTTAGGGTGCCATCTACCGCTATCCAGTTTTACTTCTGTAATATACGGCTTTGTCATTCTCGGTGCGTCAATACATAATTTGCTACGGAAATCTCACGGTAACCACTAATAATGCCCAGGTTTCCTGGAGAGGGAATTCTCCGGCCCCGCTAGAGGCTATTGACGAAATATTTCGCTGCCATTTTTATGTGCGTCGACGTACAATGTATGAATTTCCACAAATATTTTTTAATATTTGGCTTCTCTTTTGGTTAAAGATGAGTTTTTAAGCCTACTCGTATAGGTATGATATTTTTTTTAATAAATATGCTACTGTAATAAAAATATTATTTATTTCAAATATTCTAAGAGAACAAATATTTTATTCAAACAATAGTTATTTTTATACTCCAACTACCACGAAGGCCTAAGGCTTAAACACCCATTGGGTACCGTGGGGCTATAGGGTGGTACAGGGGAAAGGGGGAACGCCACACGGACTCTGGCGAGGGAACATGTGTGCATGCAACATTCTGGCTCCGCCTACGAGATCCGCCGGGTGGTACCTCCGTGTTCGACAGTCAGAGACCATCTACCACCTACGGACAATCACAACATCCATAGCCAAGAGAAAAGTTTCTCCTGGGACGGGATTCGAACCCGCACAGCGCACGGCGTCTAATCAGGAGACCGAAGAGTCTACTACTGCGGCCACCGCCGCTACCTATTCAAATGCCATGTTCAAATTTTGTAATAATGGGTGCAAGATGGAATATATATATATATATATATGTATATTCATAGTTAATTGCCTTAACTGTTAGGAGAAAATATCCTTGAATTTCTTTGGGTAGACGGCAAAGTATTGCAAAAGTACACTCTTGTAACTTAAACTCAAGCTTTCGAAGATCTATGTCTTCATCGTCTGGAGTAAGTCGACGGGATTGTTGCTGAAATTGTTTTTAACCAACCGTGAAGGACTTAATCGAACGATTTGTCTGGGAAGTCATTGCCCATCCTCCTTACAGTCCTGAAATAGCGTTTCCGAAATAGAAGGAGCACTTAGGCGGTCCACGGTTCGCGAGAAACGGTGAATAATTTTTTAAATAAAAAATTCCTTGTGCCTCAAAAAATTTGGGAACCCTATTTTTGAAACAACCCTCGTCGTATGGACCGAGATTTTTTCATATATGAAAATAAAAATGTTGTAGACTAGAAGTTTTTACTAGATCTAGTTTTGAATACGCGTTCAAATGTTTCCCGATATATCAAATACTGTCTTATAGACACTGTTAGTGAAACAACCGAAGTACTATCATAGATCCAGCTTATGTGAGCTGAGTTTTCAGGACCCATGTTTATGTGAGCTGTTTTCATAATTTCACATGGTAAATCTGCTCTTAAATTTTGCTGGCAATTTTTCTTTGAAAAACTACTAAATCCAGTTTGGAATACGCCTGCAAAGGTGTCCCGATATACCGAATATTGAAGGACATTGTTATTGAAGGAACCGATATACTATCGCAGATCCAGCTTATGAGAAATGGAAAATGCGATTTCACTGAAAAGGGATCTTACTTCCACCATAACACTGTAATAAATACCAATATTTCGAGAATTAAATTTCTGAAAGTGCGACATAACTTTTTGGAATGTGATAAAGGAAAATTAAGTTGCTAACCTTTTCCACTTTCTTGAGAGCAGGCAGAGGTTTCTCAGTTTCTTTGAGATCACCCCAATCGGGATCTCCTTTATCTTTATCCCATTTGGCATACTTTCTCTTCATTAGCATGGATCTGAAGTCCACACCTCCAGCACCTGTAAAAGATTGTCTTATTAGTCACATACATTTTGTATTATTTGCTGTCGTTTAGGTCTTCGAAAAATGGTACTTGATTTGATTATTAAGGATTAGGTTTGGAAATACCCATTTTTTAAACGTCTCAGTATAAATCTAATTCCTAACCTATCCTGGTAGTAGCGAATATGATGGTAGTTAATGTTGCTAAATATAATTTTAAATTTACATTTTTGGAAAAAGGTACCTACCAGCAACGAATAGCGTCATTTCGGCGCTATCTTCTCCGTGGACATTAGAAACAACTACTCTGTATGTACCTTCATCATTTGGCTTCACTTTCCTTATACAGAGCGTTATGAGATTTGTGTCACCGTCTGTTACGTATTTGAATCTACCACCTTCTATTATTTCTGTCATACCCTGTTAAAAAAAAAATAGAGAACTGTGAAAAGGCGTTATCTTCCATTTTTGAAAGAGAGATGTATCTCTACTATGGTTATACTCCGTTCCAGTCAATGTTACTTTTTGACTTAGGGACGTATCGTCAGTCTTTCCTACAATTGTAGGACGCTTTTATGGCCTTCTTGATTTTCATAGTTTTCTACGGTCCCGGAGGAGAGAAAATAGAGAACTGTGAAAAGGCGTTATCTTCCATTTTTGAAAGAGAGATGTATCTCTACTATGGTTATACTCCGTTCCAGTCAATGTTACTTTTTGACTTAGGGCCGTATCGTCAGTCTTTCCTACAATTGTAGGACGCTTTTATGGCCTCCTTGATTTTCATAGTTTTCTACGGTCCCAGAGGAGAGAAAATAGAGAACTGTGAAAAGGCGTTATCTTCCATTTTTGAAAGAGAGATGTATCTCTGCTATGGTTATACTCCGTTCCTGTCAATGTTACTTTTTGACTTAGAGCCGTATCGTCAGTCTTTCATACAATTGTAGGACGCTTTTATGGCCTCCTTGATTTTCATAGTTTTCTACGGTCCCGGAGGAGAGAAAATAGAGAACTGTGAAAAGGCGTTATCCTCCATTTTTGAAAGAGAGATGTATCTCTACTATGGTTATACTCCGTTCCAGTCAATGTTACTTTTTGACTTAGGGCCGTATCGTCAGTCTTTCCTACAATTGTAGGACGCTTTGATCCTTGATTTTCATAGTTTTCTACGGTCCGGAGAGAAATAGAGAAGAAAAGCGTTATCTTATTTTGAAGAGAGATTATCTCTAAATATCAATGTTACTTTTGACTTAGGCCGGATCAGCTTCAAAATTGGCGCTTTTATGGCCTCCTTGATTTTCTAGTTTTCTACTGTTCCGGAGTAGAGAAAATACGATGAAAATCAGGAGATCATACGGCGTCCCTACATTGTGGTAACAACTGGACGAACGGCCCTTATTGTTCAGACTGAGGAGATAGTTTATCTACTTCACAAAAACTGTAGATGACAACTTTAGTCTTCTGGAGGTAAGAAGATGTAACTCACCTTGTAGAATTTGAACGTTGGTGGTGGATCACCTTCAACCTGGATGGTAATGTAAGCAGTTTGATCTGGAATTGATTGTGAATGTTAATCATTAGCTGTTAAGGGACAACCTTTTGTCATTTCTTTGTCTAGGTATGTAATGTGCTATTCGTTTGGAAATGTACCTTCCACTGATGAGTAATTTTCCTGTACATCGATGATAGATGGTGCTGCTCCCTTAGGCCCTGAAGGTTTCAGAGGAGTCGAAGGTTTGTTGATCAGATCTTCTAGGTCTGCTACGCTAGGCCTTCTGACATCGCTACTTGGACGCCGGCGCTACATATAGGAAATCAGTTAGAATATTTTCGACTAGCTTCATGATTTGCTGAAGCCTGACCTGCCTTGTGTCATTTGTATACCCACCAAAAATTTTGAATGGTCCAAAAATGAAATTTTTGTACTCACCTTTCTCTAGCGTTAAAAGTAAGTAACCTATTCAAAATATAGGACATTGTAACTGTTCAAAAATTCATAGTTCTCGAGTTATACTAAGTGACATATAAATCCGAACACCCAGTTTAAATGGTTTTATTTTAATAAAATTTTGTATAAGTACTTAATGAAGCATAATAAGTAAATGATAAAAATTTCAAAATGATTGCAGCTGCTTTAAAGCCCTTTGACCTTTAATAATGTGTGGATGCACCCTGATGTGCTACGCATTCTCCAACGCGCCTAGGCATGCTTCTGATCAGGTGGTCAATGTCCTCCTGTGGTATCTCATTCCATGGCAACCACCAACTCCTCTCGAAGTGCTTCTAGAGTCTGAGAAGGACGTTGCAAATTGAGCAATCGCCTACCCATCATATCCCACATGTGCTCAATTGGGGATAAGTCGGGAGATCTTGGTGGCCATGGTAACAATGTGACATCATTATGTTGAAAGAAGTCTATTGTGACTCTTGCAACATGTGGTCGGGCATTATCTTGTTGGAAAGTTGGATCTGCCAGGGTGTCAAGATAGGGTAAAAGATGGGGTTCTAGAACTTCGTGGATATAACGCTGCGCGTTCATGTTACCTCTGATGAAGATTAAAGGTGACCTGGAACCATAAGCTATAGCACCCCAAACCATAACTCCAACAGTGTGATGAACATGTCTTTCAACAAAAAACTGTGGATTCCTCCTTTCACCACGTCGCCTTCTAACCCTGGCACGACCATCGTGCATGCCTAAACAAAATCGAGACTCGTCACTAAAGACAATACTGTTCCATTCCTGATCCCAGAGTGACCGTTGTCTGCACCACTCAAGGCGATTACGTCGGTGTTCTCGAGTTAAAGGGAGGACCCAGTGTGGCCGGTATGAAACAAGCCAAAACTTCTCATTCGTCGGTAAACACTTATAGGTCTTCCGTGTTCTGCAAACCATTCATTTGCAATGGACCTGGTAGTGGAGAAACGGTCCCTTAAGGCCAATAATCTTAGGCGGCGATCTTCACGGTCTGTTGTTCTACGGCGGCGTCCAGTGCCCCTTGCTCTTTGCGTACGGCCTTCTCGAAGCCATGTCTGACAACACCTAACCATAGTGTCTAAACTTCTTTGCACTCTAACTGCAATTGCCCGAAAAGAAAGTCCAGCTTCCCGAAGTCCCACTATACGGCCCCTATCAAACTCACTAAGTTGACGAAATCGTACAGGTCTCCGTACTCTAGGCATCGTAACCGATCGTAAAGGATGTCAAGAACCAAAATCCGCCAACGTTGATTCTTTACTGCGGCTGAAATATTCATTTTTAGAGCGTTAGTGAATTAAAAAAAAGCAGTAAAAAAGTAAAAACCGGAATGTCCAACTGATAAGGCTGAACATTTTTTCACTTGTTATTTACAGTAAGATAAATACATTCACCAACTTTTATTAAAATAAAACCATTTAAACTGGGTGATCAGATTTATATGTCACTTAGTATATTATGATTTTTATTTCCCACGCCTACTGGCGAAAAATCTCAAAAATCTCAAAAATAAAAAACTCGATCAAAATAAAAATCGTTCAAACTTCGGTTTTTGACGTAAATTAGCCCTTGGTTTTCCAAATTATCCCTTTTCCTGGGTTTTTTTTAGCCCATATGAAGTTTTTTTTCTATAAACGATCATTGATCCTTTTTAGAGAATCAAGCATAGCTTTTGAAGTCAGTCTTAGATGTTTGGTACGATTATTGGTTCCTGAGATATTGATGATCAAAGCCAAAAGGGCCCTTCTTCTTTAAAAATTCGATATAATATTAGCAAGAAATGGTCGTATCGAGGTTTTGGAAAAAGAAAACTGTAGATAAGTACGCTATTGATTACATTAAATGTATTAGTGAAAAATATTCATGGACCCAAATAAGAGAGTCCGCAATATTTCCTAGGATCGCATGAAACCTGCATCTAATTTTTTTTTCACTAAAACATCCAAAATCTGAATATTTGATGCTTTAAAATGTTTCTCTTAGAATCCCAGTACGACTTATGTTACTGAGATACAGCACTTCAAAGTATCACTAAAAATGTACAATTTTTATTTGATCCCTCAATTTTTCCATTGTACGAGGGCGGTCCGATAAGTACTTAGCCTTCAAAAGAAAAACGAAAATTTTTGAAAAGTGGCGATTTATTTCTCAACATGAATGAATGAAACATGAAATTAGAGGCATACCAGCCACCATAAGGGGCCAGCGCATAGGCCACTCAGAATAGTCTCCTGTAGTAGTTAAGAGCCTCACAGCGTCACAGAAGAGCGCCGAGGTCTCTTCCTCTACCCCGCAGCGCTCACACAAGGGATCCTCAGCCACCCCCATCACGAGCAGGTTGCGCCTTAACGTGGTATGGCCAGACAATAGTTTCACCAGCAACCTTAGGTTGGCTCTATCCAAAGATAAGCAGAAATTTCCATCCTTAGCGCTGGGCAATACAATGAGTTCCCGTGCCTGGAGTGGATGTCTGGAGATGCTTCTCCATTTCTGAGAGTGTTGTCTTGAAATCCACATCCCCTAACCCTGGCTCAGCACCAACGAGCTTGCTGGCTGATCCTGTCTTCGCCAGAGCTTCCGCCGTCTTATTGCCCTTTATCCCAGCGTGCCCAGCAGTATGACCCTCGACAGTATTCAAGAAGGCCCAGCTCCATACTCAGTGTGCGACTACTCCCGTTTCTCCGCGGATCACTAGATCCAACGGCGGGAGATCCAGCAGAGCTTCCATTGCGCTCAATGACGTTGTCCGCACTGCGCTTGTAATGTTGATACAGACCAAATGCTAAATTTTACTGAATTTGGCCTTAGTAGTGTAGTCTCAGTTCCAATACAAGGCCACCAAACCAAGGAGCCGTACAAGAGAGATAGATGCACCGTCAAGCCTTCTTCAGCATAGGCTTGCACGTAGACACTCGCACTGCTGAGTCTAACGAGGAGGTCATTCACCACGAGGCACCACAGTAAGGGTGACAGAACTCCGCCCTGTGGGCAGCCTCGAGCTACGCTGACGCTGCAGCTTACCTCATTCAGCATAGCTATTGCTACCCGACCCTCCAGAGTAGAAAGGACCCAATCTACTAGGATTGATCCAACCCCGTGCCTAACCAAGGAATGTCTGATGGAGTCGGTTGTAGAGCAATTAAATGCACCTTCAATTTCCAAAAAGGCCACGAGTGTCACTTCTCGCAGATCTAGAGTCTTCTCCAGCCTGCCGACCAGATCAGTCGATTTTCTAGCTTGCTAAAGATGAAAGGGTAATCGGACGAAAATATTTCGGGCCAGTGTATCTCAACATAATCTCGTTTTAGCTCGACGCACAGCAATGCTCCAACTTCATTGAACCCCCTGCAAAATACGATTTCTGCAGTAGGCTTCTGTGGCGGCGATAACCTCCTCATTCGACTCAAATTTCTGCACGGCGAGTGACTTTTCTAGTTTGTAAACAGAAAGAAGTAGCACGGTGCCAAATCTGGAGAATACGGTGGATGGGACAGCAGTTCGTAGCCTAATGCGATCAATTTGGCCGTTGCGACGGCGGAGGTGTGAGGCGGTGCGTTGTCATGGTGGAAGAACACTTTTTTCTTCGCCAAGTGGGACCTTGTGAATCCCAAAAAACGGTAATTATCACCTTACCGGCCGATAAGACAATCTTCGTCTTCTTCGGAGCACGTTCACCGGGAGGAGTCTACTGTTTCGACTGTTTCTTGGTCTCTGGTGCATACCAGTGGATCCATGTTTCGTCAACGGTCACGAAACAAGGCAGAAACTCTGTCGGACAACGTCAAGCACTGCTCTGAAGTGGTCTCACGGTTGCGCTTGTTGTCCGGAGTGAGCAAACGCGGCACCCATCAGCTTTCTCATGCCCAAGATTTCATGCAGGATATGACCTACGCGGTCTTTCGAGATGCTTACTGTCTCAGCTATCTGGCGCACCTTCAGTCGACGGTCCGCCAATACGAGATCGTGGATTTTAGTTACGTTATCCTCCATGGTAGCCGTTTTCAGGGCACCGGGGTGCGGCTCATCAAAAACCGACGTGCGATTACGTTGAACCTCGTTAAACCAATTTTTGACTGTCGCCATCGTACACAGGATCCAAGCGCTCTTTGATTTCGCTGCGCGATTTCCTTCCACAAACAAGACGATCGATATTGCTCTTTTTCATTTTTTAAAATCCACGGCCGCTTCCACACGCGACTTAAAACTTTCGAGTCCGATTTTGCTAAAATTTTGACAGTAACCGTCTTCGAGAATGTACTACACGATAGTAAATTCTCTTGCGATAGTGCCGACATCGGGCGGTGAGGCCAAGTACTTATCGGACCACCCACGTATTTAATTGCAAGAATCAGTGCTGATTTGAGTGATTTTAGGCGCTGAATGCAGAGTGTCCTCGAAGTTGGGACTCTCCTTTATAGAGCGTACACATTTTGGGAAAAAAGAGGAATTTTTTTCTTAGTAACATATCCATCAAAGTCTTATAATTACAGAAATGTTATGCTCCGCGAAATAAATCAAACCCAAAGAAAACCTAAGCCGGTCCTGCACCTGGATCAGATCAAACGTGAATACGAACTATGCGCAAACCAAACCTGTATACACCGATTCTAAAAAGAAACAAAAATGGTACACTCATACAGCAATATCGGAGTTGTCATATTATTTTAATTTACGGTGGGTGTCTTTGTAATGCTACCAAGGCTACGCGAGTTCATGCAGATCAGTTTTTCAAGATTCTTCGTGATTTCTTTACTTGAAATTTATTTTCGATGAACGGAGAATACTTTTTCATTTATCTTTCTTACTTTTTCGCTGTTGTTTACCATACATTATCTTTATTATTACAAACGTAGTTGTTCCTGGAAAGGAAAGTACCAACTTTCAGGACACCCTGTATAAATATACCCGTCATAAATCGTCGTTCGGTACATACGAAGATTGTTCCAAAAATAAGGTTCCCGCATATTTTCATGCACGAGGATTTTTTTATTTGAAAAAACGAATTCACCATTAGAAGCGTTGATCTTTTTTCTACCCATTGGGAACATTATTTTTGAAACAACCTTCGTATATTATTCTCAACGGATACAATGCATCGCAGGTTACCTATGTATAAGAAGAAGTAGGTTAAAGATATTTTTAAAAGTATTATATCAAAGGCACCGTATAAGATTTATCTGAATGTCAAAAAGTAGTGCTGCCGAAGTTGCAGAATCTTTTATTTCATTAGTTTATTTTTGGACCATTCGTGTTGATACAAGTAATGGAAAAGTGTAAAATCAAAAAAGAGAGAGAGAGAGACAAGAGATAGATATAGAAAAATCAAAAAGAAAAAAGTGAAAAAATGGCAAGAATAAAAAGAAGTAGAAAATAGATGTCGTAGGTGTTTTCGTAAAAAATGTCAAAAATTTGGCAGGCCGTTTTGTATAAAAAATGCATATGCTTTTTGCGCTTTAGTTGTAGCAAAAATGCCGTATTATCACACAAACCAATGCGTATCCAATTCCAAGTATTATTGGTCGATTCAAGCAAGAGCATGTTATAACGCTGTTAATTGTATAGCCAGGCATTATTTGTCTTTTTATCCTTGCAAAATATATACAATGGTAAAATATATTAGGTTTTCACGTCAATGGAATCATCATCTAGTTTTGTCGATTATTCCCCATACCTTTAGAATGGAGCACATAGCCAAAGTCGAATCCATCTATAATCCGTGACAGTAATTCTAAAAATTGACACTTACAGCCGTCAATGCCGCTTAGTTCAGTTAGGATATCACAAGTAGCCTAGAGTCATTTATGAAGAAAGCGTAATAACTATTAGTGTCTTGCAAGAATGCCTGATTTACGAATTTGTTCAAATCCATTTGGGCTACTTCTGCCATTCTGAATTAACAAAAAATTTGAGACTGGAAACTCAAATAAGTTGATTGCATCTATGGAATGGTTTTATGTAAATGTTTCGGATCATATGACTTTTGAATTTTCATCAATGCTTTCTTTTTGTTCTAGTATTTGATTGTTTTTGAAAGGAAAGTTCGGATTGTGGGTCTGAAATTCATTTCATTGCGCTCATAAAAAATATTACTTAAACAATCGATAATGGGTGAATTTCGTAGAAAAATGGCAACCGTGCGAACTTCGGACTTCTAAAAAACAGTACTAAATTAAAAAGAAAAATGTTGATGAACATTTAATACATATATTCTTGAATATTTAAATGCGATCAACTAATTCAAATTTAAATATGAATTCCCTCGAGTCCTTTTACAGACCTGATCCTTTTAAAAAACGAACAGGAGCTTAAAGTGTCTTAGAGAATATAGTCAATTATAGAATTGACTATGCCTCATTTCAAACACCAGTTTGAGGAATAAATCGCGAAAAACTTTTGAAATGAATCCATTGGAATTATTTATATACATTATATACACGTAGATTACTTGCGTCACTATACAGGTATAGTTTTAGGTACAGTTCAAGACAATCTTATTAGCACAAGACGTCATTGACGTCAAAATCTAAAACTATAAACAAAAAGTTCAAAATGGTAAAATCAGTATCTAGAGATAGAAAATAGAGAATCAAGTGGTGTCCAACAGACAAAAACAAAAAAACGAAAATCAATTGACACGCATAGGTGCCTATATAAAATAAAACTAATCGTGAACAAAGCTGTTCCATCTTGTTTAAGCTCCTCAGAACAGTGTTCTATTGAGCCTTAATTGCAATTTAAAACATAAGTGTAATTACTACCTTCATGTATCTGCATACGGTGATGTTTCGTCTTATTCAGGTACATCACAACAATGCAGGTAGATTATGCTTTAATATAAAAATGGTATGTTGAACAACACTGATCGAAAAATACCTCTAATACTGTTGAAAGACGTAGTAAGAAATGAATTATTTACAACTTCACCTCTAAGTATAATCACAGAGAAATTATTCACATGTATTTAAAACCAACACGTAGGTGAATCACTTGGTTCTTCTTCTAAGTTAGACACAATGACACAAACATGTATATCGACTCTAAAATTTGACATGTATATATCAATCAACACGTATTTTTTTAAACGCGGCTAACCTGTTTATCAGACGCATCCAATTCTCCCGGACGTTTGCCGAGTTTATGCTTTAAATAAAAAAGAATAGCTAAATCAAATAAATTGAACAAAACAAAACAAAAAAACAGAAGCAGAAAAAATCCAAATCCAATCTGGTTAAATCAATTTTGGTACGGGACGTACCAAACACCAATAGTTCAGTAAAGTCACCTCCCCTTTGACACAACACGGGAATGAATCTCAGAAGTGGGATTGCTCCAAGCCTGTGGCGCCACCCGTCATGACAAAATTCGTGAAATGCTGAGAGCTTTTAGTGGGTGTTTTCGAAAAATCTCATAGTAAGTAAACACATCTGAAAATTATCCTGTGGTTTTCATGCTGATAAATCTCCCTGTTTTTTTTCAGACTGACAGTGTGGTCTGGCAAGAGCCTGCGAAGCAAGAAACGCATATAGTAAGTGAATCTTGCGCCCTGCATCTGCACCCATAACCCTACTACGGTATATCAAGGTATTAAATACACCATCTTGCAAGCCATAATGAATACCTCAGTCTGAGACTTTAACCCAGTAGACCTTAGAAAATGCGGAGGTCAACTGCATGCTCCTCTATGTGTCTGAAGAAGAACATTCCATGCATAGGCTTGTCTCTATGAAGCCTTAATAAGCAATTTGCTCCAGCAGTTTTTATGTTGCTCTTCAATTGAGCTCTGCTGGCATTCCCGCTTAAAGTCGAGTATGAGACTGAGTTCAGTTCGCTGCCCTCAAAAAAAGCTCCTTTATCCACATTCTCGTGCTCATGCACAAAACGTATGAGGGGATCGGTGCTCCTCACAATATCACAGGCAGTGCTCAGGAAATGTCATGTCATGCAAACTCTCCAAACTCAATAGTTCACGCCCTCCCTGATATCTTGGAAGGTATATACAAGGAACTGAGGACTCAGGATGTAAATTTCTGTGCATGTTCATCGTTTTTCGAGATGTCGCTATTCGTCCACTGTCCGGTGGATGGCCCCGAAGATGTACCACCGCACACCGCAAGCATGTTTGTCGCAGCGACTTTGTTCTTACCAGATAGCTCTGATGACCAGATCTGCCCGAGTCAATGCATTATTATTATTACTTTTATTATTATTATGTCCGTCACATTGATATATTTCCCAAATTGTTTCATTTCGTAAAGAGAGATGTTTAAAAACTGACTGTTTGAAATTTGAGCAGTATTAAAACGTTACTGCAAAATTAGAAAATAATCTGATGATGAGTTTGTGGAATATTTAGCAAGAAAGCTGATAAATCGCGATCCAGAGACACTCCTCGTTGATATTAGGTTTGTTAAGTGCGCTTGTTCCGCAGTTTAAATTCAATTTTAGTTTTCTAAATGTTTCCACTTTAAATGGCAATCTTTAAGATCCCATGCAAACATCATAGTCGAAGATATGTCAAAAGCTTGTGCACATGAATAGCTACTGAAATAGTTTGAGGAACACATATGCATAGCAGCTTTTTCTGCTCGAAATGTGAGACTATGTGAAATATCCTGACGAAGCTTGAGCACTACGATTTGAGCCATTTTCATTTCCGTGTTAGTCTCAAGTTAGGGTCACGTTTCAGTGAAACTTTACCGAACTACAAGGTCAGCTTTGTGCCTCAACACAAATCTCACCTTTGGATCAAGCACTTCTCCAGGTCGTAACTTTCCTCCCTGTTAACAATATAACATTCGATATAAATATACTTGATAGCTGATAAGTATATTTTTGGTTGACACGTGCCAATTGAAAATGTGGAACCACCTTAAGAGAATTTTGCAGATGAGAACTTGAACAAGTCGTGAGCAACAATTCTGAAGAGTGCAGTAAATGAACATAATGGAAATTTAATTGTGCGAATCTGAGGACGCCTCAAAGTCGTTTGGAGTTTAGCGAGTGGTTTTATGAAATTTTAGTATACCCAATGTCATTGCCTTGTTAAGAAAAACACTACGTTTATCCACGTGATTCTCAAAATGATTTGAAATCGACAGATTCAGTTGAACCTGAATTATATGCACTAACAAAAAAAGTCACTTCATTGTGCATCTAACTGAATTGGAACAAGGTTTATTAAACAAAGACCAAAGTGATTAGTTGCTAAGCTTCCTGAAAGAATTCCCGATCTAAGAAAATAACAGCGTGAAATGTGGCAGCACTGTGTCCCAACTGTGGCCTGATACAATCCCGCTTTACCTCTGTCTCGCAGAATGTTTGGTTCCCACACAAATTTAACTCTTTATTTACATTTATTATTATTATCATCGTTAAAATCATCACCCTGAATTTCATCTTGATAATTTGACGCGTTCAGAAGTGGAGGGAACCTCATGTAAGCAATGACTCTACTGATATACATTGTCTCAAGACTTGTTCAGATGCTCATTGGTGTTCGCCAAGATGAGTCCAAAGTTTCACCGCACTGGGTAATGACGAAGATCCCCACATTGTAATAAGACAGAACTGGAAAGTGTTGTAGTTTGTTGTGTTATACTCGACCTCAAGGCTTCGTGAACGTAGTGTGGCTAAAATGTGGCTATTGGCAGGCTGGTGCACTGCGGGGTGGGTTTTATGCAAGTTCGGTCTTGTTAAATTGTTGCTGGGTGCCACAACAATAACATAACTTCACTTTTCAAAATTTTGTATAACATTTTATCTAGCATCTATATATCTAATCTATTCTGAGGGCGTTTCGATTGAGATTTTTAGTCTTCTTCTGGCGAACCAAATAATGCAAAGGTGAAGTCTGACAGCTAGAATATCTTTTGGCCCTTTTTGCAGTCTCCGAACACAACATGTCTGTTTTGGAGATTTTCTCTGATTGATGTGCCTAGTTGATACATAATAATAACACTGAAACTAGAACTCGATCAGCACGAAAGCTTATGTCAATAAGCTGCCATTCTCTATCAAACTCTGTCATGCCAAGCATCTCAGCTCTAAGGACTATACACGACATATTTGTCTAGGTCGTGGAATGACGTTTCATCCTCTTCCCAGCATTTGGAGCTGATATAGTGGCCTATGAAAATCTCAACTACAAAATTGAGCGACCCTTCACTTTTTTTCACGTCACATCATTTGACGCTTGCTTAGACCTCTTGATCTGCTTAACAGTGTTTTAACCAGTTCTATTTGTCCCCAATAGTCCAGGGCGGTATTAACATAGCATATGCCTATATTCAGGTACCATATATTTTGCTACTCTCTTTCGTTTCGGTAACAGTCTATAGTATACTCAGCATCTCCTTATACCGGAGTACATCTGTGATATAGACCAGATAATACAATCTTGGCACAAAATATGCTAGTAAAATAGAACTCCTAAAAGATAAAATACACCTGAAGATGACACAATAAATCTCAAAAACGTCAGCCACTGAAATTTTGTTATTTCTTGTCATATATTATAGATTCAAACCTTATTATTTATTGAGTCTTTCTATAGATCAATATTGTAATATTGTTCAGAGTCAATTGATTTGTCTAGTTATTGTTGTGGCGTATAACATCCGTATCCTAAGTGAATCGTGGGTCCCACAACAAACCATACCTATGTAAAGTGCGTAGAAACGTGAAGCTACTAGTTGTAAGAATATGCCAAGGTGTTGGATATGGACTGGATGTTATTAGAATATTTAGGTGTATGAATATATTTTTCAATGATGATTTAAACCAGTGATGTAGTCAAATAGAGAGTTTTTTCCGCAAAAAGCCAATTGTTAGCGAGATCTTGGTTATTAAAGACTTGCGAATCCAATCCAACAGGCACCTCTTTGCATACTCTTAGATCTCAGAAGCGTAACCAGTTTTCACATGTGGAATACGGTAATCATTAATTTTCATCATGTTGACTGTCTCCCAATAGTTGTATTCAGCCTTTTAGGCTCTCAAAAAAGGCCTACTTTGTTCCTCTACCAGATTGTGTGCTTTTGAGGTCTCTACCATGCAGCTCTATTCTGTGAATATTTTATTTCTATCGCCATATTTGTCGCCAACAAGACTTTGAGCGGGAAATTTGAAAACCAAAATTATTTGAGGAGATCTAGGTGTAAACAGTTCAAAAAATAACACAACTCACGAGTGAGTGACGTATCACCCGCTTTGGATTGAAAATAAGTACCTGAACACAGTACCTATAAGATAGTTGGGAATGGACTGACATTAAGGCTTGGAGAATATTTGACAGTTTTTTTACACCGAAGCAGTCGTGCAGGCAGAAGCCTAAAGCCAGGGCACCGTGGCTGCCAAAGAAACTTTGTTAATCCGATGTTTAAACTGCCTAAGGTTAGTAGAACATACAGTGGATTATTCATGAAGATTGATCATGATTAATCACCAAACTTGGCAACCGTGTTGTGCCCTCATAGCAGTTCTGTCGAAGTTCTTGGGCTTGATACCCTGATAAATCATTTTTGGTTTTCTGAGTGTTCCTGTCAGTGTTCCAGGTTTCATGAAACACCAAAACAAATGAAGAGTATTTAAGGTTTTGAAAAATCTGGCTACGTAACAAAGATCTAGTGTGTGTAATTGTAGTAATCGAGGTTTGTTGTGGGATAAAGACAGTGAAAGCTTCATAAAATATAGATTTAATGTATTTAGAGTGCGCATATCCATAAACTTAGAAGATTATAGGAGGAGCCAGGCGTACGATGCGTTACTCTGGAATGTGTTACCTTTTTGTCGTCCAATACCTCGCCTGGCCGTAGTTTCCTATGTTCCTATATAAGACATATAAGTTAATACATTGATAGAACAATTAAAGAGGTCCCCTGGTCACGCTGACTTTGGCTCTGGTAGACCTTTGCTAAAAATTGAACAAACGCTATCCATGGATAAGAAACGCAGGTAAGTAGATCGACTTCGTACTTTCCACTTCAAAAACTCGCGAGATGATACGTAGAGTTCACTATTGGCTAGGGAATAATTATTCTATTGATGAAGTTACGAAATGTCTATGTTCGCTTTGCTACTGGTGTTGCGACTGGAAATTGGCAGCGAAGAAAGCATGATACTTAGGTAGGCCGTTATAAATAGGAAGGATAAGCTTTACGATTAGCTGACCAATCATTTGGTAAATCCATTCCAGGGAAGCGTTGGCCTTCATCGTTAATGTAAGTAAAACTCCGCTGGATAGTATTACTACCCCTTGTAAGAACCTGCAAGCGTCTAATAGGACCTAAATGCGGTGGTCCTGACTGGTTGCATTTCCTTGAATATAGAATACAAAATAAAGAGTTCGAATAGTCATGACTGTGTCTTAAGTTCGCATTTTGATCTCACATCTAATAATCTGATATCCAGTTTGCTTTAAGGCGACTGCCAAATATCTAACTTTCGCTGATTCCGGTCCACACGGATCTTATCTGCACCAATTTACTTTTGGATATTTGGCTGTGATCCCGTTTGAGTCTGTGGAGGCTTTGTATGTTCAAACTTTATCTATCTATGCGATCAAAGTTATTTACTGCTGAACGTGCCACTGTTTACGCCACTATGTTCTTTCCTGCGTGTTTTGGATTTCTAACATTATATCGTTCCTTAATCTGCGGACACTTTTAACCTGGTTAAACGTTTTTGGGAATCGTATCATATTTATACATTTTGCATAACTATTCATAGCTTGAATTTTTCTTTTTATCCAGTAGTACTTGAAAATTATAATTTATGCATATTCTTTATTGTATGTCCATAACGAATAAAGATATTTATTAAAAAAGTATACCGTTGTATTATTTCGAAACAATTCAAAAAAACAGTGACACATCCGTAAAACGCTATCTAGTGGCCACAAAGTGAACTAATTTGACAAGATTGAGCCTTGAGTAGGAACGCATGCGCATGCCCTTTCTATTGAAACCAAAATCGTGGAAATTCAACCCTTCCCCACCATAAACGAAACAATATATGGTAAAATGACATTGAGAAGTCTAAAAATTGAGCAATGAACATTTTGAGATCAGTACATTAATTGAGCATTTTTGCAAGATAATGGCGTTTGAATTTTCGAAATTGAAAATACCCCTAGCGTCTGTTTTAGGAAGCTGAAAATAATTTTAACCGATGGGTCACCCGGTACATGTAAGATAACTATGTCGCAGGTTCACACCTTATACTGATAGGATTATTTCATTATCTTTGTTCGGGATAAAAGTGCTGAGTCAATCTACTTGGCACAATTCTTCCGACGATAACCTTTTTTTTGTGCAAAATCACTTGGGATTCGACCAGAGCCAAAATCGGTCATCCCTTCCGGCTCAGGTCCACGGACAAGACAAAAACTGCTAAACAGAAAGAACTGATTATAGTAAAACAAATTCTAGAAGAGATACGTACCTCATCTGAGATGATGAGACTGGCCCTACGACCCATAGCCTCCGGCGGAATAAGTGAGCCCCTTCTGCTACCAGGTCCGGACCCAGGTTCCAAGGATTTTTTCCTCGGTTCAGGGGTCCGTTCCTTGCTGACCTCAATTTTTGGGGCATCTGGCGTTTTTATCTGAGGCAAGCTTGGTCTAGGCGTTTCGGAGAGCACTCCTTGGCTAGGCTTTCTCTCCTTGCCTTCCACAGCCAAACTTGGTTTCTCCTGAGAAAGTATTTTGTTCTCAAAATGACTCTTTGGGAGGGTTTGGCACTGTGAAGCCAAGCGATGCGGAAATACCAAGCGCCAAAGGCCAGCAAAGCAGCGAGCGACAATGGTTTCAGGTTAATAAAATAAATAAACCTAAGGGATGTTTTTCTTGCTTACGAATAAATTATGGTTGACAGCACTGACGGTATCTGGTGCGGAATGAGGCACTTGCGTACTTAAATCGTTGAGGTTATTGTTATTAATTAGTGTTTTTTTTTGGAACATACAGGGTATTACAGAAGGTTGGCAGGGAAGTTTAGCGACAAATTTAGCACGTTAAGCTGTGTCTATTTACCGCTATTGGATGTCATATGACATGTACGAGTATATCACGAAAAAACATGTCACTGTCGATCTATCTGACCGATAATTTGTCTAGCTGCCAGTAACTTGAAAAGTACTACTCGAATTTCGATAAAATTCTCACACAATGCTTCTACTATGCCAAGGGCGTAAAAGCTTTAACGATAACGAAAAGCTTCAAGACAAGTTTTTCATGCAGAATAATATGGATTTTATAAACCGACACTTATTTTTTGCGGACATCCGTGGCCCCTATCTTGAAAATTGTGAATTTTTGGATCCGTATTTATATGTGATTTTATGCATATTTTACTCCAGAACAAGCTCTTTAATTTTCCTTACAACCTCCTGTCCTACATAACCTCGCCATATTTGGAACTTGTCGCTCCAAAACAGCTTTTCGTTGCTTTGAAAAAACAAATTTTCTTCTTAAAATAATAGCGCTTACGATTTTAATAAATTTTTTTGACACGCGCTGAGTGTTACTTAAATATCTACAATAAATTTCCTGATATAAGTAAACAACACAAAAGCACTTAAATCTGTCTGAGTTGTGACTAAGAAATTGGGCTTTGTGCCAGCTCATTGGACATGAGCTATTGTGGTTCATTGCCAGAAACATTGGATCGAAAAAATATGATTTCTTAATAAACGGAGAAAATGTAAACTTGTCAAGGACCCAACAATTCAAAAACTCTGGAAAATGCAGTAGCCCGAAAATCGCTTCAACACAAAATATGTATAACAAGAACAGGGTGCTATTAAAGATGTGGTATGACGTATAATTCATGTGAAAATGAGTAAATTTTCTTAGTAGCAAACATGAAAGTCTCAAGATAACCGAGTTAAAATTTGCTATAACAAATCCGGCTTGGCGTTCCTCAATGGATTAGGTAAAAAGTACTTCACTAGCCGTGTAGGTATACCGAACTGTTTGTTTATAAATCCAATTTTCCAAAAATGGCACATTCCGATGGCAATAATTAACTTGTCGATATGATGATAGTTTCGTCAAGACACTGCTTATGCGTTTTGAGTGTGTCTAAGTCGTTTTCCTGGACGTTTCCATCTCGCACCGTACAGGCTTGTTAATCTAGTACAAAGGCTACTGGTAGGAAGGTTGAGGTGATCATAATAGAAAACCTAGACATCTCCTACGCCCGGTTTTTCAATCGCAAGTTAACTTTCTGATTAGTTATTCCTATAACCAGGAATCAACGTGCAGTCCTTATATATTTATGTTCACAACCCTGCATCTGCGTTTCTTAGATATCGTGTTCTGTGCATTTTGTGAGCTCGTCTTTTTGGAATGAAATTATTTTCAATAGTCGAAATTTGAATAAAACCTTCACCAGGCAAGGTAATATCTTTTAAGCATTGCTTGTACAAATGTTTAGTAGTTTATACAGATAGGATTAGAAAAATTATGGTAAAAAAGGTGACAAATGCAGTATCTAATCAACCTGACATGGGTCAAAAAATACACGAAAAATACAACTAACTTTGTAAATATCTGTTAAAATGTCGTGTTTGCCACCTTTTTTAGCATCCCTTCTATAATCCACGACCCAAAAGTAAAGGCAGCGGAGAAAAAAAATTTGAATATATATATATATATAGCAACAGGAATATATATATATATATATATGTATATCAAAAAATATGAAAATAATGGGCAAAATCCGCAAAAAGAAGGAAAGTGGATTAGAGCAGAAAATAGGATAGGTAACACGAGCGAGACGTATTTCTGCTGGTTGGCTTCATCAGGCCCGAAATGTATGCACATATGCAACTACAAAAGTATCTACTTGCCCATACATCCGGATACGGGTGTAACCGGAGGAAACGAAGATGGAGTAAAAAAAAATTGCACACGAAGTCCTCGAATCTTCAAGGCGACAACTAACCACAACCACGCGGCCGGTTATAGGTCGAGGTCTTCTAGCCATTTTATACTACAATGTGTAGGTTGGGTCTTGTTGTGGACTTCGTGTGTCATTTTTTTCCTCTCCATCTTCGTTTCCTCAGGTTACACGCGTATCGGATGTATGGGCATGTGTATCTACTTTTGTAGTTGCATATGTGCATTCATTTCGGGCCTGATGAAGCTAACCAGCAGAAATACGTATCGCTCGGGTTACCTATCCTATTTTCTGCTCGAATCCACTTTCCTCCTTTTTGCGGATTTAGCCCATTATTTTCCTACTTGTTGTTATATATATATATATATATATATATATAACTTGAGACGTGGTCATTGTCGTCTAGACCAGTTAGGTGAAAAATGAAAGCTTCCGCCTTTTGTTGGGTACTTCGACAAAATTTAAGCAAGGAGGACTCTTTATACTTTTTTTATTCTCTCTAGCTTTCAATGATCGCAATCATCAAGTGGCTTCACGATGTAATGCTTAACTTTAATTTTTTAATCTTTTTTAACTTGTTCTTGTCATACAGCTGTGTGTATTTTATATAATTTTGACCATTGTACCATTTATCCAGCTTTCACCATGTTACTGGGTGTTTCCCTCATCCTTAACGTAAACAACAATTAGCAACATCCTCACATACTACTCTCCTGATGATGATGGCAAAGACCATTGAAAGCTAGAGAGAATAAAAAAGTATAAAGAGTCCTCCTTGCCTAAATTTTGTCGAAGTACCCGACAAAAGGCGGAAGCTTTAATTTTTCACCTATATATATAGATAAGCTACTGAAACAATGAATTGTGTTATGCAACAAAGAAATACAACGTACTCTGAGCTAAGATAGTATGTGTGGAACAGTGGATTGAGGCGAATGTGTGTGGCAGGCCTTAGCAAATGGACAAGACGGGATTTGCGCTACAGTTTTGAAAAGCACGTCGCTACGGTGCAAATCAATTACTCTGAGTAGTGAGTAGTGTTTATAGAATGAGGTATGAACTACAGGACCAGAATCAAATATTTCAATTATAGTAGTACCATTTAAATTTACCATGAAATGACACTGTCTGCTGCCGCTTCTTTTCGAATCTTTAAAGTGAATATGTGACACTGTCATTTTTACTAGTGTTAGTAACGTATCCTATTTTCATAATTTTCTAACATTTCCTTTGATCGTTTGATGGTACACATACTATTTAGAATTCGATTAAAAATTAAAACTATATCATAATCTACCGATCTGCCCTCTCTATTTCGAAATAGTAATAATCAGCCCAAATTACTGCGTACGCAAAGGTACCAGCAATAAATGATGTTTTATTTCTCCTGCAATCTAGGTGGCGCTGGTTATAAAATAAAAAATTAGTAAGAGATGCGCAAACGACGGAGTGAGAGAGCGCTATATCTGAGAGAAACAATAATAGCCAAGGAATGTAGAAGTACAGTCGACGCGCCAAGTTTTTTCACAGTAGGCAAACGACTGTTATTTGATTTCCTATGATGAAAGAAGGTTGAAAGCTTGTTTTTCACTTCCTTTCACTGCAGTTTTAGAAGCAGTCGAAACCAATTCATTTGCCTAAAACTTTGTAAATTATCTATATTTTTTTTAATCAAAGACTATAAAAGTGTATGAATAGTTTATGCTACTCTTGCTAAACATTTACACAATTTGTCAAATTCAGCATGAGCTGTGACGTGATGTTTACGGTGCAACCGGTTTTTCACAGCTTAAACTGACTTTGCCAGACTGTACATCCAAAATTCCGCTAGAGTCCCCTTCTGCTTCATCGCTCCGTTCTTCGGCATCCTCATTTCCAGTTTCGGTCTCGAGAAAGTGGCTATCGCTGTCAACTTCATTTAAATGGATAACAACTTCGTCTACAACTCTATCAAAAGCGGGCTCTTGCTGCATAAACTCTATCTCAATTATTTTTGCATGCTCGCACCTAGTTTTCCATTCTTCGGGCGTAAAGTTATTGAAAAACGCGTCGCACCATTTTGAAACGGTAGAAAACTTGAAATCGACATTTCTGGCTGCTACGTAAGACTTCATTGTTGCCCACACGAGTTCTATTGGGGGTGCTAGGGTGGCAGTCTTAGAACATCGTGGCCAGCATCATGAAGAATTTGATCTATGGCAATTTTTTTATAAGCTGGCTTATGCAATTTAATCAAATTGTAAAGTTCTGGTTTAAGCATTTCATCTGTAAAAAAAATATTCCTGTCACGAAGCCAGATCTTCATTTCAGCTTTAGCGGTTGAAGATGTTAGACTTTTGTCTATCTGTTTATTGTGGTACGGCGCATTATCTATAACAACCACATTTCTGGGAGGTACATTTGGAATTAGTTTTTCTTTTAGCCACTTTTTATAATTATCAAAATTCATTTCATTATGAAAATCTCCTGTGCTACATGTAGATTTCCATCTTACGTATGCATTGGGTATAAATCCATTTTCACCGCCAGCATTGAGTATGATCAGCCTTTCTCCCTTTGATATTGGTTTCTTAATGCCGTCTGTGGAGTTATCTACTGAGCTTTTGGTATGTGTATACGAAGAATGTATACACGTTTCGTCAATATATATTACTGGGCGTCCTTCTTTTTTATATTTCTCCATTTTCAACAATCCGTAAATATCGAATCTCTGCCTATTCTATTAATAGTTTTCTATTGGATTCAAATTTCTTCCACCTGAATCCCAATTTGTGTATTTCCTTGCGTAGTGTTTCTTTACACCCTTTGTAATTGGCAACATCGCGCATTTTTCTGTGTATACAGCGCAAGGTAGGTATGCGCTTCTCTGTTATATGGTAGTTGATGATCGTTCTCCGTAACAGCCCTTGGTCAAAACCATCGAGAGCCACCTTAGTTTTGATGTTTGTTCTCTTTGGTTTTGGGAATGAAATTGCCACATGCTCTTTAATATTTCGCGCTTCTTTTTTACACGCCTTATAGAAGACAGGCTCACCCCTGTTGCGGCAGAGACACGTTCTTGTACCTAGAATTTACAATAGTATTGCAAAAACGTATTAAACCGGATTTTACAGACCGAATGAACATAATTATGAAGGCCTTACTTTGTCTATAGGACTAGTCACTCCATCTGTTGCTTCCTTTTGCATGAATTCTAATACAGAGGCTATAATTTCTCGACTTTGTTGACTCAAAACCTTGTTTCTAACGTTGCTATTCATCGCGAATGTGGCAGTATAACAACATACATGTGCGCGCCTAAAATTTTTATTCGGACTGTACCCACGATGTGCCGTCCATCGCTGCTGCTTATGAAATGGTGTCCCCAGGTCCCCACTACTCAACCCCCGCCGTGTCAACCACGCATCCAATTCTCATATCTCAATGCGGAATAGCCAAACAGTGACGCAATACTTTAAAGGATGGCGCCACTTACGCACTAAGGCTGAAGGTACCACATAATTTAATAACTTCATGAGCTTGGTTGTAGACATCATCTATCATATTAAGTCAATTTATCAATTCTAATTATTATCCTACAAACTCACCGGCATATAGATGAGGGCATCTGGGCATCTGTGATATTGAATTGGCCCAGCTTGCTCTAATATCTATAAATTTTTGGAAGGGGGCTGCTCAACCCCCGATTATTTAATCAAAACAAAATTAGGATTATACGGTATATAATCTCTGGTTACTACCTTTCTTTACCTTAGACAGGTCACAGGACATTATATCTTATATCAGTGGGTTATCGGGGTTATGCTTTTCTGTAAATGTATACGTATACGGCTTAAGGCTACCGATGTGGGGATGTATCAGTAGTCGATCTCAACTCACGAACCAATGTTTATTGATAACGAAATACCTACTGTGATTGTAGATAATTACATTAGCTTAGAAGAAACCAGGAACGTTTTTTTGATTTCAGATTTTGTTGGCGCCAATCAGTATCAGAGTCGTGTAGCTTGCTCCTCAGGGGCCCATGCCCCATATCAAGATTTGTAGGGAGGGCACCCAACAGTGGCGAAGCTCAAATGGGGGGTAAAATATGAAGTATTGATTTTTTCAAAAAACAAATGCTTGTATTGAATATGAATTGTCACATATTGACCATGGGCAGCCGTAGGCATTCTTAGTCGAAGGAGGTGGATCATTATCGGCAAAAGATAACTTTCTCTTACACTTAACCCTTTTTGAAGAGCCAGGTGTAGCTAAGTTTTTCGGGATTGAGGCGGGGGTAGTAGTATAGTAGGTAAGGCTACTTAATTTTGAAAATCGTTGCCGCGGTGTTATGAGTAAAAATTCAAATAGCTTTCAGATCGTCCCAAAGTTTGTTTTTGTATGCTTTACAACTTTCTGAACATTTTTGAGGATAATCAAATATTTCCATGTAGAAGCTACAATTATTAAAAATTTCGAATATTTCCATTCTTCGGGCGTAAAGTTATTGAAAAACGCGTCGCACCATTTTGAAACGGTAGAAAACTTGAAATCGACATTTCTGGCTGCTACGTAAGACTTCATTGTTGCCCACACGAGTTCTATTGGATTTAAATCGGGGTGCTAGGGTGGAAGTCTTAGAACATCGTGGCCAGCATCATGAAGAATTTGATCTATGGCAATTTTTTTATAAGCTGGCTTATGCAATTTAATCAAATTGTAAAGTTCTGGTTTAAGCATTTCATCTGTAAAAAAAATATTCCTGTCACGAAGCCAGATCTTCATTTCAGCTTTAGCGGTTGAAGATGTTAGACTTTTGTCTATCTGTTTATTGTGGTACGGCGCATTATCTATAACAACCACATTTCTGGGAGGTACATTTGGAATTAGTTTTTCTTTTAGCCACTTTTTATAATTATCAAAATTCATTTCATTATGAAAATCTCCTGTGCTTCATGTAGATTTCCATCTTACGTATGCATTGGGTATAAATCCATTTTCACCGCCAGCATTGAGTTTGATCAGCCTTTCTCCCTTTGATATTGGTTTCTTAGTGCCGTCTGTGGAGTTATCTACTGAGCTTTTGGTATGTGTATACGAAGAATGTATATACGTTTCGTCAATATATATTACTGGGCGTCCTTCTTTTTTATATTTCTCCATTTTCAACAATCCGTAAATATCGAATCTCTGCCTATTCTATTAATAGTTTTCTATTGGATTCAAATTTCTTCCACCTGAATCCCAATTTGTGTATTTCCTTGCGTAGTGTTTCTTTACACCCTTTGTAATTGGCAACATCGCGCATTTTTCTGTGTATACAGCGCAAGGTAGGTATGCGCTTCTCTGTTATATGGTAGTTGATGATCGTTCTCCGTAACAACCCTTGGTCAAAACCATCGAGAGCCACCTTAGTTTTGATGTTTGTTCTCTTTGGTTTTGGGAATGAAATTGCCACATGCTCTTTTATATTTCGCGCTTCTTTTTTTACACGCCTTATAGAAGACAGGCTCACCCCTGTTGCGGCAGAGACACGTTCTTGTACCTAGAATTTACAATAGTATTGCAAAAACGTATTAAACCGGATTTTACAGACCGAATGAACATAATTATGAAGGCCTTACTTTGTCTATAGTACTAGTCACTCCATCTGTTGCTTCCTTTTCATATCTCAATGCGGAATAGCCAAACAGTGACGCAATACTTTAAAGGATGGCGCCACTTACGCACTATGGCTTAAGGTACCACATAATTTAATAACTTCATGAGCTTGGTTTTAGACATCATCTATCATATTAAGTCAATTTATTATTTCTAATTATTATACTACAGAGTTCACAGGCGTATAGATGAGGGCATCTGGGCATCTGTGATATTGAATTGGCCCAGCTTGCTCTAATATCTATAAATTTTTGGAAGGGGGCGGCACCACCCCCGATTATTTAATCAAAACAAAATTAGGATTATAACGGTATATAATCTCTGGTTTCTACCTTTCTTTACCTTAGACAGGACATATCTTATATCAGTGGGTTATCGGGGTTATGCTTTTCTGTAAATGTATACGTATACGGCTTAAGGCTACCGATGTGGGGATGTATCAGTAGTCGATCTCAACTCACGAACCAATGTTTATTGATAACGAAATACCTACTGTGATTGTAGATAATTACAGAAGCTTAGAAGAAACCAGGAACGTTTTTTTGATTTCAGATTTTCTTGGCGCCAATCAGTATCAGAGTCGTGTAGCTTGCTCCTCAGGGGCCCATGCCCCATATCAAGATTTGTAGGGAGGGCACCCACAGTGGCGAAGCTCAAATGGGGGGTAAAATATGAAGTATTGATTTTTTCAAAAAACAAATGCTTGCATTGAATATGAATTGTCACATATTGACCATGGGCAGCCGTAGGCATTCTTAGTCGAAGGAGGTGGATCATTATCGGCAAAAGATAACTTTCTCTTACACTTAACCCTTTTTGAAGAGCCAGGTGTAGCTAAGTTTTTCGGGATTGAGGCGGGGGTAGTAGTATAGTAGGTAAGGCTACTTAATTCTGAAAATCGTTGCCGCGGTGTTATGAGTAAAAATTCAAATAGCTTTCAGATCGTCCCAAAGTTTGTTTTTGTATGCTTTACAACTTTCTGAACATTTTTGAGGATAATCAAATATTTCCATGTAGAAGCTACAATTATTAAAAATTTCGAATATTTCCTTTCATCGTTTCTGATTGCTTCAGGTTAGGGCATGTTCAAAAACGTTATAGATCTGAAACATTTTGTTTCTTTAGCAAAATGCTTAGTCTTGCATCATGAAAAATTTAACAATAGGTGTTTTTGAAGCTGGTTTCTAAAAATAATATGTAGTAGGCGGAAATGTGGGAAGTTATGCCAGTGTCAGATTATTTTTCACAACAAGCTTCATAAAGTTTTAGTTAACGAATAATGTTTGAGTTTATTTTTGATTGTTAATTTGTTAACTGTTTACTCAAAAACCGTTCGTTTTATCCAAATCAAACAAGAATAGGTTTTATTCGGCTTTTCAAAAATTGTATTTTTATGTCAGCCATTCGATTTTTTTCATGAGGGAATAAAAACTGTGTCACTGACAAATAATCCAGATTTGCTGAACTTGTTTGGAATCAATATTTAAGTTTTAAAAGATTGAAATGTCGAGTCACCTACACAGTTTGTTAATAACAAAGTGAATAAATAATACTTTAAAAAAACACGCTTATATAGCTAACCAAACTAAAAAGTAGAAATAAATAAATATATATATATATATATATATATATATATATAACAAAAAATAGGAAAATAATGGACAAAATCCGCAATAACAAGGAAAGTGGATTCGAGCAAAAAATAGGATAGGTAACCCGAGCGATACGTATTTCTGCTGGTTGGCTCCATCAGGCCCGAAATGAATGCACATATGCAATTACAAAAGTAGATACACATGCCCATACATCCAGATACGGGTGTAACCTGAGGAAACAAAGATGGAGAGGGGAAAAGATCACACCCGAAGTCCACAACAAGAGCCAACCTACACATTGTAGTATAAAATGGCTAGAAGACGCAGCCATTATTTTCCATATGTGCATTCATTTCGGACCTGATGAAGCCAACGAGCAGAAATACGTACCGCTCGGGTTACCTATCCTATTGTATGCTCGAATCCACTTTCCTCCTTTTGCGGATTTTGCTCATTATTTTCCTACTTTTTGTTATATACCTTTATCCGCATGATCATTTTCTTTTTGTAGATCCTTTGGGCTTGAACTACCACAGCAAGTGTCTATAACCGGCCGCGTGGTTGTGGTTAGATGTCTCCTTGAAAATTCGAGGTCTTCTAGCCATTTTATACTACAATGTGTAGGTTGGCTCTTGTTGTGGACTTCGAGTGTCGTTTTTTCCCCTCCATCTTCGTTTCCTCAGGTTACACCCGTATCCGGATGTGTGGACATGTGTATCTACCTTTGCAGTTTGATATGTGCATTCATTTCGGGCCTGATGAAGCCAACCAGCAGAAATACGTATCGCTCGGGTTACTTATCCTATTTTTTTTTTGCTCGAATCCACTTTCCTTCTTTTTGCGGATTTTGCCCATTATTTCCTTTTTTTTTGTTATACCTTTCTCCGCATGATAATTTTCTATATATATACATATACATTATCAATATATATACGAGTATATATATGTTGCTAAATTTTATCAAAAACTGTTTTCTAACATGACGAAAGGGAACATAAAAAAAGAGCTCAAAATTTTTCAAAAGATGAGAAAATGGTGTTAGTATCGTTTGTCAGTAAATGCAAAATCATAATCGAGGGCAAAAAGAGATACAGTTTCCTAGAAAGAGAAAAAATTCTGTTTCTACAGCTTTTTTGTAAGACGAAATCTTGCAATGAAATTCAGGGTGTCAAATTCGGTCAATGGCGGATTATTTTTGGTCTTCTTGCCTCTTCGTCTCTGCTATACGCATTCAAGTCGTGATCTATGCACATGTTTCAGCTTTAATTGATATTTATCGATAAATGATATTGATTTTTGCATAAACGCCAAAGCCTGTGTCAAAAAACGTCAGGTATCTAACTACAGCCTTAGTTAACTCATAGATGGTTTTCTGGTTGATGTCTTACTATAAACATGATATAAAAAAATGCTTTTCCATAGATAACTATAACTTAAGACTATGGTCGTAGTTGACCTGAGACTGAAAAAATGTGTGACTATTAAGTAACAACATTTTAACGCAAACGATCCGAGCAGGCAGTTACCCCATGCCGTGTTAGGCATCGTAATTTTGCTGGACATTTTTCATCTACGGCATCTAAGGCCCGTATCGTCAGTCGTTCCTACAATTGTAGGGCGCGTTTATGGCCTCCTTGATTGTGATACTCCTGTCTCTCCTTCAAAAGTTTCTAGATTACACTTGTCCCGTCTCAGCGTCAGCGCTCTCCTATTTTGAAGATATGTTTTCTTTTTAAATTGTAGGAAATTTCAGGCTGATAAAACATGATATAACTCAAAAGCAAGCGCAATTTGATGCCAATAGATGTTTGTGACATAACCTCAAAATAGAGCGCTGACACGGAGAAGTAGAAAACTATGACAATCAAGTAGGCCATAAAGGCGCCCTACAATTGTAGGGACGACTGACGATACGGGTCTAAGTCTTCGAGGGACTGATCTTACCTTTCAATTATGTACCAGCTTTAAAAGAAACTTTTATATAAAATAAATTAAAATTAAGGCTATATGAGCAGTTTTGCTTTATATAAAATAAATTAAAATTAAGACTATATGAGCAGTGCTGCATGTTTGTGGTTCATGTTAGACGGTCTAGAAGTTCTATATCCAACTCTAACCATGACTATTACTGAGATGGAGGTGCAGCAAAAAGCAAATGTGCAAAGCAATCTACACAAAATTTATACCTAACCATGTTACGGGGTAGTACTCGTCATTTGGTGAAAGCACGCACACACACTAAGTCTTAGTATCACTTCATATTCAAAGGAATGCTAAACTATCACTGGTATTTAATAGAACCTGACACTACTTGGCATTCTTTCGTAAAATCATGGCTAGGCATTTACCATCAATGATAGTCCGGCAACTGCCAGATTCAGACTGATAAAAATTTTATACAGTGTATTAATTATAAAATAGCGCAGATGATCCAGACGTATGCCAAGAGTGGAGCAACTAATTATTTTGAATAGTTTATCTTTCCAAATCATAAATAAACTGAATATTGTAAAGCTAGCGTGAACTGAGTTATTATGAGCACCACCGGGCTAAAATTAGCATTGTCAGTTTAGTTTTCTATCTACCCGATTCGGCCGATCCGTTCAGGTTGACATTACTTTTCAAAAGAATATTTTCATAAAGAATTTTCCGATTATATTCATTCATTGACGTTGAAATGGAATAAAAGAAGCTGTATGTGAGATATTAATGGAATATTTTTTCTTTGAAATGCCTTTATTGCCTTTTTGCAATTTTGTATTTTTATATTTTATAAACTCGCTACCCTGAATATGTAAGTAAGCGAAAGCTTGGAATTCCGTTTTAGAGCTTCCAAGTTTGAAGCAACTCTGATTGCAACTGGGCTTTCAAAAATTGTCTCACGACATTTTTTTGAATACCTTTGACAATTTTATCTTTTTTATGTTTAATAAAATTACCATGTTAAAGACAGAACTAAAAGCTTGGAAGACCGTTTTGTAGCTCCCAAGCATGAAGTAGTTCTGATTGCAGCAGAGCTAGCAAAAATTGCGTGGCGAGCTTTCTTATATACCTTTGACAATTTTGTTTTTTCTCTGCCAGCGTACTCTGGCGGAGCATGTTTCTCGAATTTTTCGAGTACTGGTCTTTCGTAGTCCGGGATAGCCTCCCATTCGTTCAGGTACGATTGATCCTCCTTCTTTGTGGACTTTGACACTTTAAGCTTTTCGTCTTTTTCGGTTTTCTGTGAACATTTTCCGAATTTCAAAGAAACTATGCTTCTGGTACTCTTTATGTTGTGCAATATACACAATGGAGAGGTTGATCGTACTTTGAAACCTATAGTTGCAGTGTAGGATCAAGTATTTTTTGATCGATGATTCAATAACATTCTTTTAGAGAAACATTGTAAATTCTATGCTGGCGTTTACAGCTTTTGTGAAGATCTGAAGTATAAACATGACCGAAAGAAAGCAAATGATGACTTTAAGAAACTTAAGCATTAAAGTACGATCATACTTTTACACGTGGATGCGTTGAACATTTTTTGAGTTTAATATTCGTCGGTTAATAAACATGCTTAACATGACGCTCCGTTTGATCTATGGCATTTGCCCTAAAGCATTTTGTATTTCAAATCACAACTATTTTGAAAAGCACCCCAACAGTTTTTAAAAGCATGATGCTTCTGGCTACATATTATCTATAGACTTTCTGAGCTTCTCTAGCTGTTAATTACCGTCTATGTGGGATGGCCAATGCTTCAGCCGTGTGTAACCTTGCAAAATGCATGCAAGGAGCCCAAGTGCTGTGATGATCTTGATCGTGAATACGTTTACTCAAAAAATGTTCATAGAATTCATATTGGCAATATTGTGCAGTATACAAAACGGAAGCTTCTTCATACAGATATGTACATAGAGTAAGACAATAATAAAATTTAAATCCGTATATGTTATTAAAGAAGTATCACACAATTAGGAATAGACAGGAGAAGATAGAGAAACAGGTAGCGACAGAGAAGAAGGCGGATTTAGTGCAAGATAGAAAATATATTTGCGATGAAGATGAAAATTGATGGCCTATCTATACAAAGTAGATCAACTGAGTGCCTTGTCAAACGTAATATTCACTTCTAGGAAACCAATCCATTACTTTTAATTAGATTGGAAAGCACCGTCTGTAGAATATTTTTAACAATATGATTATGATCTTTTTCAATTTTTCATGCCAGTTGAAAAGCATCCAAGGATTTTTTGCTTTATCAACTCACTTTTATAACCAGGCACATGCGTATAAATATTTAAGCAGTGATTAAGCATGAGAATTCACTGTTGGCTTTCATATCTTCTTCGATCTCGAAACATGATAAAGTTTGGAAAATAATCGAATTAAGAAAGTAGCTGAAATAAAGCATGTATAACGAGCAGAATTGATTCAAATCGCAACAGATGATGATGCTGTTGTTGATGATGACGATGATGATGATGATGGCGATGATGATGATGATGATGATGATGATGATGATGATGATGATGATGATGAATGTATTGCGCTAAGGATGATAATAGTAGTTTATAGATATACCTTGTTGTCAATTTCAAAGAGACGATGAGTAAGATTATATACAGATTATGAGAATAAGATGGAGAAGGAAAAGTGCCTAAAGCAAAAGAAAGAGGCGAAATCAAACATATAATTATTCACTTTAGAAGAAAGAAACATATATTATGTACTTGAAAAGAGTTTGAAGAATCGCAGAAGTAGTAGCTGGCAAGAAGATACATCTTCTTACCAGATACTGAAAAGAAGAAATAGAAAAGAAGAAGAAGAAGAAGAACCTGCTCTGTTACCTTGAGATCAACCTCTAATTGGGCTTTTGATGCTTCTTTTTTTTCTTTTTGAACAGGTTTCAGTTGGATACCAATAAAAGTATCTGCTTTAACTGCTGGCGGTATAACACGTCGTTGTTTGGTTTTATCTTCTTGGGGCTAAATATTTATGGTTGTCATTTTAAATGTTCAAAATAATAAGGGTGAGAGAAAATGTTATATCTCCACTGGAGGAAATTAATGGAATAATGATCTAAGAATCGAATGAGCTGCCGCTGCTTATTGTGAGGAGGCATTATCTAAATTATCATTGAAGAATTGCAGAATTTCGAAAGTATTTTTGAATCTGAGGCCTCCTTATCACCTCCGTTACTGATTGTTAATCTTACACTTGATGCGAGATGTGTTTTTATACACATAGGAATCAAAATAGATAAGCTCCTGCACTCCTCGAGGAAAGTAATGGAATAAGAAATCTTTTAAATCAACGACTATGCAAAACGATAAGGAGGTCTAAAGTCGAACAAGGCCGCCTTCTTGTGAAATATTTTTGACGACTCATATAAAGCGTCTCCACAATAAGAAGGCCTTCATTTGGCTTTATTGTTTTTTGATAGCCTTTAGTAGGTTTTTCAAAGTCTACTGATTGCTATGAATATTGTATATTTCATTTTGTAGATCGTTAACACATTCAATGAAAATAAATTAACCCGATCTGTACAAAAAGGTTAAAACACATCTATGGGATGGGGTACTACAGCATACACAAATATCAGATCAACATCTATCACGGTCTAGATGCCTTTGAAGACATATTAGCGTATACTCAAAAACACATATTTCTATTCTAAATTGCGCTTTCACGGGAAAATATGTTTTAGATAATTCCGTACATAATACCAGTATTTCCACTGAATGTAGTAATATAAGCTGAACGTAAATTTTTCAGTAGTTGAAAGTATTATGCATATCATATACTCGTACCTTATGTTCTCTAAATATGGTGAACTTACCTTCAGTTTGATATCCTGGGCAGGCTTTTCCTCTGTCTAATGATTTGAACATAGATGTCGCCATGGAAGAAAAAAGAAGAAAGATTCGTTTGAGAGTGTTGTTTATCTATAGATAATTTTTCATACGTATGAATGCTAAATGTTTATTCTATGTACATTGCCAACTGCTGAAAGTTAAATATGACTTTTGGCTATAATTCATATATTATCTTAGGCATATTTCCAGATGATTTTTCTCAAAGATATTTCGGATCGGATTCGTATTTTGGTTCTGGACAGTTTATAATAAGAACTGTTTGTTACCTTTCTCAGTGAGAGGCGTTTGGCCTCTAAACTCAAACGTGTTGCAAGATGCGTTAAAAATGGATGATGATACACATGCATTGTACTACATAGTACAATTAGAACACATGTTACTTTTTACTCATATTCATTAAATGAGTCATTCATATTATATACCCATCCAGACAAAGCAGGTATATTGCCAATGAGCAAAGTACGTCTGGTCTGGTGAAATATATTTGCTATAGTCTTGAGGTTAAGAAGTCGTAGAGAATGCTGAAGAAACCTTGAGGTCTCAATACAACAGATGCTCTAAGAAAAACGATGTGGCTGAATTGTGGACTCTGCACTGGTTATTCGAGCCACATCACAGAAGCTAAAGGCGGGTTATTTTTGATTGATTCATCTCTATTACTTGCAGCTAGATCAGCACTGCGTGATTAGTGAGAGTCAGCATGGTTTCCGACACCAAAAATCAACTGGGGACCTCCTCTTTTCCGTCACACCTCACAGTCATTTGATATTTCAGAGCCTTTCATCCTATCGCCTACCAGAGAGGCTGAGGATTTTCTTTTATCAAAGCGGATACTTCAAAAGGAAGATTTTCAGCTCCAGTGTGTACGGTAAATCCGATTAATAATTTCGCAGATGACAGCACTTTACTGACACTTAAACCGAAGCATATGAATGATCGATTATAATAGAAATAAAGCATGTATGTTTTTATAAATGTGAATGCATGTTACCTTTTTCAAAGAGGAACGTTTAGCCTCCAGACTTGAGATGGCGTTCTCTTCTTTAGGCGCAAGTTTACTAGGTTCTGGTGTTTTAGTGGGTTCCGGTGTCTTAGGTTTCGCCGGTTCTTTGGGCTTAGGCCTTTCGGGTTCCGGCTCTTTCGGCTTTGCTTTAGCAAGTTCGGGTTCTTTAGGCTTAGGCTTTTCAGGTTCTGGTTCTTTGGGTTTTGGTTTAGCAGGTTCAGGTTCTTTGGGCTTAGCGGGTTCCGGTTTTGTTGTCGAAATTGATTCTTTTCTGGACTCGACTGTCGACTTAACCTCGGTTTTGGTCGATTTGGTCTCAGCACGTGTTTTTGGTTCGTCTATGTGGTTTGTGGCTTTCTGTATAGTAAATATCATTTGGAGTGAGGTACGTCAGACGGATCTGCGGTGTAGTGCATTTGAAAATTTGGAAGTACGTATTGTCAAAAAATTTTAGGAATAACGGAATAAATATTCCGAACTTGATGCAAAGCAATATTAGGTCAGATCACGTAGCGTAGTTAAGGCAATCTAGAAATTCTCGGAATCGCACTATTTCCTCTACTCTCTTTCTATTCGTTTTAAAAAAATACTTCCAAATCCAATGCTTTGTGCAATATTATGACAGAATTAAAACTCACCCCTTCTTGTGTGGTATCTAGTCTCTTGGTTGTATCTTTTATCACCTGTGAAATACAGTATTGTTTAGGAACGTCATTTCATAGCTTGTTAGGAAAAGCAGTAGCGGTTAGCCTCTAGGGTAATACAAATGCAGAAAAGCCAGCAACTGTTGGATACATGAGTTGGTAAAGGAGGGGGCACGAACCTTAAGGAAATCAGTCACCGGCGAATCTTGCTCAAACTTTGGGAATAAGCTCTCCAGAGCATCCTGATCGAACGTTCTGATGGGCTCTTAACAATCACATGAATTGTTTCCATAATATACAGGGTGTTCCAAGCATGCGTGAACGAAGCGTTGCTCCTAAATGCAAGCTTGTCAAAGAAAACTATATATGGGTTATTAAACACGGTATCCTATCGCACATTTCCAAAATACTCACAATTATAGAGGATGTCCCAATTTTGTCCCACATTAAAAATATCTGTTTCAAATGGAAGGCCCTACTTTTTATTACACATTCCGATAGGCTCCTTCGAAGGCAGAAGATTGATGATACTACTACCTACTTATGTGTTTTGATTATTAATTATTGAGCTCTTGGGTATTTTATCTAAAAAAACTACCAAAGTTTGAGAACCTGCATATCAGCTGTCTTGTCAGTTTGCATTAGTGTAGGTATATATGTAGGTATATTGATGAAAGGAAAACGTAGGTAGTTAATTTCGCGTATTTGATCACGACCATAACCTTCAACTTCTTTTCGATGAGATACTCCATTTTTGATTACTGAAATAAAATAGTGGGACATTCCATATTTAAATACGAGTATCCACATTGAGCTATGACCTTTGTCAATAATAAACCTTCAGGGTCACATCATGGTCAAGTGAACTGTTATTATGAAGTTCGTGGACTTGATTGTCTCACTTTTATCATTTCCAGGGTCAGCAAAAAATTAACCCTAGCGATCATGGTCAAGATTTATTATTAGCAATCGTCATGGGCTACTCGACTATTGTAGATCAATATGGAATATCCAGCTCTATTTATTTCCGTAATCAAAAATGGAGTGTGAAATCGCAAAGAAGTGACTCGACCTTGACATGGCCTTGAAGGTATGGTCAAAGTTCTAACTACCTATGTTTTCCTTTCATCACTATAATGCCCACACTAATGCAAACTGGCAAGACACCTGATATGCAGGTTGTCAAACTTTGGTATTTCTTTTTTTAGATAAAATACCAAATAGCCCAATAACCAATACAGAAAACCAATAAGTAGGTTATATCAGGTTATATCAATCTTCTTCTTGTAAAAGGGCCTATCCTAGTGTGTTATAAAAAGCAGGGTCTTCTATTTTAAGCAAATATTTTCGATTTCAGGCAAAATTGGCACGCCCTGTATAATTTTGAGTATCTTAGAAATCTGCCCTCGGATACCATGTTTAGTGACCCATCAATGATTGTACTTGATAAGCTTTCATTTAGGAACAATACCTCGTTCTCGCCTGCTTGGGACACCCTGTATATTATGGAAACCCTTGATAGGATTGTTGAGAGCCTTCGAGAGCTTTTGATCAGGATGTACTTAAGAGCTTATTTCCAGAGTTTGAGCACGATTCATCGGGGATTAATTTCCGTAAAATATGTGCCCGTCCTTTTATTCATAGTTTATAAGGCATATTAAGCATATTTTTTCAATAGCTGAAAGACAGCATGCCCCTGCTGCTAAGATCAGAAGCATTAAAACTCTCGAATTAGATGACGTGCTGTCATTTGTTTACAATATTCAGTAGCTATTGCTGATATATTGGGTTCAATCCTATTCAAAGTAGATTGCCCAGGAGAATCATGCTGATATGCTCAAGGAATCTATTTAGCATGAAGCAAGGGGTTCTTGAAGCTTAAGACGTTTCGAACCTTTCTCTTATCGTCAGCCACTGAAGATCGTCGGGAGTCAGACTTCTCTTCATTGATTTGTATAGATGACTTTCTAGACACCTTTCCGTCTTGCATGACTTTTTCTTCGGTTTGTATTATGGAACTCCTGCGCGATTCTGACTTTTCTTCCGTCTGAGTAAAGATCATGTATTAAAGATTATTCTATTAAATCTGTCTGAATATATTTTGCGTCAGTTTTGAATGCTATAGAATCGTGTGTCAAGATTACTATTGATAATACTATACATATTTCACATATGCATGCAGCCATAATTCTGGCCTTGACATACATATATTTGTTTGTCAGTTTTTGATACCAAAGTATAAGTTCTTATAATATAGTATCACGTCATGATCTACATACCTTTTGAACGGAAGTCCTCCTAGTGGCCTTTTTGTCTGTAGTCTTCGTTTCCTAGGGACAGAGACAATCACGTACATATAAACAGGACAATCGACAATACATTCTTTTTGGAAGGTATGCAGTAGCTAACCAAGTTAATTTGACAGGCGTTGAATTTACTTCTTATGCTACTGGTTTCTGACACTATTTGGGCAGTTATGGGGAACTAACTTGATCCACTCCTGCAATGGACCTCTTTATAACTTACCTCTTCCTTTTTGGTCACCTTCTTGTCAATATCGTTGACTTTCTTATCTTCATCCTTCTGCAGGTAACAATTACAGTGTTAAATAATCATCAGAACATATATTTATCTAACTCAATATTCAACCTGATCGCCATCTCAAAAACCGAAAAATGATCTCATCTGTGTCCTTTTCAAGAAATAATCTACCAAAGATTTGATGCTGCTTGATTACCCCTTGACTTTTTTCGTTACATCCTTTTGGTACTAATTATACTAATAGTTTTTGAGATGTCCGTTCTATAAGAATTGAATATTATACACAAACATGTTACCTTGATTGTGACCTTCTCTTCTGTCTTCTCCTCTTTTTTCTCTATCTTTTTTTGCACTTTCTTTTCCACTTTCTTTTCTTCCTTCTTTTCCTCCTTTTTCTCTTCCTTCTTTTCTATCTTCTTCTCTTCCTTTTTATCTTCTTTCTTTTCTTCAATAACCTGTACTTCTTCTTCTTCCTCCTCCTCCTCAGTTTCCTCCTCTTCTTTTTTCTCTTGCACAGTCAAGCTAGCAGAAACTTCATCCTCGCCAAACTCGTTTTTGGCAACAACCTTGTAGCTGCCAGAGTGTATCTTCTTAACTTTACTAATGCTGAGCCTAGTTACTGTGCCGTCGAAGAATATCTGCACTTCACTAGATTCTCTTATTATGGTTTCGTTTCTGTACCAGGTTATTTTCACTGTCTTGTCTTCAACTTTGAGGGAAGAGATCAAATCCACAGACTTGCCTTCTTCCGTGGTCTGAAAAATTGATAAACAAGATTTTTAAACGTTCGAAAAGAAATTCTATATGGCAATATATTGTGATGTAATAAACTGATAACGTTACTTACGATATTGGTAAGTTTCGTCAGTTTCGGTTTTTCTCCTTTTGGTTTCTCTTCTGGCGGAAGTTCAGTGACTTCAACCGTCTGCGAAGCTGCTTCTCCTTTCTCGTTCTTGGCCACCAGTTTGTACATGCCTTTGTCTGTTTTCTCTACGTCATTGATTTCGAGTTTCACAGCAAATTCGCCCTGGAATAAAAATATAATTCAATAATCCCAGAAATGATAATCAGCAATTAGGGCTGGATAATGAACCACGTCTAACTATTGCAGAAGATGGTGATACGACCAAGATGACTTTTCCTTAAACTAGCCATAAAAGGCCAACACTCTCATGAACATTGTCATATTGACAGGCTAGCTGGACAGTCGTAAAGCAATCGCAACAGTCTCATTCCCTGCACACGAATGTGTAACAAATGGGAGGCTTCCTCAGCTGATATTATCCAGTCGCATTCCAGTAGGAAAGAGTAACTGTTTCTGGGAAAGCTGAGAAATTCTCTAACGAATAGCCAACTAAACGTATCATCCCACATGTTTTCAAAACTCTAAGGGATGATACTTTTAACATAGCTGTCATGGTTCCGAAGTTCATGATGGAGAGGGCTACTGTTGAGTCTAAATGAGAAACTATTTTCAGTTAGAAGTTGTTAAGCTATTAGCGTGTTAAACTTACATCTTTGACTTGTTCAACGTGAACAGAGTGTCTGGAGTCTTCCTTGACAGCATCTGCTTCTTTGAACCAAGTACAATCAGGAGCAAACTTGCTGAGTACTTTGCATTCAACTACAATGGTCTTCTTCTTAATAATCTTGATAACCTTAGGTTTCTCCTTGATAACAGGGATAATCTCAATGTTCAACGTGAGATTGGCATTTAGTTCACCTAACGTGTTACTAATGTTACATTTGTACAACCCAGAGTCCTCAGTTCCTGGGTCTCTCAGTTCTAGTTTGATGTAGTAGACATCCTCTTCTACTTTGGTGAAGCTTATTTTGATTTTTGTGGATTCGACCACCTTTTGGCCTTCCCTGTACCAGACGATGTCTGGTTTGGGATTTGCTCGCACTTTGCACTCCATGACGACCAGTTTGCCGCTGTCATGGGATGTGATCCTGGGTTTTTCAACGAACGTTGGCCCGTCTCCTTCAGGTTCTGGTTCAGCTTCGATGTTCAGGTTCAGGTTAGCGTTGCTCTCTCCGTATTCGTTCTTCACGTGACACCTGTAAGTGCCACCATCGGGGGCCGCTGGATCCTGAAAGAAGTCAATACTTTGAGGCTTTAACAATGACTAAATCGCGGTGAGTGAGTGTGGAAGGTGGGGCCTCGCAACTGAGCACTTTTCGCCCCTTTTGGCCGATGTTGAGCTTGAAGCTTGACAGACCTCTCTTTAATCACAAGTTCAATGTGCAGTATCCGACGCGGATGGAGTGGGATTCTCTTAGTCGAAAGGTCTCTGAAGAAAGTCTGGTACACGGACGGCTCAGTTACTGAAGAGGACATTGACGCCGATAAAATAAAATACACGTCCAGTGTATATGGTGTGTTGTAACTACAATGGAGGTAATATAGATTATTCAGTCAAAGAATGCTTACCTTAATCTCTAGCGACAATTCGTACTTATCTTCTTCGATATCGACAACTCGTAGTTTAATCTTTGAAGATTCTTTGACGAGTGTGGTGCCTCTGAACCACGACACGTCAGGTTTCGGTTTGGCTTTGCATTTGCATTTCATCGTGATTAGAGTACCGCTCTCGTTCGGTATGATTTTTGGTTTTTCGATAAAGGAAGGTGCAAACCCTTCCGCATCATCCCCACCTAAAATAGCAGATAACGTTAAGGCATCATTAGTGGCAAAGATGAAAAGGTTCTAACAAAACAAAAGTTTCAAAGGCCATGCTCATGCAAAGTAACAAACTGACACAGGTCGCAGATGACAACAACGTCGGTTGGCAAGACGGCACTGGAACAACAATAAAGGTATAAGTATTACGGAATTGGACGTTTCACAGACACAAATACAGATACATGGATGTAGACTACACATACGTCGGGGATTTCGTACAATGTCGGGACAAAGCCTAGGGTGTATTCACAAAATTGATACTCAACGCAAAGGATAGAGGTATAGGATAGAACATAAAATTATAAAAGCTATATCATTATTTATTTTGGCCATACAGGCACCGGGGCTGTCTCAAAAAAGTTGATGCTGATAAACTAAATAAGTGGACGCTTTAGAAGCCAACGTTCGTCCCCAAATACTTCAGAAGGTGCTAGAAAGCTGTTTCTCTAGATTGCGCTTTGAGACGTCGGCGGCGCCCTTATGTCCAGAATCAATAATGGTGTACTCCTAGCTCTAGATACTATATACATATTTTTTTATTTAATCTTTAAAAAATGTCAAATCTACGAAATTTCGGAGGGTTACTAAATGACAACGATGTACTGCCAGAAAGGCAGTAAATATGTTGTCTGTCTTGCCGGCAGTGCAATGTTGCCTTTTATACGTGTCTAATGCTAGACGCGAAATGGTTGGCACTAGCGTATACTGAGCAATTCATATACCACTGACGTCATAATGTGTACGAGAGAGAATCGTACAATACATATGTTAGAGAGAGATAGAAGCACCAGGTTACCTAGCAAACCGAGTACCGAGGCCATGGCGCACTCTTTCTAACTTCTTGCGCTTCTGTCTCATGTACGTTACCTCGTCAGTGATATGGATGTTTGTTATCTGTATGTTTATCATCTTTATGGTGTGTTTCAAAAATGCTGCTTCGGATTTCTGTTATTTCTACAACGTGTGCTTTGTATCGTTTCATCTGATATTTTCCGTCTTCAGGTAAACATGAATTGAATACATTATATCAGTAGGATCGTTTTGAAATAAGGATTCTAGCAATAATGTAAGTCTATGACAATGCTTTCGAAATCTGAAATTTTCTTTGATAGATGTTGTGTAGCAGTTTTCCGGAATATCACCCTGGCGCGCATCCGACAGTGTACACCTGCCTCTTAGGGGCATACCTTGGAAATTCAACAAAATATTCGCATTGCATTCGCCATATTCGTTTAACGCGTTACACCTGTAGAGGCCGCCATCTTGCTTAGTGGGGTTCTGTATCTCTAAAGTGAGCAGGTAAAGCTCTTTCGATATATTTTTGCGCAACATGCGTTCGCGGGGACTGTCCGCGATCGATTTTTCGCTCTGGAACCAGCTGATATCCGGATCCGGATAAGCTTCCAGGAGGCACTCCATTATCAGGACGTCGCCTTCTTGTCGGATCGTAGGCTTCTTCGGAAACCTCGGGGCTCGCCCTTCAGGAATTCTGAAATACGATATACTCTTAACGGAAAGAAGTATTGTACGCCACTGCTAACGAATGTACGGATGTCATCATACGCTAACAGTGGCGTGCCATGCGTTATCTTACATCCTTCCATTTAATGATAAATGAAGTGAATAAAAATTATATAACGGCAACTTTAAAGTAAGAATGCTAGAATCACTAATCGTAGTTCCTTATCTGCTAGAGAATATATTCGAGGATAAATCATTTCGTTAAAATTTATTTATGAAAATTAACCTCCAATTAAAGGTAGTCCACTAAGGTTACCGTGCTTAAGCTGCACTGGATCCTTCACACGTTCTTCCCAGCTCAAGGGAAGTACTGCCATATCTAGGTAAAAGAAGTTTACTGCGTTTTTTAATTTCTTTCACTTTATCAAATATTCCATATTTATTACATTTCCTAAGCATAAAAGCAGTAAATCAATTCATCAAAGCAAAACAGCAGTACCTTTTAAACTGTACTGCTTTTATTCTCTGTGTGTGATATAAGTACTATTTTTTATCTTTTACAACCTGTTGTGATGTTCACTTATTATAGGTTTTGTCTAATAATTCCATTACTTGCGGATAAGTATACTAAGTGACATATAAATCCGAACACCCAGTTTAAATGGTTTTATTTTAATAAAAGTTGGTGAATGTATTTATCTTAGTGTAAATAACCAGTGAAAAAATTTTCAGCCTTATCAGTTGGACATTCCGGTTTTTATACTGCTTTTTTTAATTCACTAACGCTCTAAAAATGAATATTTCAGCCGCAGTAAAGAATCAACGTTGGCGGATTTTGGTTCTTGACATCCTTTACGATCGGTTACGATGCCTAGAGTACGGAGACCTGTACGATTTCGTCAACTTAGCGAGTTTGATAGGGGCCAGTATAGTGGGACTTCGGCAAGCTGGACTTTCTTTTCGGGCAATTGCAGTTAGAGTGCAAAGAAGAGTAGACACTGTGGTTAGGTGTTGTCAGGCATGGCTTCGAGAAGGCCGTACGCAAAGAGCAAGGGGCACTGGACGCCGCCGTAGAACAACAGACCGTGAAGATCGCCGCCTAAGATTATTGGCCTTAAGGGACCGTTTCTCCACTACCAGGTCCATTGCAAATGAATCGTTTGCAGAACACGGAAGACCTATTGGCATGCGAAGTGTTTACCGACGAATGAGAAGTTTTGGCTTGTTTTCATACCGGCTACACTGGGTCCTCCCTTTAACTCGAGAACACCGTCGTAATCGCCTTGAGTGGTGCAGACAACGGTCACTCTGGGATCAGGAATGGAACAGTATTGTCTTTAGTGACGAGTCTCGATTTTGTTTAGGCATGCACGATGGTCGTGCCAGGGCTAGAAGGCGACGTGGTGAAAGGAGGAATCCACAGTTCTTTGTTGAAAGACATGTTCATCACACTGTTGGAGTTATGGTTTGGGGTGCTATAGCTTATGGTTCCAGGTCACCTTTAATCTTCATCAGAGGTAACATGAACGCGCAGCGTTATATCCACGAAGTTCTAGAACCCCATCTTTTACCCTATCTTGACACCCTGGCAGATCCAACTTTCCAACAAGATAATGCCCGACCACATGTTGCAAGAGTCACAATAGATTTCTTTCAACATAATGATGTCACATTGTTACCATGGCCACCAAGATCTCCCGACTTATCCCCAATTGAGCACGTGTGGGATATGATGGGTAGGAGATTGCTCAATTTGCAACGTCCTCCTCAGACTCTAGAAGCACTTTGAGAGGACTTGGTGGTTGCCTGGAATGAGATACCACAGGAGGACATTGACCACCTGATCAGAAGCATGCCTAGGCGCGTTGGAGAATGCGTAGCACATCAGGGTGCATCAACACATTATTAAAGGTCAAAGGGCTTTAAAGTAGTGCAATCATTTTGAAATTTTTATCATTTACTTATTATGCTTCATTAAGTACTTATACAAAATTTTATTAAAATAAAACCATTTAAACTTGGTGTTCGGATTTATATGTCACTTAGTATATATTTAAATAATTACTTTTGCTTTGAAAGAATAATTTTGAAAAATATTGTTCGTTTAACTTGACATATAAGAATACTAGCTTTTTTTTAGTTTATTCATATAACTATTTCTGTTGGCTGTAGTTAACAAAAATGTAATTATATAATCCTTAAATTTAATTATTAGATATTGAAAAGGTTTACTTTTGTGCTATTGATATAAATTTCGGTATAAGTAAATTATCATAAAATGAAATTCTGTATTACTGCGCTTTCGCTTTGAAAAATATAAATGCGTTATGAAAACCACGACAAAAGGCAGTAAAATTATTTTTAGTAGAGTATAAAAGCAGTAAATCACATGTTACTGCTTTTTGATTTACGACAATTAAACACGGAATGTCACTTATTTTAGACCTCGGCAAGAATTATAATCCGAAATGACATTTAAATTACTCTCTATAAAGTCATGCAACTATGCAATATTCATCAAATTTGGATTCTGTGGTGATAATTCATTATTCAGTTTGGAAAAATAGAGAATTTTTTCAGACTTCGATCTTCTATCGAAACTATTAAAGGAGGTGGTGATACTATCTATAGAAGTCAGACGGCTCTCTTAGAATGGAGACAAGGGCGTGCCAGTAATTTTTGTCCATAGCTGCACAGCTGACAATAAAAATGAACCAACGCATCGGAATAATTACCCTTTAATAAATCTTATTCGGATTGCCAATGGTACGATGCGTTACGGACCAAATCGCTATAATTTTATAGAATATTTTCGTTGGTATTCGATACTTACTTAGGTTTCTCGGTATTTTCGAAATCAAGATTGATGTAAGCTGTCGCCGTTCCATACATATTCTTCGCCACTGCTCTGTATTCGCCACGATCATTATTCTTCACATTATTTATTTCCAACCGTGCCAAGTAGTAAAGCACCTCGTCAACGTCTATCGACATCGTGTACCGACTGTTTGTCTTGATTTCTTCTTTCCCATGGAACCTGCAATATTACATTTCTTGTGAAAAGTTTCAAAATCGAAATCTCAAATTTTAACAAATCGGGTTAGCGAGTCGGCGATTCGATAGGGGAAATCGGTATCTTTAATTTCAATTATTACAAGCTTTATAAGAAGATTTAATATATTTTTAAGATGGGGTCGAATTTAAGCTTTCTTCACGTTTAAAATACATCTATATTGGCAAAAATGTGAGATCAGATGTTTTGAAAATTTCTGGTGACTTTCTGATATTTAACTTATTCTCCCAGGGTGGTAACTTAAGGCTACCTTCAATTGGTGCTAATGAAGCCGAACCCAAGACCCGTATTTATAGTTGCTACTAAAGTTGAGTGATACTTAAGGACTGAGTCCGTTGATAAATTCGGTCATTTTAGAACGAGGAAATGGTTTTGATGTAGATGGAAAAATTCGATCCTACTTTTTAAAGTGCTATTCCAATGCCGAGTACCAAAACCAATAAATTCAATTGCCAGTACTCGACTCAGTGGCTTATGTTTGCACAAGCACACCATAAGTATACGTTATTCGGTCCCAAGAGACACTTGTGTGGTATACCAGGCACTTGAGTGGCACTTCACACATAAGAAGTGACACTTAACGACTAACTGTTATTTAATACTTAAAGGATACTTAGAGCTTCAATATTTAATAAACACTTGAGGCTTAAGTGTTTCTGTATTTGGACAGGCACGAACGTACCCTAAACAGATCAAGTTTGGGCTTAATCTTAGTAAAACAAGTACAGGCGGTCTCAATAAAGAAAGAATTCTTAAGGCTATCATTTAGCTCGAATGTTTCTAAAGAAGTGAAATCGAAAATAATTGAAGCATGCACCTAGTCGGTACTAACAAAGTAAGACAGCGTAAAGCGCCATCTATGTAGTAGTGCATCACATGGACTTGCTGCTCTGTTTCTAGGCATACGTAAAAGTGGTACACTAAAATGAGAGAGGTGCCTTAAGAAGATACGCAGTTCCCCTATTGCATCCCCTATGACGTACTTACGCGAGATGCTATGAAAGGACAGTGTGGCAACATGCTTGGGTCAGGCGCAAAAGAAATTTATTTAAAACACCGAGGAAGTCATATCAGTGAAGCCGATTTTGACCTTGTATTTCAAGACCTTTCCTCAGAAGTACATATTTTGAACGTATACAAAGCAATATATTTTTATTTTTCAATGTTCATACACTGCCAGGCAAAATTAACCGGACAAACAAAATTTTGTTCAAATTAAATTTGAAATAACTTCTTAACATTTGCATCAATTTCGTTGATGTTTTCGTCAAGTTGTAGGTAATTTCATTGTCTTCATATCTACTACCGATCTTGCAAAAAAATTGAAAATGTTTATAGTTATACAGGGTGTAACTAAAAGGTGGCATTTTGCCCTAAATATCTGAGCACCCTATGGAAACTATGAAACTATGGTACCATGAACATCATCCAATCTTCGCGTCAAAGCTGTAGCAGGAACTGTCCTTTCTCGAAGAGCTTCTAGTATGAGAAACCGATCTCAAACTGCGTTTGTTGCTTTCCGTCTTCCTTGCCCAGGTCTTCTTCAGTAAGAACCAGTTTCTCTAAATCTTTGTATCGCATCGAACACCGTTCTGCGTGGAACGGCAGGCCTTTCTGCGATATACCGAATAGGACGAATACAACCACAGCTTGCGCTACTTGTTCCGGTATCATTTTCGTTGAGTATTGCTTGACAAGTATTTTTTTAACATGTAATAAAAGTGCTAACAGACACAGCCTACTTGAAACAATTTCTTACCCGGCAAAGCCTGCTTGAAACAATGTCTTGTTTATGGCTATGATTCGCATGATTTTATTCAAAACAGCATATATTATTCAATAATTGAGATATTGACATGAATAAAAAAAACTGTTAAGAAAAGTTGAAGCTTAAAATTCTCATACGAAGACACATTATTTAGGAATCCAATGTTTCCATAGGGTGCTCAGAAATTTAGGGCAAAATGCACCTTTTAGTTACACCCTGTATAAAAACAAACATTTTCAATTTTTTGCAAGATCGGCAGTCTTGAAAAAATTAACGAAATTGATGTAAAGGTTAAAAAGTTATTTAAAATTTAATTTGAACAAAATTTTGTTTGTCCGGTTAATTTTGCGTGGCACTGTATATAACATCATTGAAGTGGCGACTATAAAATACAGGCCTGGAGTGGAAGTATATGAGGTATACTTACCATTGTATTTCTGGTTTTGGATCTCCGACGCAGCGACACTCGAAGGTGATCTTGAGTCCGTCTTCTGATTGCCGGATGATGGGTTGTTCGGTGAAGGTTGGTTTGATGCCTTCCTTCTCTGGCAAGGGAGCCTCATCGCCTGGTACACATAGAGAATCGTCCTAAGTGTCCTAAACTGACCGGCTAATACTGGCCAGCACAACACTCGCGCTACTGACAATGCTTGCTGCTTACCGATCAAGCTCAGCTTTTAATCGTTACACGCTTAAACAAAATTTATGTAGCTTACTTATGTTATTAGCCGGTCTATGTTTCTCGTATGGACATGGGACTGGCGCTTGGCGCTTGGGTGCTAGTCTGCTAGTGTCACGTTTGCGAGAACATGGCCTTTGGGACAAGTAATATAATATATATGTTAGGATGATGTGTGTCGATGATGTAGGGTGTGCCTCAGGGTCCAACCATCGAACAGCTGACCTTCTTCTTCTTCATAGAGGGATGAGCCTCGCATACACTGTCTAATACTCTATCTATCTAAGCTTTTAAATCACACAAAACGACTCTCGAAAAGACAATGTTCATTTCAGTAGGGAAGTTGACGTCTTTTCTTTTCTTTTCAATCTGGACCATCAACCAAACATTGGTTTCTTGACAAGAAATAACTCTCATAGAGACGTCATCGATATGAAAACTCATCCTGAAACTTTAATTTCATCGGCAAGGATCGGTTCTTGGACCGCTTATTTTTATTGAGCTTTTTGAGGATGACTCGCAGTTATACAATAATTTTAATACTAAGAATATAACAAATGCTGAGGCTCAAATTAATGAAGATTTGAGATCTATCGGCAAGTATGCAGGAATTCATCATTTTAGATTAAATCCACAAAAAGCAAAAGTAATTATATTCTCTCTTAAAAGATTAAGGCATGAAATAAAAAAGTATTCGACTATATCATTAGATGGTGAAATTTTATAAGTACGTGAACAATGTTACAAAAAGTTGTTTTTCAGTACTTCGGCAATTATACTTGAACAAACAAAGTCTCGATTACAATACTAAAAAAGTATCTGAGTCACTGGTTATTTCAAAAATTACATACTGCGACATTGTTTATCATCCGTTTTTAGATTCAATATCCGTCAAGTGCTTGCAAAAAATTCAAAATTCATCTTGCAGATTAATCTGTAACTTGAAAATATATGACCACCTTACCGCCTCGTTCATACAATTGGAATGGTTAAATATTCCTAATCTAATCAAATTTTATTTACTGTATTCATAAGCTTTTAGACATCTCGATTCTCCCATTTTTCAAAGATAAGATACATTTTTTGTGGTTCTATACACTCACGAGATATTCGCTTTGTTGATACGATAACAGTGCCTCCTCACAGAACCTCAATTTTTGCTGAATGTTTTACCTATTATGATACTATTGTGTTCAATGCTTTACCCCCTAAATTTCGAGAATTTCAAAAAGTATTTAAAAAAACTCGTTTTTTAACAATCATTAACACAAATGTATGTTTCAATTCTTCTTATACACAGATGTGTGTCATTCTGTATTTATCAATAATGTTATACGTTCTCCCTTTATCCAATTCAGTAGTGTATTTTACTCAATTGATTTGTTTGTAAGTTGAAAATTCTGCATTTTCAGTGGTATACGTTACTTTAATTGTTTATTTTGTGTATTGACTTTTTACGTAGTAGAGTAGCTTATCCTAAACTTCGCCCAAGAAAGACGTTTTATTATTATAAATGGGCTCCGGCACACCAAGTTGCTGTTCCATTAACAACTAACTACTCCCCTCACCGTAAAGTAAGCAACTAGTTGGTCCGCAAATCGTGTGCCCTAATGCCCCCTCCAGAGCTGCGGACTGCCCGCGACCCATTCGCGTATTCTTCGCGGCTTCACGTTGCGTTCGCGCATTGTTCCCGTTTGTAGTCGGTTTTTGTCCCGCGACAAAGGGTTCGCAAGGCGCGAACATATCGCGAACAGGACTAGGCTCATAGCGAGTGCCGGGAGTGGTTGTGTTTTTTCCACTTCTTTTCAATTGTTTTAGTTTTACTTATATATGCGTAATTATAAATTGCCAAAGCGCAAAGTAGCCCTGCAGCAGTAGTAGCAATTTCACCGTACATACTCGTCAAGAGCGCGAACTATACTGTGAAACAGGCGCGAACATCTGCGAGTGTGGAACTGTAGCAACAATTTTTGGGATTCGCACCGCGATTTCACGCCGTAATCCGCGCGTGAGTCTGGAGAGGGTATAAGTAGACGGAGGGAACCGAGGATGACCGCATCCCACCCAAGAATCCAATGACCATATTTATCAGATGACAGTGTGGTCTCGCCAGAGCCTGCGAAGCTGATTGAGGAGCTCCTGATATTTGGTCCGTTTTTCTCCTCTGAGACGATGTTCACTTCGGTCGGAGCCGAAGATTCAATAACGAACATCGTCTTCCGTTCGTGGTCGAGAAGGACTATGTCCGGCTCATTCGCCTGCACCAGCTCGACCTTGAGGAACGGCATGTCTCAATATCCCCTGGAGCACAGGGCAACACAGGTGTTTCATCTATACCGTAGGAGTGGTAGCATAGCACTCGCAGAGCTGGTGTATTACTTTATTATTATTATTATTATTATAACAATCGAAACTGGTTTTGAGATGCATACCTTCAAACTTAGTCCGAATAAAGTAATTGAGGTCGCAATTTATAATACATTGTTAATAGAGCGTTTAGCTTACAATCTGTTTGTTGCGCGTTCGAGTCCAGGGTCAGGCAACTTTTTTTATTGATTTGAGTAGATACAAGATGAAATCAAGGAAATGTTAAATAAAACAGGTCGAAAAATGTACCTATAATACTTTGTACTTCAATTTAAAATGGTAAAAAAAGGAATGAAACACGTTTGTAGTACCCGCAACTTCCGATTCCGGCTGACTGAGTTTGTGCATGTCGTTTGTTGTGTCGTCTAGGAAAAGTAATTCAATGTTTGGTTGATGATCACGCTTAGAAAAAAGACGTCACTTTTACTCATTGGCTTTTAATATACACTTATTAGAAAATGATTTGTTAAATAACTGCAAATTAAAAGCTGAGCTGGAAGCGTCGGTTAGTCCATTGTACAGTGCACGAGTGCTGACTTACTTGTTCAATAACACCTGCTCTATTTCTACACATTGACAGGCTAGATGGCAGGTATTACCTTTATTTCGATAGGACTAAGTGTTGCTTTGCGACTAAGTGTTGCAGGGTTTAGGGAATGCATTGAAAACGTTGTTCTCCCTCAGTTATTGCTTTGCCTCAAATGCACGCGATCCATGGCTGAAGTCAACTAACCGCTGCTCAGATTAGAAAGAATCCCTAACTTAGGAACCTGTCACGTTGTTTTATAGAGTTGCAAATGATTCGAGAAATTGACCACTTATTCAGGCATACACTATAAATAGTTTCTAAAGTGAGATATGTTTCTATTGGCGTGTTCGTTTGCGTTCTTGTCATCGCTTAGTCTCGGAAGCTTCTGCATCGATTTCAGTGGAGTATAAAACTGTGGAATCGTAGAGTAGGCGTTCCTCAGATATTTGAAATCGGAAAAATGATAGAGTATTCCTATACGTCTATGTTCAAGCTCATCATAAATGGACTATCCTATATTCAACTACGGTATCTGTAAGCTCAGTAAATAAGACAAAAGTTGCTATTCTGCAAATCCAAAGCTTACGACTTCGGATGAAGGTCTTCCATTTCACGTGGTATAGTCTGGTACCAAAAATGGAATAATCTACAAAGGCAGCTACTTAGATGCTACACTCTTCGATTTAGGTACCCGTCTATAGACACGTGAACCAAATAACTGGTCAATCAATTAGTCGATCTTCGCTCGATGGTAAAGTTGCAGAATACCGAAAAAATTCGCGAAGCATTCAGTGATTTCATTAGCTGTCTTTATTTGATTTAGCAAATAAATCAACTCACTTTCAAGCCAGTTAGAAAATATTATTCAAGTCTTAGTTTTTCATAAAAAAGCTGTACGTCTCTATATGCATTTTTACTATATCCATATTTGAGCTTGACGTATACAAAGTTCTGGATTCATTTTAGTTGACTTCAGCTTATGCGATCATGGGGTTACCTGCTGCAACGTGGTTATTTTGCTGTAAAACAGTGGCGTAGGTACTTCATCATTATATGTCTGGATCCAGGCATGAAGAAGAATTTATTTTGGGACCATGCCGGAAAACGGCAGCAGAATTATTCTCAATGAGCAGAAATCAACTCCATATACAAGGTGTCCAAGATAAGGATCCTATGCATAGCGACCTCAATACCTGTAGGAGATACACCTCAGGGTAAATTCTTTGAGGCGTATTTAAAAGCCGTTGAGAAACTTGTGAAAATTTCATGGCTCGGGAAAAACTAAAATTTTGCCAAATCATTTTTATTTTTTTCTTACTTTATTTTAAGGAATACAAAAAAGTTAATGGAACTTTTCATTTACACTTTTTAGGCACTATATGATGGTGTTTTTAAATTTTGGGCCCGACGGTTCCATTATAGAAACCCTCATCAACAAAATTTAAAAACACCATCATGTAGTGCCGGAGAAGTGCCAACAAAAAGGTCCTATCTATATATTTTAATTAATTAATTTTAATTTTAGTTTTTCGGCTTTCCAAGTCGGCTCTGATCACCAACTCTGTGGGAAACATAGACTAGGACCAATGGAGATTCATACAGTATCAGAAGGGGAAACTGTACCAATTGAAATCAGCATATAGTTTTATGTATGGTATTTTTCAAATCGCCGAAACCCAAGCCACTGCTGTTTTTGTTAACCAAAGAGATTGCGTATTATTGCTGGCAGGTCACAATAAGCTAAGACACAGAACACCACAAATAACTTACTGTCAAAGTTAAGGCTAATCGTTGCATTGCTTTCTCCTAGATCATTCTTTGCCGTCACTTTGTATTTACCAGCATCCTCTACTGTGACGTTTTTTATCTCTAGGGTTGCAAAATATGAATGTCCGTCTTTTTCTATCCTTAACTGAAATCAAATGCACAATTTAGAATATCAGAATTGTCCAGAAGCTCAATTACGAAAATGTGTCGCTTAGTTATTTGAGAATTATCGCACCCTGCCTCAAAAATACCAAGGCGTTACAGAATGTTCTTATTTAAAATTAAGGGCAAATTAAACATGTAAAACTATGAAAAAACTTCATAAAAACATAGATCCCGAAATGTTTGGTTTCTATAATACGTTTAAACTTTTCTATGTAGCAATAAATTGTACGCCACTGATTCTGCTTGGAAACAGATATGTATGGTTAATAGATCAATATTTATTTTGGTAAAGCGCTTCTGAACGAAAATTTACAAGAGACAGTTTTCAAATAGAGTTAATTTGGCTTTAAGATACTGATTATTTCCAAAAATCAGAAACGTATTACTTTTACTCCCTGCATCAGTGGACGAAAGATTTCGAAACTGAGATATGGTTTTTGGATGTTATATCACGAAAAACGTTTTCTAACACTTCAGAGGCTCCTGATCATTTTAAAAAAAAACTTTGTAGGGGTTGAAATTCGGGGATTGGAGTTGTAGGGGTGGGGAAGGGTGTAAGTCATTTTTCGGCGGCAATATATTTCTACGATTCCCAACCCCACCAATTTGAGTTGATTCATTCAATTCACTCAGTGTGGCCTTCGGTGATTCATTTGGTGTTTTTGAAAAGTGTCAGGGTAACTATCAAAGAAGAACAGAAAGCATCCCAGGATCTATGTTTATATGAACTTTTTTCCATATTTCAAAATGTGCCCTTCGAATTTTCTTACAGCATTCTATAGCACCCTATATTTGTTCTTACGGATGCGTTCATCTGAAAAATCTCGCACTGGTCTGAGACACATGTGTCACGGATTAGAGAGGCGCAGGTTCAAATCCCGACAGCATCCATTTCTTCTAGCTTTCAAGTTGTTTTTTTTTTAGAAAGTATTGTTGATTAGATGTTACCTTATGACGAGGACCTTCTGAAACAGGGTTGTTGTTGTGAAACCAACTAACGACGGGTCGGGGATCAGCTTGTATTCGACACTCGAATAGCAGCCTCTTTCCATCTTCCTCTTGACGAATAGCAGGCTTTTTCGCAAATGTCGGCGCTAGACCATCTATTTGCCTATAATTTTAATTTCATTAAATATTGACAAAGGATGATGCCAGAGATTGTATTGAATCTGGTAACCACCTGCAATAGCTGCGTGTATTGTGATTGGGTAAGCTGTTTTTGAGCTAAATAGAAGTTACTATGGAGCCTAGTTTCAATTGTTAGTCCGTTCAGAATTGTACAGCACTTTGTATATGTAACAGCCAAAACCCGTTCCGAGTTATAACGCGTTTTGCACATTTGAAATTAGTTTTGACTGTCTTTACTAAAACTAGAATTACCTGCTGCTTATAATGAATGTCAGTTAAAACTAATTCTAACTAGAGAAAACGTGTTTAGTTAGACTTCATTTCAGAAATTCTGCCGTGCTATATATATATAATTTTGAGCGTTTGTTGCATTGGGTTTTAACATGGGTCAAACCCAAACCAAAACCCAAATCAATACCCAAACTAAAGGCCGTATCGTCAGTCATTCCTACAATTGTAGGATGCCTCCATGGTCTCCTCGATTTTCATAGTATTTTCTCTCCTTCAGAAAGGCTGTGTATTTCTAGATTTCTACTGTTCCGCGTCAGGGTCAACGCTCTTCTATTGTGAAGTTGAGTTTTTTTGAATTGTAGGGAATTTCAGACTGATAACATAAATCAAAAGCATGAACAATTTGATGCAAACAGATATTTGTGACATAACCTCAAAATAAAACACTGACACGGAACAGTAGAAAACTATGAAAATCAAGGGGGCCATAAAGGCATCTTACAATTGTAGGACGCCTTTATGGCCTCCTTGATTGTCATACTCCTTTCTCTCCTTCAAAAATGTCTAGATTGCACCTGTTCTGTGTCAGCGTCAGCGCTCTCGTATTGTGAAGATATGTTTTCTTTTTAAATTGTAGGAAATTTCAGGCAGATAAAACATGATATAAATCAAAAGCATGCACAATTTGATGCAAATAGGTATTTGTGACATAACCTCAAAATAGAGCGATGACACGGAAAAGTAGAAAACTATGACAATCAAGGATGCCATAAAGGCGTCCTACAGTTGTAGGAACGACTGACGATACGGGCCTTAAACTCAAACCTAAACCAAAGAGCGAAACGTTCAGCATCCGCTGATCTACCACTTCCACTTAATCGGTGATATAATAGAACTAGAATTAACTACTGCTTAAAAATGAATGAATACAGCTAAGGAACTCCAGTTTTAACATAGGTACATTTTAACAAGGCAACACGCGTGATAACTGAAAGTGGGTTTTTACTGTATATATATATATAGGGTGTTTCAATAAGGATGCAATATTTCAAGGTTCTATTAAACATGGTATTTCGTAACAAACAACTGAAATATTTATTGGATTATGGTGTATACACTTTGGAGTTATGTATGAAATAACACATCAGGTAAATGGCTGCCACGGCTCCGCTGGCACATGCGCACTCTTTTAATAAAATTTGCGGTAACATTTTTGAGCACATGTCGTGGTGTCTCGTTGATACAGCGTCTGATTTCAGCTTTCAATGCTTCGGTGGTTGCAGGCTTGTGGGCATAAACTTTTGACTTCAGATAACCCCAAAGCCAAAAGTCCAAAGTTGTTAAGTTGCAAGAGCGTGGCGGCCAATTATGGACACCTAACAGGGAGATGACTCGACCAGGAGCAATCTGGTGCAAAACTGCCAATTTTTCATAAGCAGTATGGCATGTGGCATCATCCTGCTGAAACCGTATGTCATTAGAGCCATGACTTCTAATTGTAGCACAAGAAACTGAGTAATCATTGCACGATAACCTCAAAGAAAAACGGTCCAATGATTCCTCCAGATCATAGTGCACACCAAACAGGGACACGTTTTGGATGCATAGCTTTCTCATGAATTACTCTTGGATTCTCTGTGCCCCAAATGCGGTAGTTTTGTCTATTGACGAAGCCAGCGAGATGAAAATGGGCCTCATCGCTAAAAATGATTTTGTCTACAAAATCACCATTCACATACTGTTAGCCAATGATCCAATTTCTAAACTCTCTTCGCTGTGCATGGTCTGTTGCCATAAGCTATTCAGTCGATTGGACTTTGTAGGATGTAGGTGTAAATCTTTAGTTAGAACACGCTGGAGAGTGGCTGTTTTAATGTACAATTCTTGAGCGCGATGACATTTTCTTCCGAACCACCGCTGCGAGCTCGTCTCGTATGCTTCACATCATTCTTTCACATTTTTGGATTATTATTTTCACAGTGGATGGGGTAGGAACATTATTCTGACCGAATATTAGCTGTACTTTTCGAATCGTGGCAATTACTTTGATAATAATTTTTAACAAATGGGATACGCTGTTCTATTGTGTAATGATTCATTTTCATAAACTCCCGCCTGTCTACTATCGATCTGTCATATCACGATCATTATGACATTATGACTACCAAAATGGCGCTAAATTCAAATATTGCAGTTCTTATCGATACACCCTTTACATATATTCTCTTTAGGGACAACAAATTTTTGCTGACTTGAAAAGTGCATTATGTAAATTTTTGACATTATGTAGAGTTCTTACCTAATAACCCTACCAATTAGATAAAGGATAACGACAAGATAAGACATGTAAAAAAGGAACTACCATGGCGCTTGTCATTATTCTTTGTCTACAAAGAGAAATGCATAAATGAAACACGATGATAAAGTATTTTCGCTTGACATTTATCGATAAACATTCATTATTGAATGAAGTGTGAGTAACCGAGAAAGCTGGTAGCAAAGGTTAAATATGTCACTTGCCATTTACCTCAGTGAACGTCAAAATATTATGGATACCCGTGGAAAATAGTAAACAATAGTATAAAGTACTGCATAATACTGAATGGGCTAATATTGGAAATGAGGTGCCACAAATAACTTCTATTGAGCTCAAAAAGAGCTACGGTGACGCAATACTCGCATCTATTGAAGGTCGGTACCAAGATATACAGTTCTAAAAGCACTAACAATAAGTTTAAGGTGGAATACATCGTCGTTCCATTATTTGAAGCATAATTGCTGTGCGGATACGTCATTTGCTTTGACCAATATTGACACATCGGAGTTGTCGAATTCCTTTCTCAAGAGGACTGCGAAGTCTTGTTCGATCTCAGGCCTTTTTAGTGCCTCTGTCATTAACTTTAAGGCTTCCTTATTTTAATAATTTTCTTAAGTAATGCAGTAGTGTATCCGTCATGGTCAAATTATAAATTAATAACCACAGGTACAACCTTCTTTCATATTCAACAATTTGTCTGTCATTTCCAAATAAGGCGCCCTTACAATGAGGAGAGGTTGATTCTTATATCAAAATTACATTTATAGAAAAATAAATGTGTATCCTGCCCTATTATTAATATGTATCTATCTTAAAAGTCACAATTTTGGCGGGACTTAACAAACATATAAACATCTGTTTAAAACTATTTTAAGCATTTTTCGTATATTTCATAGCCAGATATATTATTGGATCTATAAAAATATCGTTAATTCGACTAAACTTTTTGAGTCATCAGAAAGTCATAACCCGTAGAAAACTGTATTGTCGTGTACAACTTGGCGCAAAATCTTTTTCAATAAGTACTTCCACTTTGAACCAAATCCAAACATGTGTATGACTGTGGGGGAGTTGACTTACAGAGATATACACTGATATCATTTTTATTTATAACACTGGCTGATTTCGATGCTGTTGGGTGAAAATACAAATATTTTCCATGCCAAATAAGCGGGGAAGTATTGTAGTTGCGAAAAATGCCGCGGCAAAGGGAAAACCACTTCACAATTCTTGAAAGTCGCGAAGTGGTACTAGATTGTCATTAATAAACTATATCAGTAAGATAATTCGACAAAAAAGTGCTCACACTTGTGAACAAATAATAATAATTAACGTCTTTTTTATTTGTAATTATATTACAGGAGGCGAGAGTTAGATACTACCTATATTCTACCACCTGACCCCCTTAATAATATGAGATGCATATGAACTAAAAATTTGTTGAAAATTAATACCTGTGTACAATAACGGCCAAATAAAGTATATTGAATGTAAAGGCATAAAGAAAACATAGGGTCAGTTAGAACAGATTTCGCTGCTGACCAAGTAGAATTTCTTTCACTTTTTTACCTTGAATTTTGGTAATGAATTAGTTTCTTTCAAACCAGGATCTGAAGAGTTATATAATTTAATTGCATTCTAAATATATGTATTCTGGAATAGAGATGTAAAATTGAAAAATCTCTCTATAACTAAGAGTCATGCATATTTCCTCTAGGTATGAATTTGGTTACTGAATATGACGGTGTTTTTGAATAAAAAACCCTGAGTCAGACTTAGGAGCTGGCATTTATACATTTTTTAAATTTTCATCCATTTGAGGTCCTTAACGGCCTTCGATATGTGATCATATCGTTAACTACGATTTCTTGTTCTAATATCTAGAGGGATAGTAAACCACTAAGCAATATGATATTTTTGAAAACAAGAAAGATTCACACAATTGCTTTCTCGCAGACTTATGTAATACAGCCTTATTTGCAAATAGCGTAGCACTGAGAAACTAGAAGGTTTACATGTTCAACAAATTCGTCGTCATCTATTATAATACCTAGGTACTTCGAATGATCCACTTTATTACCTTTTAAATTTATGTTTCCTTTTTTAAAACATTCCTTTCTGTTTTATTTGCGTATACCAACATAATTGTCTTTAAAGCGTTCAAACGAAGATTATGACTACTACTAAGCTTTTCAATTTGGGAAAAATCTTGATTAATTTTATTATTAGCTGTTTCCAAGTCATTACTTCTAAATGAATAGAAAATCTGAGTATCGTCGGCAAAAAAATTGTATGCTGCATGATTTTACATCATTCCAAATCTGATATATATATATATATATATATATATATATATATATATATATATAATGAAAATAACAGAGGTCCTAACACAGATCCCTGTGGTACACAGGAATAATTTTTTTATGCGGTAGAGTACTGTTGATTTAGATGAACCTTTCGAAACCGATTTTCAAGGTAGGTTTGAATAAACGAAAGATGTTTTTCAGAAAATCCATAATAACTGCACTTAACACAAGAAGTGAATGATTGTATCAAATGCTTTGGTAAAGTCAAGAAGTATGAGAGCTACTGCTTTTTGATTATCAAATGCCATTGTCATATTGTCTGTCAAATCACAGTGTCGAAGCTGTATTATGACCATGACGAAATCCAGATTGTTTAGATGCAATAATTTTGTTAGGATATAGGCAGGCGCAGAGCTGCTCGTAAACAACGCGTTCCAATACTTTTGAGACAAAAAGCAGCAAGCTGATCGGTCTCAGTTGGCCATAGTTAGTAGGATCAGAACACTTAGGTAGCGGAACAACTATTCCACTGATCTGGGAAATTTCCCCTTTCTAAACAGCAGTTGATTATATGTGTTAAGTACATATTAATTTCAGATATACGTAGTAGTATCATACGTAAAGTTATTCCATCTGAACCACTTGAATTTGATTTTATTTTATGAATAATTTTAACAACGGTGTCAATAAATTGAATTAATTCCGATTTTGAGTTATTGTTATGGTTTACTCACTTTTCTTTTGGCTCATCCATCGCTGAAAAAAAAACATTGAATTAGAAACATGTAGCAAACACTTTATACGTGAGACAAAAGGTCAATTCTTTGGCTTATGCTACCATTATTTTGTTTGTTCAGCTTTTTGAAAAATCGCTTTGTTTCAAAAATACCGGGCAAACAAAAGTTTCAGATAATGTAAGTAATACATCTTATAATCAAACATTGCATGAGTAGTAGTGATGTAACAAATATTCAAATATTCGCATGTCTCTTGATATTCGCATAGCGCAAGAAAAACTTTTTGTTAAATTTTTACCGTCTTTTTGGTCCACGGGCTTGAAGATTTTTTTCTATTAGCCCATTATATGGAATGTATATGCCATTCAATATTATGTTTTTAAAATCTCGACATGATCATTTGGCTGCGAGATATCTGACTTTGAATATAAAAGGATCTTTTTGTCATCGACCACTGATATCTCAGAAACCAAGAGAATGTTAGGGTATTTCCAAAAACTGGAATAAAGCTTGAAATTTTTTCTTTGTTTTAATTGAAGATGTTTCAGATATCCCTAGTGACTGCAAAAGAAGAAAAAAAAATGATTTTTCCATGTTCAATCAGATTACAGGTCGTTTTGACACAAAAATTTTGCTCCTTTGATTTCTTGCAAATTCTGACTAATTGGCGCCTGAGAAACCGTAGAATCTGCCGTCGTGCAGGGTTATTAGGGATACATTGATATATAAAGAAAACCTAACAACATTAGCCTTCTCAAGTTCAAAAAATGCGGTAGATTTTCCAAAACAAGGCAAAAAGTACCTTTTTTGACTTTTTTAAAATCAGTACTAAGTAAATCAAAAAAATCACCAAAGATTACGATCAAATTTTATTGGAGATTCATTTCAGTTCTTGGAATACCCTCACATTCTCCTTAAGAAGACACTTACGGCTGAAGTTGAGATTGATAGAGGCTGCCACCTCTCCCATGGTATTCTTCGCTTTGACCTTGTACAGTCCCGCATCTGTTTCGACGACATCGTCCAGCTCCAGTACCACCAAGTACTTGTTGGTACCGATCGATTGTATTCTAAAGTTTGTCCTTCCATCTTCGGACAGTTGTTCCTCGCTCCTAAACCATTGGATCTCCGGTTTTGGTGCAGCTAGAAGCTGACACTCAAATATCAGCTTGTTGCCATCATCCTCTTGCCTCAATTGAGGCTTCTGCGTGAAGCTGGGAGCGAAATCCTCTGCCACTCCCATGCTTTTGTTTCTATCTCAATGGAGTTGACATGAAATCGGCCCTGCAACAACAAACGAACGTCAAAAAATCATTCACAACACACTTGAAGACAAGTAATCTCATAGTCCTGGAGTGAAACAATTGCTTAAAGATATATGTGGAATGGAAACAGTCTGCAACAAGTGCGCCAGGCTCCGATGCGCAACATGCTCTGTAACTTGCTTCGCGGATATTTGAGCTTGTAACATGTAGCGGCAGTTTTGTACAGGAAAAAGCAACATGTGTAAGCAACAAGTCTGGTTAATGTTACTCAACGTGACCGCCCTTAAGCCTGCTTATTTTATACATTCCATTTCTCATCTGGCACTTGTTTCCCAGGGTAAGCTTTCACTGGTGTCATGTACATGCAAATGGGTATAACGGTTGCATCTAAGATCAAGTAGTGCGCGTTGTGAACCTAATTACTGTATTGCTGTGCTATTTGTTGTGGTGTTTTGGTTACCTGAAAAGTGATGAATCACTGAGTATTTTCTTTATTCTACTATACTGCATGGGTTTTTAACCATAATATTCATGATCATGGATACCTTAAGTCAAGCTTATAAAGATGTTGTGCTTTTTACCTTCATATTTTAACTTACTATTGAATATCCGCAGGTGGGACGCCTCCAGTTTCTGGAGGTTGTTATGGGACTTTCGGAGCCCGATTGCTGGGTTCAGGTAGTTATGTTGATTACTACTCTGTTTCCTCTGTCAGGGGAAATGACGCAGCGCTTGGGATGTTGACACGATGGCTTTTGCCGACGTGACTTCCTAGGTCTGAAGGACCACTTAAATGTCTTCTCTTGGCAATCGCTGGAGTGTAAAAAGATCCCATGGAAGGATGTGTAGGGATTGTTAGTTTAAAGTAGTCATGTTGCTCGGTTACCTCTGGTTCATGAGTAACGTTGGAGTTTTGGGCTATTGACACGCCCACGTGATATCTTGGCTCCTAGACAGCTTTTCGTAATAATCGTTAAACTCAGCATGCCTGTCTCTGGTCACCTAGCGACCAAACAGTTTGCCTGTGTGACGACTCTGACTCTGTTTGGGTGATGACTCAATGAACAGTCTGTGTGACGATCTCATGATTCCGTCTGTGTGACGAGTTCTTACTAGCAGTCTGGGTACGCTAATGTAATGGTAACTAGTAGCGGTGTGCCTTTCATGCCATGAGTCAGTTGAATATGAGAGATAATCAAATCATTTTTCTAATCGCCCATATCGCTTGCCAAAGGAGGATAACTCGTTGTCGTCCCGTCACCAAGTGGCTTTAATATAATCCTGACCCATACCGAATTGCTCACGTACCGCCTTGTGATAAAAACAAAATGGTACAGGGTGGTACATCAACATCTTCTAAGGCGTTTTTGCTGTCCACACATTTACCGCTTAACTACCATCATATTATATATAGTATGTTGCGTGTTACCTTCCTGATAACTTGTTACATTAAGAGAATACCGGAATTGAGGCTTTAACGTGTGCTTGAGACAAAACTGACTCAGGCGCGCAACGTGTGTCGTAACAGAATGGAAACGTACCATTCCAGGATCAAAGCTCTCTTACAATGTTTCAGCTGCTCAGCCTCGAACTCAGCCTTGTCACCGCAAGAGTCTATATAAAAGTGAAAGTGCTGCATACTGAAGTTGTATCGAGGTCGGACTGGTTATATTTTCGGAGCACAATGGACGTGTGCTGGATTTAGAATACTATTAGGATGATGGATTATCGTCTGTGACATTTAAAGATTTGGGATGCAGTTTGTTGCTCTATGTACACTTTTTCAACAACTTGAACAAAACGGAACAAAAAGCGTTGAATATAGAGCTTGGATCTATTGGGACGTAGTAAAGGAAAGTCAGGTTGGCCTTTTTGAACCAAAATGCATTTTGGAGTACATGTATAGGGTCAACTACGAATTCGAGGTACTGTATCTGGGAACCTATCCATCGTAGAGGCTTGCGGCAAAAATAATTTCTTACTGAAACGGCCAAGAGAAAAACCTGGAATATAAGTTCAAGTTTCTAAAATGGCAGCTAGCGGACGTAACCGCAATCTTGGATCTAAAAAAGTGATATTTCTGTGAATTCCGCTATATCTTTAAATTCGAGGATAATGTGAACCTTTTTTGTTTGACAATTTTTGCTGTATCCCTAAAAATAAAGTGTTTCCGTAAAAAACAACCCCTATCTTCAAAACAGCTGAGCCGATTTTAACTGACTTGCGCTATTCTATTGGACTACAAATGTTATAATATTTGAAGTTTTGTTAGTTTCACATGTGGCCACTAGAGTGCTTTTTTAAACATTCCGACAGAAATGATCATTTTTCTCAAAAAAATTGATTGCATTGGTATTTTTTTTATATTCCAACTACCACGAAGGCCTAAGGCAAAAGCACCCATGGGGTACCGTGGGGCTATGGGGGATACATGGGAAAGGGGGGACGCCACACGGACTCTGGCGAGGTAACACGTGTGCATGCAACATGCACACATTCTGGCTCCGCCTACGAGAACCGCCGGGTGGTACCTCCGCGTTCGACAGTCAGAGACCATCTACCACCTACGGACAATCACAACATCCATAGCCAAGAGAAAAATTTCTCCTGGGACGGGACTCGAACCCGCACAGACGCACGGCGACTGATCAGGAGACCGAAGAGCCTACTACTGCGGCCACCGCTGCTGCCTAGGATTTTCTTATGAAAAAGTAGCTAAATGATGTCTAAACAAGCTAACTAAAACCGCATCTCGATATTTTGTTCCTAACTAAAATTTAGGCGAAAGAAAATTTTATACCGAACTCCCTTATATTTTTATTTTTTAAACTAATTTTTCTGGAATGAGCTCCTCTGGAATATTGGTGACTGTCATTGACCATTTCCTTCAAGCAAAATTACATTGTATGGTCAACACATGTTCGAGAGAGAAACGTTTATAATGAATAATCAACGTAACCCAACAGTCTGGTGATTCAGTATAATTGCACACTATAAATACGGAATATTTTCTATCAAAATTTTTAGATGATGAATATGAACATATGTATGCTATTTATTACTTAAGACAATCTATGGTTTCAATATATGGGTATTCTGGACTCTTACTTAAGCCTCAACGAGTTCGTTGTAGCCTTCCGTTATAAAATTTCCAGACAAAAAAAGCCAACGGAAATTGCTGGAGATGTATTTTCAGCTTCATAAAATAGCCGCTTTCACTTTCAAAAATGCAAACGCCATTATTTTGCAAAAATGCGTACTTAAGGTACTGATTTAATAACTTTATTATGTTACTCGACCTTGATGAACCGCTCTTTGGTAGAACTCGGCCATCCATAGGAACCGGATGAACGGTAGGACGCTTTTGTTCGTCAAGGTACACTACTGCGTTTTGGAAGCAATATAGGTGTTCGATGTACAGAGAATATTTGAATTATGGGCATTATATCTAAATGTTATCCTATTCCATAAATATGGAGACGTTTTGGTAGAGACAATTTTATGGAATAATTGGAGACCATATTGAGTCAAGTAATTTCCTTTAGCTTGTCCTGTCAAACTTACAGATGCCAAATATGAACCTGAGACACGACTTTAGGATTTTCTGGATTCTTCCACGATCCATTTGTCTTACACGATATCGGAAAAATTAAATAGGTTCTATTCAAAAAGTATACTAAGTGACATATAAATCCGGACACCCAGTTTAAATGGTTTTATTTTAATAAAAGTTGGTGAATGTATTTATCTTACTGTAAATAACAAGTGAAAAAATTTCAGCCTTAACAGTTGGACATTCCGGTTTTTATACTGCTTTTTTTTAATTCACTAAAGCTCTAAAAATGAATATTTCAGCCGCAGTAAAGAATCAACGTTGGCGGATTTTGGTTCTTGACATCCTTTACGATCGGTTACGATGCCTAGAGTACGGAGACCTGTACGATTTCGTCAACTTAGTGAGCTTGATAGAGGCCGTATAGTGGGACTTCGGGAAGCTGGACTTTCTTTTCGGGCAATTGCAGTTAGAGTGCAAAGAAGTGTAGGCCGTACGCAAAGAGCAAGGGGCACTGGACGCCGCCGTAGAACAACAGACCGTGAAGATCGCCGCCTAAGATTATTGGCCTTAAGGGACCGTTTCTCCACTACCAGGTCCATTGCAAATGAATGGTTTGCAGAACACGGAAGACCTATTGGCATGCGAAGTGTTTACCGACGAGTGAGAAGTTTTGGCTTGTTTTCATACCGGCCACACTGGGTCCTCCCTTTAACTCGAGAACACCGACGTAATCGCCTTGAGTGGTGCAGACAACGGTCACTCTGGGATCAGGAATGGAACAGTATTGTCTTTAGTGACGAGTCTCGATTTTGTTTAGGCATGCACGATGGTCGTGCCAGGGTTAGAAGGCGACGTGGTGAATGTAGGAATCTACAGTTTTTTGTTGAAAGACATGTTTATCATACTGTTGGAGTTATGGTTTGGGGTGCTATAGCTTATGGTTCCAGGTTACCTTTAATCTTCATCAGAGGTAACATGAACGCGAAGCGTTATATCCACGAAGTTTTAGAACCCCATCTTTTACCCTATCTTGACACCCTGGCAGATCCAACTTTCCAACAAGATAATGCCCGACCACATGTTGCAAGAGTCACAATAGACTTCTTTCAACATAATGATGTCACATTGTTACCATGGCCAGCAAGATCTCCCGACTTATCCCCAATTGAGCACATGTGGGATATGATGGGTAGCAGATTGCTCAATTTGCAACATCCTCCTCAGACTCTAGAAGCACTTCGAGAGGAGTTGGTGGTTGCCTGGAATGAGATACCACAAGAGGACATTGACCACCTGATCAGAAGCATGCCTAGGCGCGTTGGAGAATGCGTAGCACATCAGGGTGCATCCACACATTATTAAAGGTCAAAGGGCTTTAAAGCAGTGCAATCATTTTGAAATTTTTATCATTTACTTATTATGCTTCATTAAGTACTTATACAAAATTTTATTAAAATAAAACCATTTAAACTGGGTGTTCGGATTTATATGTCACTTAGTATATAACTGTATCTGATAGCACTTTTCTCTGACAGCCTACATAAGTCGGATGAAAACATTAAACCCTATAACTTTTGTTTAAAACTTTTCTAGTCATCATACAAGAAATTTGGGGATGGCAATTTAACGCACACGAAGATCTAAAGTGTATTCAGTAAAAAAATCAAACCAATATCGAATGTCTTTTATATAACAAAAATTCGTCGAATGTTTTCGGGAGATATCACGGTATTATTTTTGTGATGTTCGAGGCACGCTCTGACACCGTTGTTCTAAAATCGTCCTGAGCATATTACAAGTGTGTGTCCTCCTACTCAACCATGACTGTAGATGTGTAGCTGTCGCTATCATGCGAAATAGCGGCATTGGTGCTATTTTGGTCCACCATTTAATTGGAACGGCAAGAGCATGGTTATACGGTTACACTGTATTAGATTTAGAACACATATACTACGTACGAAATCGACAAACATCAGCTGCCAACAAAGTTATAGATCAAATTCGTTATAGCCATGTTTACGGATACAAGTCGATTTCTAGTATAAATGTTCAGCAACATGCGCCAGCAGCTTCTTCAAATGAAAACGCATCTGGATAGGTACATGAGCAGCAACATTTTGCACAAGATGCATCTGACACATCTACTTTGATGTCTGCATTATCTTATCTGTACCCAGGCGCCAGACAAATGTTAACTGAAATGTTCGCGGACCGAGTTACGGCACATGTTGCGCATTTCTGACTTTAGCAGACTGTAATTTTTTTTGCGCAAGTTGTAGTAATATTAACGTACTTATGGTTAGAGTTGCAATCATCTAATTATCATTTGGGAGCTTGCAACACATAATTTGGAAGGTTTCATTATTAAAAATAAATTTATTAATCCTATTCCTATTCTTTAAAAGATATTGAACATGTTATTTGAAGTTCAAAAGCTGCGCTTAAGGTTATATAAAAACATAGTACAAGTACAATACATATACAATGATAAAATAGAAGTTAACAACTATACCATATTAGAAATTTGAGAATTCTTGCGCAGAGTAGAAGAAATTTTCTAGAAGGAGCTCTTCTAGTGACCTCTTAAAACTATTTTCATCACTCATAGATTTCAGAGAATAAGGCAGAGTTGAGTAGCCTATGGCCGATGTAAAATGGGCTACTTTCACATACAGTTGTTTTGTGCTTAGTGGACCTCAAATAAGTGCTACCTCTGATATGATAGTATTACGTTGCAGTTTTTCTCGTACGTGGTTAGGGACTTCTTATATAAGTTTTATATTGTAGCTTTTTAAAAAAGGACATGATTATCTTATCAGTCAATGGTGAGTTTCCAGATAATATCACGTGGTATGATATTTGTGAGTAAACCATTGCAAAATAAACATTCAGTAGCTGAGTGATATCAAGGCAACATTTGAATTGAGAATTTTCGTAATTCTGATTTTTGAACTGTTACTAGAACTGAGAAAAACCTCCTTTTGAGATTGTTCTACAATCTCGATACCCTCGAGACAAAGGGGCGGTCGTATCGGCCAGTTCTGGATGTACGAAGTACGACACGGTTATGATGGGAGGCGGGTCTGTCTGACAGGCACATCACGCCGCGGCATCATGGAAAAGAGCTCTGAGGAGCAAAGCCCGTTGTTCTAGCGGTAGAAAAGAACTAAATCGTTGACGCCCGCCTGTGCGAAAGGGTCCCGAGACTGTCCGTTAGAGAAGTCATCGATCAGTCGGATAGCCCTTCTCCGAACAGCATCCTGCAGGACCCCAAACATGTGAGCGATACTTAAGGCTAGGTATTATCTAGACCTTGGATAGAGTGAGAAAGAAGATCACGTGGAGAAAAGTACTTCTTAGTCCTAAACAAATAGTCTAGCTTTTTCCAGCAGCTGCCGCTATTGACGAAATGTGTTCGTGCCAGATTAAGTCGTCGGTGTGATCTCTACTCCCACGAGCCGAACTGAACGGTTCTTTGGCAGAGCTCGGCCATCCATCCAAACTGGATGAGCGCCAGGACGCTTTTTGTTCGTCAAGGCACAGCACTGTGTTTTGGAAACATTAAACTGTACAAGATTGTTGCGGCACCAAGCAGTGAACCAATATCGATTTCGTGTTGACGTTGTGGGATGAACAGCAGAACCCGTCAATTACGACGGATATCTGACGGCAGGAAAGAAAGTCAGCCACCCATTTGTAAAGATTCTCTGGGTGGACATAGGATGGAAGTTTGCATGTCACAACACACATCGAACGCTTGCGTGAGCCTCACCATAAAACTGTATGAATACTTTCACTGAAAATGTGCACGGCGTTCCATTGTATAACATATTTTATGTATAAAAAAACATTGTATGAAAAACTTTATGTTAGGACCTATAACTTCGAATATAATTTGTTGTTCTAGAAATTTAAATAAGAAAGTTAAAAGGGGGGTCAATTTATCCTTAAGTTAAGTCGAGCTGCCTTTCTTAAAACACTTTACTCCACTTACTACTCATCCAAATCAGTGTGGAATTGCAAAAGAGCTCGTCGTAGCATAGAAGATGGGAATAGAATCAATCTAGTGCGTGTACCAGGCCATGCTGACCAAAAGGATAAACAGCCTTTTGGCAATTTACCGTTTATAGGACCAGAACCATACACCATATAATATGTTTGTATCTAACAGACCAGCTTACCTTGCCAGCAAATTAGTTCCCCGTGGTAGTTTTGCTACCAGAGCTCTTAGATTTAATGCTAATTTTAACATGCCTCCTCACAATACCTCGGTATTGGAAAGCATACAATGCAGTCAACAGTGGCTATCGATCCAAACAGGTTGCTTCTTTTAAGAAATTAAATGAAAATCAGCTGCTGGAGTCCATTTGGTTCAGTTTTTCTGGTGTTCATGTGCTTTTTTTGACTATTTTCTACTATTTTTGTTTCAAATTTAAAACTCTCACAATACTATCTGCATTTGTCTCGTGCAGTCAATGTTGTCATGCTTATGAACTGTATTTTTTTTGTATGTTATTATTTTGTTTATGTGTTTAAGTATCTTTTTTTTTCTTCTGTTGTGGGGTTGAGTGTAAGAGTAGCCCGTCTGGCTAAACTTCGCCTCGCTGCAGCTAATAACGGCATTATTATTATTATTATTATTATTATTATTATTATTATTTGAACACATAAATTAAGGTGGGTAATTCCTATTAGGGCTATGGTTACGTTCAGTTATACTTACTTGCTAAGAGTTAACATTGCGGGTATAGTTTATCCCATAGAGAATTTTTTGTCGTCGAGTTCAAGATCACTTTCTACTAAGAACTAATTTAGAGAAATATTACTTTTCGCACCGATACTGTGTAACAATATTCGAGAAAATGAAAAGTATTTATCTTACTGTCCAGTTTTAGCTATGATGATTGGAAAATATTTTATTAGAATGTTAGCCAGAGGCTTTGGGAAATTTCGCTGTTTATTATCAGATCTCGAGAGAATGCATGGACAAATAAACATATCCAGTTAGAAGCTATTTATACCGATGGTTTCTACGAAAATGTTCATCAGTTAGATATCGCTGACTGCCAATTGGTTTACTCAGAAAACATAACGGAAACCAAATATACAGGTGCGAATATTGACACTTCGGCGGAGGAAAATTCTGCATAAAAATTTCTATATTTAAAAAAATGCGAACCAGCTATTCAAATATTTGTCAATGGAAACATAACCTTCTTTAGGAATGAATCCCTTAGTACTGTTGTCTATTTGCTATCTCATAATGCATCTGTGGGCTATTCCAGACAATTCAAAGACACACTTGCAGCTGATAGGCAGGCTTTGGAATATATTCCGCAGCTAGTCGTATCACTTTAGTAGTTACTTAATGATAGGCCATAATAAGAAGGGTCTATTCCTGAATAAAATTCACGTAGAAAAGTTTTGATAAGCTTCCAAAATGCATGGTTTCAAAGATTAAAAAAATATGGCTTTGAAAAAGAAAAAATAATAGCAAACTGTCACGGGAAACTAAAAATATGTCCATAATACCAGAGCAACATTCCTTGGCAACGATGAAAGTTGATTTGATCTTATTTTAATCAGTTTTTGACATGTAATGAAGCTGTTTTTATTTCTTCCCCACAAAGGAAGTGAGATACAAAGAGATACCAAGAGACTAAAATTTTATATCATTAGTTGCTTAATCCGATTAAAATGTATATCTATTTCAAAAAAGTCAGCGCCGCACATTTTTATCGCCATCGAAGGAGAAGAGTCACTGTACACAGCATCCAAGCGCTCTTTGTTCGAATCACCGACAGGTGTTAACCACTTTCCATTTTTCAAAAATCCGCGGACACGCTAGCTTCCACACCCGGTCAAAACAAAACTACGAGTTCGATTCGGCTGAAATTTTGACAGCAGCTGTCTAAGAGAATGTTCTACACGGCAGTAAATTTTTCTTGTGATAGTGGCGTCATCAGGCGGTGAGACTAAGTACCTATCAGACCACCCTCGTAGTTACTCGCGCTATGTGTATATTTGCTCTTTACCCTATTAATTCAAAGTACTAATAAAAAATGTCTTTCTTCATAACTTGCAAATAGCTTCCCACTGAACATTGTTTCTGTAACAGCATCCACATAGTTTCCAATCTAATCAATCCAATGCACAGGGAAATGAAAACGGGGATTTATGACAAAAATACTTAGGAGAAATCTTGGCACAGTACATGAAGGAGGATAAATACATTATAACTGATATACAGGGTGTTCCTTAATGATGTGCTACTGCACTATACTCCAGAATAATCTAAATATTAAAGAAAAAAATGTTTTTATCTTTAACTTCATACGTATTTTTACTCTTGAAATATTATAGGAGCATATAAACTGACATAGTTTAGTATACAAATTTATTCTATCGCACTACTGACGTCCCTACAAACATTCCTTGATCTTTTTTTATAAAAAAATTAACACGCTACTGATTTTCAAAGTGAATATTTTTCTAGTTGGCTCAATCATTTGTACATAAAAGCCCTCTCTTTTTTTCTCCTCAGATAAACATATCTTAATTTCTAACCAGATGGTGCAATAGAATGGCTTTTTGTACTTAAATATGCCATATGCCTCTTTCAATATCCTAAATTTAAAAAGTATTCGCAACACCGTCTAGTGAGAAATTCAAGCCATTGGGGTCATATTTTCATATAAACTTGTTCATAAAATTATCTCAGGAATCATATTCTAGAATATTGTCAGAATTTTGCACTTGCACATGTAGCTTTCAGAAGATATTTTTGTCACAATAGGGGTAAGTAGGTTTAATGAGAGCTAGGAAAAGTAAAAATCGGACCAAGACTAGTCACAGTTTCCGATTTTGTATAATTGTATTAAAAAATGCATGCAGGTTAGGCAATTTTAAAAGTGGACATTTCTAAGCAAAACGAAAACAGAATGAGCATGCTCAAGTGGGATTGATATCTAAGCAGTTGTCCAGTTATAAAATTACCCTCCCTGTATTTGTCATTCATTCAGTCATCCTGCACAAGTTTCACAAAGCTACTGTTTTTTTGTCACGATACTTTTATTTTATACCATCATAAGATATCTTTCAAGAACTTGATCTTTTTTTAGTTTTATTTAGGATGCACTTGGCTTGAAATGCTACCTGTGCCAGTAAAAAAACAATAAATTTCAGGTAGATCAAAAATCACAATGCTGTGACTAAAATTACATTCAGAACACTTTAAAATTTGGCAAAAGCTGCTTCTAACCAATATATGACACTTGTTAATAGCTTTTACTTACACTAAAAGTATTTTATTTTTAAAATGAAGCGTCAGATTTGTCTACGATGATCAAAGACATATGTGATTATACTATCACTAAAATTTCTATTTTTGAATGAGGTATAAACATTTATCGAGACATTAGTCATTGTCAAAACATGGTGTCATGGAAACATTGTAACCTATATTTGGCACCTACTGTTAATAGGTGAGTAACACTTATTTTGTACACAGCATTATTGAGTTGAGTTTGGACAACAAAATTTGGCACACTCTAAACAAACTATATTTGATTTGAACACGGTTTCTGAAATCTATGTTTTTTTTTATTTTTCATGATTCATCGCATTTGATTCATCTAGTTAACAGTTGAGTCCGACTTAGTTCAAAAAAATAAATTCAAACAATTAGTAAATAATATATCATTTGGCTAAATTTAGGAAAGCAGTCCATAGTTATTCAAAGCAATATTTTCCTTATTGTGATGCCGTGTTACTTGCCTTACATAATAAACACGCCTCGGATCAAAAATGGCCACTTTCCTTGATATATGACAACTCTTCTGTCATTTCCAAGTGACAATGTAAATGTATCTCCACAGTAAAAACAATTATGAGTCCATCTTATTTGTGATGGGGGATAAAGCCATATTGAAAATAAAAATGTTTTCCAATTTTAACCTTATTAATAAACTAGCGTCGAAATATATTCCAAAGCTTCTTATGAAGATTGTCATGCTCTAATATCCCGATTATTAATTACCTTTCGCTGGATCTGTAGATAGTCAAAAAGTGATATATGTAGCCGTGAGTATTAAAATAGCAAGTAACTGTATTTATAGGCAGACGTTCTTGGATGGTGTAACCTGAACAGAAAAACATGTTGCCGCATCCTTTGCTACTCAATGTACTAGCTTATGACCAATAGGTTACGTAAGCTTTATCTCGTATGAGAATTTTGATGAGTCAGTCGATCATAAGGCTGTGACGTACAACAATTTTTTTCTACCGCGGACTTGTGTGCAAAGTTGTCACTCAATTCTGTCGATCTATCCGATAGTTTTTAACTCCTATACAAATCTGAAAGTACTATTCGAGTTACTGGTAGTAAATTCATAGAGAATACCGATTTTCTTTAGACTAATACATGTCTTCCTTTCTGATACTTTTTACCCCTTGTAGGAAACCCAGCGCTACTACGGACCAATTAGGTCCAATGTACTGAGCAACCACCAGAAGGAGAACAATCTTTTTTTAGCCACTTGATGCCCCTAAAATTTTCACTGCTTTTCAAAAAGGGCGTCAAATTCCAATCAGCATTAAGCAATAAGGTTTTAGAACAGGGTAACAAGTAGAAAAAGATTGTGAAATAAGCGATTTATATCCAGATGATAGTAAAAGAGAGAGTTGAAAGTTGCTTGTTTCAATCTTAAGTTGGGTGTTGGACTCCGACTCACAGGCTGTAATCGTCATTGGCAATAATCAAGTGAGCCTCCCTGAAAGCTCCGTAAAAACAGTTATAAAGTTTTTTTTGAAATCTTTAAAGCCCGTAAGAGTGCAACACTGTACAAACTACACTCACCTTTGCTACACCTCTGATACTCTGAAGTGTTCACTATTCGGTATGTGAGTCGGGTTGAATCCCCTGTTCAAACCCTGACTCAACTTTGGTTACACTTTTGATTATCTGAACTGTCCAAATACGATCGAATCATTTCGAACGTACTGAAAGCTTCAACAGTACACAAGTACTGGGTCAAAAAGACTTTTAGGAACTTTTGTGATCCTGTTGAGCTGAATCCCCCGTTCAAATCCCGACTCAACCTTTGCTACACCTCTGATTGAACTGTTCAGGAAAAATTGAATTATCCCCTCTGTGTTGAAGGCTTCAATGATATCGAAGTATCTAATCCTAAAGGCTTATTTGAACTTTTGTGAGCTTGTAGGCTTGAATCCCCCGTTCAAACCCCAAGTCACCATTGGATACACCCTTGAATCTCTGAACTGTTCAAAGATGATCGAATCTATGAAAGTATTAAGTCATAAAGGCTTATTGGAACTGGGGGTTGAATTTTCCGTTCAAACCCCCACTCACCCTTAGTTACACCCCTGATCCTCTAAACTGTTCAAATATGAATGAATTATTCCGTGTGTGTTTAATGGCTTGACTCCATCCTTGATTCTCTGATCTGTTAAAAATGATAGACTCATTTCGAACGAGCTGAAAGCATCAATAGTATAAAAGTATTGAGCCAAAAAGTATTATTGGAACTCTTGAATCCCCTGTTCAAACCCCACTCACCCTTTACTACTTCTCTGATCCTATGAACTGTTAAGGAACAAGTAAATTATTCCGTATGTGTTATAAGCTTAAATAATATCGAAGTATTTGATCATAAGGCTTAACTTTTGTGAGCTTGTAAACTTCAAGCCCCCTCCCCCACACTCCATTGGTTACATCCTTAATTCTCTGATCTGTTCAAGGATAGAATCATTTCAACATGATGAAAGCTTCAATAGTATGAAAGTATTGAGTCATTAACGCTTATTAGACTCTTGTGAGCTTAAAGGGTTGAATCCCCTGTTCAAACCCCACTCAACCTTGGTTACACCCTTGATTCTCTGAACTGTTCAAAGCTGAATGAATTATTCTGTATGGGTTAAAAGTTTCAATGATAACGATATATTTAATCATAAAGGCTTATTGGAACTTTTGTCAGCTTGTTGGATCCCCCGTTCAAACCCCGGCTCACCCTTGGTTACACCTCTCATTCTCTCTCAAGTCTTTAAAGATAAGTGAATCATTCCGAATGTGTTGAAAGCTCAATGATATGAAAGTATTTTTCGAATGAATCATACCGTTGGCATTGATTGAAAAAAAATATGTTCAGGTGACCATAACGTAATTGTATGTTTCATAAGGTATAATTAGATAAAATGAAGTAGATAGGGGGGCAAATTGGGTGGGGCTATTACTCCCAGTTTTCGGTCGGTAAATATTGTGAGCTGTAACTTTTGTATCCTGTATTGGAGGAAAGGTAATCAACCACGAGCGGTTACTAAGGACTCAATTATCAGCTACCCTAAACCAGTTTCGCTTACATTTTTGATACTTTTGTTACTATTCGGAAAGCAAGGGCCTGTTCACCTCGTCTGCTCAAGCTATTCTCATATTGGAGATGCTTCCTCAGCTGACAGTATCCAGTAGCAATGTCAATAGCAAGCCGAAGCTGTTGCCTGGCTATAGACAGGTAGCATTTCGCTTCTTCATTGCTAGGATAGATGAGGGATTCGCTATGGAATAACCAGCCAGACAATCACCATCCCTCATGACAGAAATTGTGAGGGTGTGACTCTGATGGGCAGAATACAGACAAGCTCTGGACCAAGAATTCTGGCTTTAGCAGAACTTTTACTAGCTGGCAAAATGTGATATTATCCTTAGATTGTGAGTACCGTTTACCTAGGTGCTTTGATGTGTCACTCATAGGTATCTTACTTGTTAATCTGTGAATGTGAAATCCTTTTTGGTCGTTGAAGATATATATATATATAATCAGCGGAATCTTCAGTAGTAACAACATTGTAAAAAAAGGGGTCAGTTAAGGGTACCTGCAGTCGTACAAGCATAGTAGAAAGGATTTGGTTGAAGTATTGGCTAGGATGATGCGAATGTTCCATTACTAGGTGATCAAACGTCACTAAGCCTAGGCTGTATGTATAATGTGACAGAATACTGTAAATGTTATACAACCTAACAGTGTCGCCGCTAGGTTTACCTTACCTAACCAGCGTTGCCATTTACATTCCCTATGATACGTTACCGCGATTGCCTTTACAGATTTTTGTATTTGATGTGTGCTTCAAAACTTGCTTGATATCTTACACTATAAATGCTTATTACTTTAATTTTGCAATTTTTTGTTCTCATGGAACTAAGTAAAGTAAGCTTTTCCATTAATAAGAATATATCGAACAACATACAAATGCATCTTTGTCATAACGCATTTTTTAATATAGATTAGGACTCTTAACTTAAAATTCTTCATTTATGTGTGATAGATACGAGGCGCTGCATGGTCTATAGTCGTATGTTTAAAATACTTTCAATGAAATCGGTATCATGTTACAATTGTATCGAAACTACAAAAATAAACCGATGCATCAAAAACTAGAGTGAAAATGAAAATACAGATATCAAACGTCAATGATGTTGGAGTGTGGATGTGGCTTCTAGCCTGATGCCAAATTCCAAAAAAAAATTGTCAATGATCAACCATTTGAAAGAATTACAAGGGATTTAGATTATATTTTAAAAAAAATACACTATTTGCACCTCGAAAACACCAAAAGTTTTGAGTGTCTTCGTATTTTAATGCTTTTTTAGGAACCACATATCTTGTATATTCGCTTGGTCTGTCAACATTACTTAAATAGAAAATTGTAATCTAGGTGGTTTGGACTTTGACCAAGCTTAATTTTTGAGCGCTTGATTTGTTCCGAGATTAGAGATAATGAATTTCATTTCCTACCTTTTGAAATCGTCTATCTTAGCTACTAGTATTTTGAGTATCGATCAGTTATCTCAAATTCAGTAGAAATTGAATCTAAATTTGAAGACACGGATTTTTGTGATTCTACTCATCTTATGGTATAAATGAAGCTTGAGACGTACAGGTTGAATCTTTTTCTCCTAATTAAGACATAGTTTCTTTGGTGTAGTTTGATCACCTAGTGGCAGAAGATATTGCCAAATGACCGTTTCCGTCGGCATCAAATATCCATAAATCCATTCTATTTTGGATGGTGAGTTTCAGGTAGCCCTTACCAAACGTTAGCGCATATATTCTGCTTAACTGAACCTGTATATCCTTAAATAGATTCTATGAGGCACACGCGCACACAGAACACTTACTTCTCGTATTTATCTTATCGCACTCAATATCACCAATGTCCGATGTCGCATGTAATATTACAATGTAATTGTCGCGTGTACAATTCGCCCGTCGTTAGATACTGCCTCGAGTGTCGTTCGTCTATCCAACTTCGTCGCCCCAAAAGTGCTGACTAAAGACGCTTAATGTAAATCCTGAATCAAAAGCTGGACTCACGTCGTCTATCCCCTCTCCTCTGACTTCAAATAGGATCAGACGCCCCCTACTCTAGGTCTAGACCAGGAGCGATACACGGTCCCGGTCTTCCATCGATGCAGAAAATCTCTTTCAACACCCACCTACGATACAAATTGTATGTTTTGATTGCTCACTTCCAAGGAATCTTACGCAAATTGTGGTCTCTTTTCGAGAGGCTGTAACAGAATAAACTTATGATTCCCACCTCAACATTTGGGTATGCTGAAAAGGAGCTCATACGATAGATACGTGTTTTTGCCTAGTTAAAAAAAAATGCGTCATATAGGTTAATACTGCACTTTCCAAGCAATGCCATCAGTTCATGAAAGGATTATGTTCAGCACAAGCTAGACCTTTTTAGAAAAAAGTCAGTCAAAGATGTCGTACACTTAGTACCTCGACATTACGGTGAACCTGACTATGAAGGGATACAAATTTTCGTACGCATATCCTCTATTTTTTTCAATTGGCTCTAACAACTCAAAAAATAAATATTATTGCGATCCGGGAACGATAACCCATGCCATGCCCACTTTCGGTCAAACTGTGAATTTGATTTCAAACCTAATTTTTATTCGACAAACATAAAACACTGCTTTATTTGTATCATATATTTCTTAGATATTAATCATTAAAAGAACATTATTTGCAATTTTTTTCAAAGTTTTTTTTTCACAGTCAGGATATACCTGCCTGTGTTCTTGTACTCAACGTAATAAAAATTGTTTTTGTTCCTCATCAGCACTGATTAAGCCATAGAACTCTTGCATTAACTTGACTGCTCTTTCTGCCGTATCATTAAGTGCTCTCAGTGTTTTCATCTTATTCTTAACGTGTTGAAAAGAATCATTATGTGGCCATGAAGTATGATAGGTACTCGTCGAGAAAACTGTCATCAGTTTTAAGTAGAATGAAGAAGGACGTGCTTTTGATTGAAACAAAGTCATCGATATTTTTCTCTCAAATGAAAAAACGAAGAATAGCCACCATCTAAACATACTGGCTTTCTCTGTCCGACCACAGTCGGACATATGTTTTGTGCTTTTTGGCAACTCATCAGCGTCGTGTAGGCTTGGCCTCAGGGCAGGACAACGAACGAAAGCATAGCAACTAGCCTCTATCTGAGGTATAAGATCTATCGAAACCAGACAGTACGTATAAGGCTCCATCTGTTGCTTGAATCGCAGTTTATGCTTTTTTTTATACTCCAACTACCACGAAGGCCTAAGGCCTAAGCACCCATTGGGTACCGTAGGGCTATAGGGGGATACATGGGAAACGGGGGGACGCCACACGGACTCTGGCGAGGGAACACTTGTGCATGCAACATGCACACATTCTGGCTCCGCCTACGAGAACCGCCGGGTGGTACCTCCGCGTTCGACATTCAGAGACCATCTACCACCTACGGACAATCACAACATCCATAGCCAAGAGAAAAATTTCTCCTGGGACGGGACTCGAACCCGCACAGCGCACGGCGACTGATCAGGAGACCGAAGAGTCTACTACTGCGGCCACCGCTGCTGGCTTATTTTAACAGTTAGCACATTATGTCGAAGCAATAAAAGAAGACAAAGGAACATTTCTTTGTCAGACTTACTATAAAATGGGCTAGAAAGTTCTTACAATAGGATTTACCGTGAGCTGATGGACTTTATTTGGTTAAATTAGCAATAATTTTAACATTAGTTTCCTCATCTACGTCGTCGTCAAACAGAGATAAGACAGATACATTAGAACCCCAATTATCTGAATCGCGATAATCCGAAATCCGCATGATCCGAAATAGCCGCCGGTAGTTCCCCTTTCGGCGTTTGCGTCATTATATTCGCTGCCGGTGATTCCCCAAGCGCATTTGCGGAATTCACTGGTGCGTTCATAATCGCTAAGATGCAGCAGCATAGAAATAAACGTAAACGCGTTGTTATTGCCGTAGAACAGAAATTTGAGGCAATCAGAAGGTCATTTGCTTAAAAACGTGAGGTGTGGGCCTGAGAACCATTTCAGAATGGCAAAAACAATGCGAGAAAATTGAAAAGTGGTCTAGTGTTCTGATAACATCGCAGTCATCACGAAAACTATGAAAAAGTGGAATATCAAAAAGTGGATGATGCTTTATATCTGTTGTTTACACAGGATCGAGAATATGGAATACGAATTTCCGAACCAATTCTAAAGCAAAAGGCAATCAACTTAACTGAAGAATTGCCAGTTATTGAGGCGCCTGATAATTTCACAACCAGTGATGGTTGGCTGCATAGATGGAAAAAACCGACACGGTATACGAATGAAAAGTTTGCGGAGAAAAGTTATCTGCCGCTAAGTCCGCTGCATTAAAATTTGGAGAACATTGTAAGGAATTAATGAAACAGTATGGTTTAAATCCAGAACAAATTTACAACTGCGACGAAACGTGCCTAAACTATAAAATGTTACCGGCGAAAAGTTTAGCTTCAAAACGAGAATCTGGAGCTCCTGGTTAACAACTCAGTAAAGAACGTGTGACTGTCCTTGCTTGTAGCAATGCTTCCGGTACACACAAACTTCCTTTGTTGTTATATAATCGGAATATTAGCTAAACCAAGAGCATTTAATAACACGTCCGTCCCAACGCTCTTCCAGTGTAGTATAAAGATGCCTGGATGGATGCCGCTATTTTTTTTTTGTTTTTTTTTTTTTTTATACTCCAACTACCACGAAGGCCTAAGGCCTAAGCACCCATTGGGTACCGTAGGGCTATAGGGGGATACATGGGAAACGGGGGGACGCCACACGGACTCTGGCGAGGGAACACGTGTGCATGCAACATGCACACATTCTGGCTCCGCCTACGAGAACCGCCGGGTGGTACCTCCGCGTTCGACAGTCAGAGGCCATCTACCACCTACGGACAATCACAGCATCCATAGCCAAGAGAAAAATTTCTCCTGGGACGGGACTCGAACCCGCACAGCGCACGGCGACTGATCAGGAGACCGAAGAGTCTACTACTGCGGCCACCGCTGCTGGCTTATTTTAACAGTTAGCACATTATGTCGAAGCAATAAAAGAAGACAAAGGAACATTTCTTTGTCAGACTTACTATAAAATGGGCTAGAAAGTTCTTACGATAGGATTTACCGTGAGCTGATGGACTTTATTTGGTTAAATTAGCAACAATTTTAACATTAGTTTCCTCATCTACATCGTCGTCAAACAGAGATAAGACAGATACATTAGAACCCCGATTATCTGAATCGCGATTATCCGAAATCCGCTTTATCCGAAATATAATCGGCGCATGATCCGAAATAGCTGCCGGTAGTTCCCCTTTCGGCGTTTGCTTCATTATATTCGCTGCCAGTGATTCCCCAAGCGCGTTTGCGGAATTCACTGGTGTGTTCATAATCGCTAAGATGCAGCAGCATAGAAATAAACGTAAACGCGTTGTTATTACCGTAGAACAGAAATTTGAGGCAATCAGAAGGTCATTTGCTTAAAAACGTGAGGTGTGGGCGTGAGTACCATTTCAGAATGGCAAAAACAACGCGAGAAAATTGAAAAGTGGTCTAGTGTTCTGATAACATCGCAGCCATCACGGAAAACTATGAAAAAAGTGGAATATCAAAAAGTGGATGATGCTTTATATCTGTTGTTTACACAGGATCGAGAACATGGAATACGAATTTCCGAACCAATTCTAAAGCAAAAGGCAATCAACTTAACTGAAGAATTGCCAGTTATTGAGGCGCCTGATAATTTCACAACCAGTGATGGTTGGCTGCACAGATGGAAAAAACCGACACGGTATACGAATGAAAAGTTTGCGGAGAAAAGTTATCTGCCGCTAAGTCCGCTGCATTAAAATTTGTAGAACATTGTAAGGAATTATGAAACAGTATGGTTTAAATCCAGAACAAATTTACAACTGCGACGAACGGGCCTAAACGATAAACTGTTACCGGCGAAAAGTTTAGCTACACGAATCTGGAGCTCCTGGTTACAAACGCAGTAAAGAACGTGTGACTGTCCTTGCTTGTAGCAATGCTTCCGGTACACACAAACTTCCTTGTTGTTATATAATCGGAATATTAGCTAAACCAAGAGCATTTAATAACACGTCCGTCCCAACGCTCTTCCAGTGTAGTATAAAGATGCCTGGATGGATGCCGCTCTATTTAAGGACTGGTTTACAATCAGTTTCTTCTCAAGACCGAACGATATTGAATGAACGCGGATATCTGAGAAAAAGTATTTTGCTATTAGACAATGCTCCGAGCCACCCAAGCGAGGAAGTAACTTAAAAGTAGAGAAATACGAGTGATGTTTTTTCCTCCTAATGTAACGTCACTGATTCAGCCAATGGATCAAGGAATTTTATGAAATTTAAAACGCAATTACAGACGTTTGTTATTAGAGCAAATTTTAGATCAAGTTGATACCTAATGATTGTAAACTAGTTGACTGTTTAACTTCAAGAATGTGGCATACTGGATAGCAGAAGCATGGAGCCAAGTAAAAGATTCTACTTCAGAAAAATCTTGGTCGAAGGTAATTAAGCAAGAAATGGAACATTGCGCAGACTATGAGAGTAACAACGAAAATTTACATGAGCTCGTCGTAAAAATAGAAGGGTGTGGAAATCTTACCCAGGCAGATGTTGGTGAGTGCACTAATGGTGGAATTGGTGGAAGAATTAACTGATACAGAACTAATAAAAAGTGTTTGTAACAATGGCGATGAGACAGTTTTAAGTGATGCTAGTGAGAATGAGACAGAAATCTCTGCCAAAATATCATATTCTGAGGGATTAGAAGCTCTACAAAAGGCGTTGACGTACGGCGAACAGCAAAAAAATGCGACAGCAGCTGATGTGCTACTTATCAAATGTTGGAGAGATATTGCTCTGCCAAAAATAGGAACAATGCAAAACGTGTACAGTTAAAAATTACTCACTTTGTTACTAAATACACGTAAATATGTATTTTTGTATCCACATGTTTATATTTTACGTAACTGTATATAGGTATATACTCACTTAACACACGCATTTACTTTTTGCAATAAAAGCATTATGAGTCTAAATGAGCTGGGAATTTAGTAACGCTATCTTTATTGAATATTAGGAATATTATTGAAAGTTCTATTAATTCTCGATAGCTATCTCTAGCAACTTCTTTGGTCAATTCATGTCGATAAAATGCTAGCAGCTTGTCAGTCTCTGAAATATTCAGGCATGATAGCTTTTCAGTATAAATCTGAATTTTCTCAAGATCCACACTTGATGATCAGTTTTTTGCACTGGTTCGTAAGATGATGCCGAAAGAGTTAAGGAAGTAACATATTTAGCTCGCAGCTTTTGTTCTTCGTGTTCCTAAGACGCACCTTTTCTTCTTTTATGGCTAATTCCTTGTCCACCCCAGCTAAATAAGCAGGTCGGCGTGGCTCTCTCTACCGATGCAAGAAAGTACTATCTTCATTTATTTCATCAATTGAAGGGCATCGGCATGCGCAATATCAAACAGATTGTCCAAATCCGTAACAAACTCTTGACCTTGATCAGACACTTCTTGTGTTTTACTTGCATTTTGCCAATCTCTCCAAACTTGGTATAAGGTAACTAATTTTTAACATAGGTAAATATTCAGTCGGTATACGTGCCTCTTCCCAGTAAATAATGCGTTCACGAATAGTAAGGTAGGACAAAACGGTAATTTGATGCTTTACGTCCTCTACTAAAAATATGCCCTTTTTAGGACTACGTAATTCCTTCGACATGTTGACTGAACGAAAACAGTTCGTTTACTAATAGAACAAACGAGAACTGCAATACGTTAGCTAGAGCGCGCCTAACATGCAAGATTCCAGTACTTGTTGTTGGGGAATTCTGTCTGGCCTATCTGTCAACGCTGGTTTGCAGTCAGGCGCGGCAGTAATACGAGAACACTTACCAAGACCGGTACGCCGCCGGGAGCAGACGCAGACATGGGCAAATCTATGATGTGTGAAAAATGGCTTACATGTGGATGTGGAATGTGGACGTTTAATCCCACATTTTAGGAGATCTCATATCCCCCAAGATCACCAGATTTAACAGCCTCAGTCTTGATTCTGTGCACGAGGATTTCTAGAATATAAGGTCTATTTGAACAATCTAAGTTTTATAGAGCACCTGAAAGAAATACCCGAAAAGCTATCCAAAAGATTCATTCCAAATCCTATCAAATAGTAATCAAGTGGGCTCAGGTTTGTGCAGTTTACGAAAGCGGGAATTTATATGATTATTTGTTGCACATAACTTTCTCATTGGACAAATAAAACATTCAGTTATATATTGGCCACCATGTAATTAAGAAATGGAAGAAATATTGGCCTCTATACCGTGTTATAAGAAACTGCTAACGCTGTTTCGAACTGCTTCTAAATATACGAGTTTGTTTGTGTATATTTCTAACACTAATTAAAGCTGTTATAAAGATGAAAATAAATCTTTCAGGTGCCAGAAGTCAGCCTCATCACAATCGACCTGACCTCCGATGAGATATTACAAGAGTGGCAACGTGTATGAACTTGTGCTGACAGTGGGTGATGTCCTTACTTTTCCAAGGTGAATACCGAAATGTTGACTACTCTTATACACCTATTACACAATCGAAATGTTTGCTTATTGTCGGTATATCCCATTCACCATTTTACACTAAGGTGGAAATCGCACACAGGGCGTTAATAAAGCTCTTTGTTTTTAACATGAAAAGTGTCGAACTATGTTTTTAAGTACCCATTTATTTTTAGAAAACACGTTGTTTTGTTGAAAGCTCTTGAAATTTATGAGGTGTAGACTGATCGCCGAAATTTGAATTGAATAATAAAAACGTGTCAATAAAAGCCGGATCTCCAAATGAAAATATTATCGGATGTAAATCTTGTGATCTAGATGGCAATGCCAATTTGAAGTTACATTTTTTTGCACGGTTTTAGTTAAATCTTTAGTATAAGTGAATACATCTACGATTACCCAAAAGGACAGATTTAAAAAAAAGACTGACTTGACACTTTGTATTTTGAATACAAAGCATTACTGACAGTAACGTAAAAAGCGACAACAACAAAAAAAGACAAAATGTCATTTTGCAGACTAGGTAGTTTGCATGCATTGTTGGTTGCAAAAAGCAGAGTAGTCTGTAGTGTTTATCTCATAGAAGATGTGAAAGGAAAAAAGTTGGTTAAGCAAGATCGCAACTGAATGATTATGTGTTTTGGTCTGTATGTCTATAAAATATCAATGATATGTGAAAAAATTATCACTGAATATGCCAATGAAGTATATATCTATTAGCTATACCCGATTTTTCCCGTTTTTGTGTTTTCAAAAACGTTGAGGAGAACCACGGGAAATAACCGCCGCGCCCGCGTTGTGTGTAATAACTGTTATCATGTATATGACTTGTAATTCGACAGTGTACGGTGAATATAATTGCAATATGTGGCAGTATGTAAGTACAGGGTGGCCCATAAGTCCTTTGAGCTGGAAAAAAAGGAATAAAACCAAACTAGTTACATTATGAAGAATTATTATATTTTGTTATCATCTTTATTGAATGGGAATTATGTTTTAAAAATCACATCGTCTAAATGCAATCCATTACGATCACGGCACTCATATAAACGACGTCTAAAATTGTCGATGACTGCGCGGCAAGTCAACACTGTAATGTTTGCCATTTCTCTTCGGATATTTTCTTTCAGGACATCAACTGATCGCGGAGTGGTGTCGTACACTTTACTCTTGAGGTAGCCCCATAAAAAGAAGTCCATTGGGGTCAAATCTGGACTGCGTGGTGGCCAGGAAATGTCTCCTCTTCGAGAAATTACTTTGCTGGGAAAAAGTTGACAGACGACGGGCATAGAAAGTGTTGGAGGTGTGGGCAGTTGCTCCGTCCTGTTGAAACCAGGTCTACGTATTATAGCCTGGAAAATTCTGCAACGCTGGTGTCAAAAACTCTTCTATCATTGCTACATACCGCTCCGAAGTAACAGTTAATGCGCGACCTCTGTCGTCCTCAAAAAAATAAGGGCCTACGATGCCATGCGCTGACATAGCAGCCCAAACTGTAACTTTAGGGCTGTGTAAGGGCTTCTGATGCTTACACCTTGGATTTTCGGGGCTCCAATAACGGCAATTTTGTTTATTTACATGCCCGTTTAAATGGAAGTGAGCCTCGTCCGAGAACAACACATTATTGAGCGAAGAAAATCGATTCCACATTTCATTCGCAAAGTTTAGTCTCTGAATAGCGTCATTATCTTTTAATTCCTGCACTAACTGAATTTTGTAAGCGTGCAGACGTAAATCTTTCCTTAAAATCCGCTGTAAAGATGTTCTGGGTATGTTTAGTGCACTGGAACGCTTACGAGTAGACTGGGTAGGATTTTGACGAACAGACTGTGCCACAATGTTGATGTTTTCTTCAATACGAGTTGTCCTTGGTCGACCCCACCGCTGTTTATTTAACGTCGAACCAGTCTCTTCGAACTTAGCAACCCAGTACTTAATCGTTTGAGCTGTTGGACACTTTGTAAAATTGTGTAAATTGTGGTATTCTCGATATTTACGCAGCGCAATGGTTGCCGAATCATTATTTTGATAAAACGCGCGCACACAAAAAGCACGATCCGCTCCAGTGAAACACTCCATGGCGACTGAATTCCCAGACACTGAAGATACTGCCCCCACCTCGCCCGCGCCGCTCACGCTCACCCGTTAAATTTTATTCAAATTTGAAATTTCAAAGGACTTATGGACCACCCTGTATAAAATATAAGATTTCACATAAAGTCAATTGCTCCGCCAACCAGGGATTTTCTATTCTTATCTCTCTCAATTTTGAAATTCAGCAAATTTGCATATGTAATTTCCAGAATGAGTAAGAAAACGTGGATGCCCAACTGATTTCTAGATTTGTATTTGAGACAAGAAACCAATGGAATTATCCTCAACACAGATTATTAGCACACAAATCCTCACTATGCATCTATAGTCAAAATCACGAAAGTTGACTATTACGTCATACCATAAATTGTACTGAAGTAATCAATCGACGTACGTCGATGATCAAACCACAATGTCAGGAACGTAATGACAACAAATTTATATTATGATTTTGAGAAGTTAGGTTATTTCACTGATTATTTTTATTTTCATTTTATTCATGGTTTTGAGTGATACCTTAATAATAATTTTAGTGGGGAGTTTTTGTTTAAAAAAAAACGGTTATGTATAGAATACCTTAAGACAGGCACACCAAAGACCAAAGTATTATTCGAAAACAACCTACAACATCAAAACATCGTCTATCTTTGTCGGATATATGCAACTTAGCAATACAGTTTGTTTAGACAATAAAATTCTGTTTGTCTCTGTCTAACATATTTGAAACTTCATTAAAAATATTCACAAATCGTTGTCGTTAGTCTTTACTACAGACTAAAATGATGACGTAATCGTCATCTTTCGTGATTTCGACTATATGCACTGCTGTTTCCTTCCAGTCATCTTCGACCTCCAATAATGCCATCTCTGAAGCAGATGTTACATCACATTAGAGCCAAACATTGATAAGCTGAAGCAGCAAGACGTTTAGGCACGTACAGCTACAAAACGAGTTCACAACAAGTGTACAACAGCTAGTGTTAAGTTGACAGTTGCAGAGAAACCTACGTTGTGTCACAAAAAATCAAAAAATGTTGATTAAAATCGACAAAATGTCACTTTTCAAGATACGTAATACCCGTGTGGACCTATGAACTTTTTCCATATTTTAACATGCAGAATCCGGTCCAGGTAGATTGAAATATTGAGATTTTGCAGATGGCAGACAATTTTCGTTAGTCGTTCGGGCACCAGAACGTTTCTGAAATTTGTTTTCTATAGAATAAAATTTTATTGGTCTTTTTGATCATAATGTAAAAAAAAGTAAAATACATTAAGACACATTGACAAATAGAGTATAAAAGATGGTTAACACATAGCAAGGACAACGATTACATTGACAAGTAGTATAAAACAATAAAATCAAAAAAAAACTAACATATGACTAATAAGGCTAATATATTCCCAAATTTTATCGTTTAAGTACTCTCCTAGACTATAGTATGCTATTAGCCGTTTTTAAGGGTTCTCTCAAAAGCATACTGGTTCATTTCTTTTATACTCTTTGGTAACTTATTACATATATAATTTGATAGCGATGTGTCTGGAATTAATGTGAGTTTCTGGTGTTATAATTATTATGGCTGATGGCTTGAAATTTTCTGGATATATATATAATAATTTTCAACTATAATTCATAAAAGGGCAAAGTAAATGATGCCTAACATTACAGAGTAAATGCCACATGCTTTTAAAACGTACTTTTTTTCTCTAATACAACAATTACCATTTATAACAATTTCTTTTTTATTATATTTTTATTATCCTTGAACTGAACTGAAAATATCCGATAGATGGCTACATTTTATAAATTAAATAAAATAGGAGACGAACCACTTCAAAAATTACTAATTGAGATGTTAAAGGCTTTACAGCAAAGTATAGAGTGATCTTATCTCTAACAATATGCGTATTTATAATAAATCGGTATCTTGAAGGAATTTGTTATGATGAGAAAGTAAACAAGAACGTTTACTCATCAATATAAGAAAGTATACACAGATATCATTGTCATCATAATTAACAAGAACTCATAATAAAAGTAAATACCGGAAATATACAGGAATAATAAGATGTTTACTAAATATACGAGGGTGATACCAAAATTCGTTCCTTCCATGAAAAAATTGGTCTCCAGCTGTGTAAAGATGAAGATCTACAGTCACTGTTTAATATTCTTTAGTGGGACTGATTCACGGTTTACATTCATTTCCGTATCTGAAACATATCGATATTTTACATAAAATATGGGAAACATAAGTAAAACCATAACAATTGTATAAATTATCGAGGAACCATAAGCATGACAATGTAAGGTGCCTAATTTGTTGTAGATAATTTCTTAATGTTGATTTAAATAAGATGTTATGTTAATTTGTTTTTCGTTTTTAGGGAAAGTAAAATTATGAACTCGAGTAGGTATCACTTCCATTGAATAGTTATCATCAAACCTTAAAATTTGATAATTAGCAAATGTGTCACAGGATTTAATTATGTGAGCACTTTCTGATATAGTTCTGGTTTCGTTGGTCTAGGTATCTTTGAGATGTAAATCTTGATTAGAGTTTAAAATATAATTGTTTGGCTTAATTTCAATGGTTCTGGTGTATTCATGAAAAGTAAGATAAGAGTAAGATTTAGTTGTATCAATGTGATACTGCGAGTCTCTAATCGAAGTGCAAAGCTTGACTTTATTGCTCAGAGATATAACTTCTTTACAAAAGTATTATGAATCAAATTTGATAGTACTTACTGTTAGTATGTAAGGTAACAAGATGCTAGTCATAGACAATAGTCAGTAGATTAAAAGAGACATATTCTTTGTATAGGCACGTGTACAACAAATATTAATTCATCTTTCAAAGAGATGATGGTTTTACATAGATCTAGGATTTCGTATAAATGTAAAGTATCAAAAGGTAGTAATTGCTCTGGTTTGTCTAGAGTTGAAATGTTGTTAAACCAATGTTTTCACCCAAATTAGTGGCCAAAAGTAATTTAGATATCTAGGAGGAGCATATCTGAATCATAGTGATTTCATTGACTATGAATTCAATGTTTCCAATGCGTTCCAACTGAACATTCAAACGTTGAATATTGTGTAGTATTATACCCTGTTGAATTTTGACACTGTCATAATCAAAGGCTCGTTGTAAGTCTTGACAAAAAGTTGTTAAATCCTTATTCTGTAAATTTAAGGTGTCTTAATTTTCTCGGAGTGTTTTCTGATCTTTAAGTGTTTGATCATTTTTCCGGAAATATACTTCCGTTTATTAATCCTCTTTTTGGATGAAAAGTAGTTGAGGTTTTGTAATTTGTTATTAAATATTCATAAGCATGTTCCATTTGATCGTTAAGGTGGCACGTCCCTTTTTTAGATTTTTTTTCAACTATCTGTTTGCAGCAGTATTCTAAATTCTTTTTATCTGACAATTTCATGATGTGTATAAAGATGACTAAAAAACAATCTTTTCATTTTTTGTTTGTCAAAAATGCATTGTTTGTGCATTTTTATGTGCATCTTTTCTTCAATCCAAACTTGTTAACAAATATAAGTAGAGCTCTGAAATTGTGTGTGAATATTCCTCTTTTATGGAAGAATGAAGCAAGTGATTACTTTTGTGCTTATCACTTTTCCTTTTTGAAGAATCTTTGATTTTCTTGAAGCCTCATTCCGCAGCAAGTTGAGTTTTCAAGAAAAACAAAGATTTTTTGAAGGGAAAAAGTGATAACGATAAAAGAAATCACTTGTTTCATTCATCCAAAAAAGTTGAATATACATGTACACATACAATTCCAGAGCTATACTAATATTTCTTAACGAAATACGATCGGAGAAAAAATCAACAATAAAATGCATGAAAATGCATTATATGACAAAACAAAATTAAAAACGATGTTTTTTAGTCATCTCTATACACATCATGAAGTAGTCAGATGAAAAGGACTTAGAATACTACATTACGGCAATAATTTGCAAGTCCTAGAAATGATTGGATTTGCTTAGTCGTTTTAGGAATGTGGAAATTTTGAATTGCTTTTATCTTATCAGAATTGACTCTTATGCCGTTGGGTGTTATTATGCAGCCTAAAGAGAGGACATCTTTTCTGAAAAATTCGGTTTTGTCTAATTGAATCTTGAGTTGGTGTTTGATTAAAGCTTCAAAAATCAATTATAAGTGATAGACGTGTTCTTCCTAGGTTTTCAAGAATTTTTTCTGTACGCGGTAATGGATATTTTTCCTCGATCGTGATTTCGTTTTCGGTAATCGATAACCATTCTATATTTTTTTATCCTGATGCGCCAGCCTTCTTTGGGACTATCCACATGAGAAATGAGTATGGGCTAGTGCTGGATCTAATGACGTCATCCTCAAGCAATTTGTAATTTGGTTTTAAATTTCGTGTTTTAAATGAAAAGGATATCTGAAAGATTTTACAAAGATTTATTTTAGTTTAGTTTAGTTCTAATGCTGTCAGAAGTGGCGTTACATGGTTTTAGTTTCTCACTAGGCTTCAAAAAAGCATTTGTTCGGTTCGGATTAATTTGGACATGTTCAGATGTCAGAATTTGTATATCGTAGTAATCAAGTCGCTCGCAATTTATCTCGGTGTTAGTGAGGTCAAGTGCCATGATATCTCTAGGAAAATCTATTTCGTAGTTGTTTACTAAGCAAATTATTTTGGGCGTAAAATCATCAGAATCCTTATATGGAGGTACAGTAACGTGACCGTTTTCGATTTTGTTTGCATACAGCGATAAACGTTCTTGGACTTCGTTAGGTTATGGATTTTTACCGGTATCGCAAATAAAATTTAAATTAGCAATTTTAAGAATGTTGTTACTTGTGTCTATGATTCCCTTTAGATGTTTTAGGTCTTCATAGCCTAAGAGACAGTCGTACTTGTTGTGCCAATTAATTGATACAAGCTCCACTGCATATTGTTTATATATATTCCGACTACCACGAAGGCCTAAGGCCTAAACACTCATGGGGTATAGGGGGATACAGGGCGAAAGGGGGAACGTCACACGGACTCTGGCGAGGGAACACGCGTGCATGCAACATGCACACATTCTGGCCCCGCCTACGAGATCCGCCGGGTGGTACCTCTGCGTTCGACAATCAGAGATCAACTACCACCTACGTACAATCACAACATCCATAGCCAAGAGAAAAATTTCTCTTGTAACGGGATTCGAACCCGCACAACGCACGGCGACTGATCAGGAGAGCGAAGAGTCTACTACTGCTGCCACCGCTGCTACCTACATTCGTAAAACAAAGGAATTTTACAAGCATATTGTCCTTTTTTAATTTTTTTGCAGGTTTTAATTTCAAAAGATTTAGGAAATCATCAGTGAGGAAGAAGCTCCTGCATCTATGAGTATCAGTACTGTACAAATACGGAAGGAAATGTTCGAATGTATCTTCTGGGTCTTCAAAATATTCAAATTGATCATAATTTTGATATTGACCATGATATTCCTTATTTAAAAATATTGAGAGTCATAATTTTCACGATGAGAAGGTTCTTGATGATATGAGTATGAATCTAAATCTGATTCATTGTTAGTAAGTTGTTCGGAAACAAAATTACGTGTTTGATCATTATTGTTAAAGAATCTGGGTCTATTCACGGGACGATTATTATTATTCGGCCTAATAGTGGAAGTAGACATAGGCGTAGGTCTGAAATTTTGGGTATTTCGATTGGAGGCATCAAAATTTTGATTAGCTTGGGTCTCGATCTAAAAGCAGGGATATTTGTAGGCAAGCGAGGGGCGTTGCTTATTATAGGTCTGGGCATGTTCACGGGACCAGTTGGGATTCATGGTTGTTTCATTAGAGTAGGTCTCCGTGAGTGTTGATTTTGTAGAGTGTAGACAAATTTGGTCTAGGGTTTTGCAAATTTGGTCTTGTTTGAGGAGATCTGATGTTTTTGTAAGCAACGTCCTTGAAGCTAGATTGCAACTGCAAATTGTCATAGTCGTGACAAGCAGAGATAGAGCGGCTTCTTATGTTCCAGGCTTGGGGCGTAACAGAAGAGAACGATAGGGTTCGCAGTTTGGCAGTAAGAAATGAATCCAAAGCCATTTTTTATAAAAACCTAGTTTAAAGTTTTCAATGATGAGCATTCGTTGATCAAAATACTCTTGCCTTCTCTATAATTGTGAATCAAAGTGTTTTTTAGTACATCCCAAGTACAGGGTCCGTCAGAAATAACGCATGTTTTTTAAATGGGTAGTACAGTCAAAATAAGTATGGTAAAAAATATTTAGTTATATCAAAATACTCTGAAACACATGCCATTTTTTTGAGTAAAACAAAAGTTACGTTCTAAAAACTATGTCGGCCATATGGCGCCCTAGAAATGCAGGAATCAAGCCTCTCCCGACATGAGCCCATTGCGTCGGTCAGCATCCGTGCAGGAATTTGGGTTACTTCTCTTCTTATTTCCTCTTTCAAATCGACGAGGGTCCGAGGCTTGCTTTGGTAAACTTTTGATTTCAGGTAGCCCCATAAAAAAAATCACACGTTGACAGGACCGGGGAGCGAACTGTAACTTTCGGGGTATGCAGGGGGTGCTCATGCAACTGTTGGCAGTTCACTGGAGATCAATAACGACAATTTTCTTGCGTTCGAACGACAGACTCACCATTTTGAAAGTACCGACGTACAGTGAACACACGATGCTCAACGTGAAACAGCACTTCTCCCACTATCGAACACACCCTTCCCCACCGACACGGGACCAGCCCACTCGATGTAGTACCCATTCGAAAAACATGCGTTCTTTCTGACGGACCATGTATTAGGATTAACGTGTAAAACCAGTTATTTTGCTTCACCTTCTAGCAGTGAGACAACGTAGATCAAAGCCTCTTGTTGGAACGGGGATCGATCAAATGCGATCAAAAATCGTTTGCAATTTTGAATATATTTAGACAGGTTGTTAGTTTCATGTGAAAATCTTGGCAAACTATTTTTTAATAAATCAAATTTAACACGATAGTCGTTCAAATTTCAGATCCTGATGGAACGGCTGATCTGTCTCGAATTCCTGTAACTGAATTTGAGTTTGAAATTGGGGAATTTACTTGTATTTCCCTTCTTATAGTAAACGATTGTGTAAAGGCATTAAAATTAGTATCAAGAACACATCATATAAGTTAGTTATGTAAAATTGACACGCTAGTAGCAATAATTTCTGCATGGGTCCTCCTGGGATACCGGTGATGGTCAATTCAGTGGGCTCAACAGAAAATCTGCTGGAGTGACTCGATCCTTGCATTGGACGACGTCTTGTTCTTATACTAGTCTTTACAGGTTCCTCGAGCGTTGTTCTTTCGAGCTTTTCGTGGCTAGGCACTTCAAAACTCGTCAGGTTCTTCGGATAACTTCTTCGGGATGAAATGGCAGAACTTCTCAAATGGATGAGGCTTGGGTCACCCAAATAGCTCAAACTATAAGTAGAGTACTCACTTGCCTCGGGTTACAGCTTCTCGACCTTCAGATAGTCGATTGAGTAGCACTTGGTACCTACCTGACTAGACTTGAGGAAACAGCCAACCCATTTTCAATGGGAAAGCTATCCTGTTCGTAGCAGCCAACTAAAGAAAATAGGCGACGAACCACGAACTATTTATTTAGATGATAAAGGTTGTACAGCAAAGTATAAAGTAATCTAATTTCTAATAATATGCGTATTTATAATAAATCGGTATCTTGAAGGCTAGGATAGGAATTGTTATGACGTGAAAGTACACAAGAACATTTATTCATCAATATAAGAAAGTATACACAGATATATATCATTGTCATCATGATTAACAAGAACTCATAAGAAAAGTAAATACCGGGAATATACAGGAATAATAAGATGTTTACTAAATAAACGATATACCATATACCATAATTTATATACATGTATGTATAAATTTAGATCCCGTTCAGGAAGTTATCTTGGCCATGCAATACTTAAGAATATGATGAATCGGGACTCGTTTCTGGTAAAAAAAAAACTGTACTAGGGATCTTCTCTATTTCCTGCGAAGTTATCCAAAGTGTGCCATGTTTTCAAAAGTGGTGAGATGTCAAATGACCAATTTCTCTCATACGCATTTTTGCGAATGTCTTAATCTTGAAGGCACGGTTTTGTCAATAGTCAATCCACTGTTACGAACTTGGTGATTTTAACTCTCTGGATGATAAGTGTCAGGTCGATGATCTATACAGATTTTTTAAAGGCTATGGAACTTTGTTAAAGAAATAAGGGCACTTTGGGTTCTCAGTAAGCACTACAAAATTCTGTAGATACTATTTATCAGGCTGGAAGCAATACGCAGCATATAATGAGTTCAAGTCCGAAGCCTACATAGCTTCATTCGGTGTTCTCCAGGGGTCTAACTTGGGACCACTCTTATTTCTATTGTTCGTTAATGACCTCTGTGGAAATTTTAAATGCAAGCAATGATGTTTTGCTGACGACATGAAAATATAGTCCTCTATAGAGTTGAATAGTATACTAAGTGACAAATAAATCCGAACACCCAGTTTAAATGGTTTTATTTTAATAAAAGTTGGTGAATGTATTTATCTTACTGTAAATAACAAGTGAAAAAATTTTCAGCCTTATCAGTTGGACATTCCGGTTTTTATAGTACTTTTTTTAATTCACTAACGCTCTACAAATGAATATTTTAGCCGCAGTAAAGAATCAACGTTGGCGGATCCTTTACGATCGGTTACGATGCCTAGAGTACGGAGACCTGTACGATTTCGTCAACTTAGTGAGTTTGATAGGGGCCGTATAGTGGGACTTCGGGAGCTGGACTTTCTTTTCGGGCAATTGCAGTTAGAGTGCAAAGAAGTGTAGACACTGTGGTTAGGTGTTGTCAGGCATGGCTTCGAGAAGGCCGTACGCAAAGAGCAAGGGGCACTGGACGTCCGCCGTAGAACAACAGACCGTGAAGATCGCCGCCTAAGATTATTGGCCTTAAGGGACCGTTTCTCCACTACCAGGTCCATTGCAAATGAATGGTTTGCAGAACACGGAAGACCTATTGGCATGCGAAGTGTTTACCGACGAATGAGAAGTTTTGGCTTGTTTTCATACCGGCCACACTGGGTCCTCCCTTTAACTCGAGAACACCGACGTAATCGCCTTGAGTGGTGCAGACAACGGTCACTCTGGGATCAGGAATGGACAGTATTGTCTTTAGTGACGAGTCTCGATTTTGTTTAGGCATGCACGATGGTCGTGCCAGGGTTAGAAGGCGACGTGGTGAAAGGAGGAATCCACAGTTTTTTGTTGAAAGACATGTTCATCACACTGTTGGAGTTATGGTTTGGGGTGCTATAGCTTATGGTTCCAGGTCACCTTTAATCTTCATCAGAGGTAACATGAACGCGCAGCGTTATATCCACGAAGTTCTAGAACCCCATCTTTTACCCTATCTTGACACCCTGGCAGATCCAACTTTCCAACAAGATAATGCCCGACCACATGTTGCAAGAGTCACAATAGACTTCTTTCAACATAATGATGTCACATGTTACCATGGCCACCAAGATCTCCCGACTTATCCCCAATTGAGCACGTGTGGGATATGATGGGTAGGAGATTGCTCAATTTGCAACGTCCTCCTCAGACTCTAGAAGCACTTCGAGAGGAGTTGGTGGTTGCCTGGAATGAGATACCACAGGAGGACATTGACCACCTGATCAGAAGCATGCCTAGGCGCGTTGGAGAATGCGTAGCACATCAGGGTGCATCCACACATTATTAAAGGTCAAAGGGCTTTAAAGCAGTGCAATCATTTTGAAATTTTTATCAGTTACTTATTATGCTTCATTAAGTACTTATACAAAATTTTATTAAAATAAAACCATTTAAACTGGGTGTTCGGATTTATATGTCACTTAGTATATATGTATATTAACATTTACTCCCCATATTTCTCAAAAAGTTTTAGAATCGCTCAAGTCATACGATTTTCTTGTCAGAAATTTCTCAAAAAGTTTTAGAAGCGCTCAAGTCATACGATTTTCTTGTCAGAAATTGTAGACAATTTCGCTACACGAGGGCTTTGAACGTATTATATTTTACATTTGTGCGTAGCAAACTTGAATTTGCGAGTGTTATATGGAGCCCAAATTAGTATAAGCGAAATTAAAAATGTTCAAAGAAGGTTCTTCAAATTTCTTTATATGAAGTCTGAGGAAATTTACCCTGAGCAAGGAATTAGCAATGCAGAACTGTGTGGGCATTTTGAAATTCAAAGCTTAGAATTCCGAAGAAAGGTTTTATCTGCAATATTTATTTTCAAACTATTACATCGCATGATCGATTCCTCAGATATTCTGGCGCAAATTAACATTAATGTACCTCTATTTTCTTCGCGCAACTATATCACTTTTAAACTATTTGCATGTTATGTGTAAAAATCTCAACAGAGTTAGCTGTCATTGTGATATATTTATGTCTTCTCTTATGAGGGCTTTTCGTTACTTAAATTGATTATTTTCTTTCCTAACTCTGTCGTAGACTATTAGTTTATTTTGTTCGCATAATTATCCTGGAAATGCTATTATTATTAATATTGTTAAGATGTTATGTTTGATGACTGTTAGAAGCGAAAACTTTGAGACCAATCCCTCTTAATTGGCGTAAGTTTGGCAACAGTGCGGTGCATCGGTGGCATCGGACAGGCGTCGGCGTCGTTAAAGCGTCGCTTGCTGCGATAGTCGTAAAGCAAATGAGACTTGTGATGCGCAAACCCGTCGGCCGTCTGCCCCAGGCGCCCTATATGGCTTGGCACAATTCTGGCCAATGGATAAAATTACATCTCTTTTGCTTTTGCTTTTGCCTGGGCTAAAAATACTACAGCGCACAGCCCACGGTTGTTTCAGTGGAATTGTATATACAGTTTTTCTTGACTTTTATAAGATAGCCAGATGCGAAAAATAAAACGATCACAAATCCATGCAACCTACTTACTCACATATTCTAAGCGCGGTGTAGCGCCGATTTTCTCGCAACGGACGTTATCTGTCTCCGCAATTTCCTGCGCAATAGATGCAACTACGGATTGAATGAAAATGCACTCATACTCCAGGGACAATATCACAGCGTTCAGAGCCCAAACAGTCATTTGACACTTGAGAATGCCTCCGGAAAAAAAAATTGCGTTTGCTACTCTTACAACCATAAAAGTCACTAGCAGATGTTGATAATAATGAAATATTATTCACAACAAATTTAAATTTTTAGTAATAAATCACTACAATAAAGCGAAACTTGGCATACCATACTTTCCAAAACAAACTGCACCCAAAAGTAGATGAGCAAAAATAATTGTTAGGAAAGTAGAAAAGCATTATTGTCTAATCAAGTCATGATGATTTCACTTTTTGTCGAAAAGCTGGTAATGAATATTGTTTATCCAAATTCTGTAAAGAATTATTTACAGGGTGTTCATTTGACTAAAAGAGAAAACGCCAAGTCACGTCGAAAGATTTGACAACTTTTTTACCAAAAACTACTTCACCCCCTTCCACTCTCTGCCCCCCTGGGTCATCCAATTTGAAAGGTATTTCGAAGTCCTTTATTTTGTCGTTTGATTTTTTTAAAATCGGTCGATTTGGTTTCAAGAAAATTAGAAAAAACTTTAGTTATCTTAATTTGTTCAGATAGAAAACAAAAAAACACGAAAATATCACTTTATATTTCAATAAATGTTCAAAATGTTGCCCATTGTTGGCCAAACAATCATATAGGCGATGTTCAAGTTCCATTTTCAAAAAGCATGTTGTAGGATATCATGGCGGCTTTTGATGATGCGTTGACGAAGTTCATCCAAGTTTGCATCGTCATCGATCTGGTTTTCAATGGTTTCAGTGATAAGCGGATTGATGGTATTTTCCAACCTATCCAAATAAATGTCTCCATTCAAATTTCCATTAATAAACAATGGTCCAATAACTTTGTTTCCTAAAATGCCTGCTCATACATTAATTTTTTGCAGGTACTGGGTATGCCCTTCTACAAAAGCATGAGAATTTTCATTGCTCCAATACCTGCAGTTATGTTTATTAACAAATCTGTTTAGATAAAATGTGCTTTCATCACTGAAGCAGGTGTTCTTTACATGAATGGTATTATCATTAATCGCTGCAGTCATTTGTTCACAAAAGTCAACTCGCCCATCCAAATCATCTTGGTTAACTCTTGCAATATTTTCATTTTGAACGGATGACATTTATTTATTGTGTGTACAGAGCCTAGTGAAATACCAGTCTCAGCAACAATTTTGCCTAATGAAGTATTAGGATTTATTCCAAAATGTATACCTATGCGAAGTTATCTTCCCCGTTAAACGTGATGACAGTTTGCAGAACACATTGATTTTGGGCACCATAAATTAGAATCATTTCCACTCTATCAGCTAGTGTGTAAACCATTTTGGAAATAAAACCTGAATCAATAAATTAATTTTCACTATCCCAAGATTGTCATAGCAAATTAAATTATTTCTTTCCCTTAGCAACAAATAACTAAGCAGGTATAACAATAAATACAGTGCGCCCAGGATATCTGTGTTGATGAAAAGAATGCGGAAAAAATTCGGGTTGTTATATGCTTGTTGCCACGTCTAATCTACCAAATTGCTGTTTATGTTGGTAGTTTTAAATTATGAACGAATTGTAAATTTGGCAAACCCTAACAGGCAACATTTTAAACACTTACTGAAATAAAAAGTGATATTTTCGTGTGTTTTTGTTTTCTATCTGAACAAACTAAGGTACAAATTTTTCTAATTTTCTCCAAAACCAATCGACTGATCTTAAAAAATCAAACGTTAAAATAAAGGACTTCGAAATACCTTTTAAAGAAGCTATTACTCGATACCCCTTGTCATTTAACATTTTTAAGGGAATAACCCTGAGCTTCAGGGCCTGAAGGGCCGAGGATGAAAGGGGGTCAAGTAGTTTTTGGTTAAAAAGTGGTCCCACTTAACAAACCATTCACGTGTCTCAGAGTGTTTTCTTTTAATCAGTGGTTTTCGATAAATCCCTAGTGGGAAGTTTTCAAATGAACACTCTGTATAGTGGCAACATTTCAGGAGAAACTGCGTTGAACTAGGGTTGTTGAATACATAAAACTTTATATACAATTGTTCTGACATTGTTCAAGCAAAAGTTTAAAAAAATAACTTTCATTATTTTGGGACACCCTGATGAACATCATTCATTTCCGTCGGCCTGTCTGTCTGTCGTCCTGCTTGTCCGCTAATGCTTGGCTTGTGTATAATTTGGAAAGTACTGCTCAGATTTGTAACACATTTTTACACAAGGTTACAGCTATGCCAAGGACGAAAAAGCTTTACAGTTTTTGAAAATCGGCCCCAGAGAAAAAGGACAAAAACGCAATAGAAAAAACTTCGTTTTTTGACGTTTCAGAGGCTCCCGATCGTTTTCGGAAAAATGTCTGTATGAGTTAAATACTGGGGTTTAGGGGTTGCAATTTTTCAACGTTAGTATATTGATACGCCTTCAGCTCCAGTAATTTTATGCATTCTAGCCATATCGCACTCATCATAAATGTCACTGTACATTTACCCTTGAAAGCTTTTAGATTAATCATAGCAATGATCATGTGCGCCCAAACATAGCATTGGAAGTACAAAGTCAACTTACTTGACAGGCATTTTTTATAGCAATCGCGCACAGCAAACTTTGTATGGGCGTATATTTTTTGTGATCTAACTGTAAAAAGATTTTTGGAGTGAATTCATAAATAAGTACGTGTGGAACATGCTTCATGAAATTCTGAAAATAAGTTACTAAATTTATGGCCAGCGTTTATTTGTAGTTTGTGCGAACTTGTAATAAGATGAAATTGAAAACCCCGTTTCTTGATTACTATTAAAATGAAATCACTATTCATACACAAAAAATATCTCATGCATTTTAACTTGACATTTAGTATGTTATATTCTAAATAAAATTAGATAAAATTTTTGTCGGAATGCCAAAAGTTATGAAATAGCACCGTGTTTTTGTATTTTTACCGATAGGTAGAAAACAACACCTCATGTAATACATTATACAGAATAATAGCAAATGTTTTTTCTCATCCTACGTTCGTACAATTCGAGAATCCTGAAAACAAAGTATTTGCAACCCTCATACGACATACCTATGGCCATAAAAACGTATCGTCGATCCGAATTTTGAGGCCGTTGGTCCCAGCGTAAATTGACACCAGATTGAGAATCTACGTACCTGATTTACTCAGGGAAGGAGTATTCACCCACATCATAGATTTTTTTATACCGAAGCAGCTGCGCAGGCAAAAGCCAAAATGCTTTTTGAACTGCCTAAGGTTAGTAGAACTGGGAAAAGCCTCCTGTTGTGGATTGTTTCACAATCTGGATACCCTAGGGACAAAGGAGCGGTCGTATCCACCAGTTCTGGATGTTAGACACGGTTGGGATGGGAGGGCGAAGTCAGGCAGGCACATCGCGTGGCATCATCATGGTGGAGAACTTGGAGGAGCAAAGCCCGTTGGTGTAGCGATAGAAGAGAGCTAGATTACGGACGGCCCGTCGATGCGAAAGAGTCCCGTCGGTTAGAGAAGACTCATCGATCAGTCTGACGGCCCTCCTCTAAACAGTATCGAGAATGGATAATGTAGTCGGGGCGGCAGCACCCCCAACATGTGAGCAGTACTCGGGTCTGGGACTTGTACCTTAGTGATCTGTCCAGCCAAAATGAACGGCTTTTTGGTAGAACTCGGCCATCTATCAAAACCGAATGAGCACTAAGACGCTTCTTGCGCGTCAAAGTACAGTACTGTGCTTTGGTACCAGATTGTCGCATCCACAAGCATTGCTAACCTTCAGATCTCTTGTCATTGAGAAGTTGCTGCTAGTCTTCTTTTCTCCAGCTCATCGGCAGAGATCGGCTTGTTGTTCTGAATTCCTACATGTAGAGTGCTGTCAACAGCAAAGCTGTGGATTAGATAGATCGTACATAAAAGGAGGTCAATGATATGTAAGAGGAACAGTGTCGGAGCCAAGATCGATCTCGCGTTGACGTTGGATGATGAGGAGAATCCATCAATTACGACGGATACGTTACGGCAAGAAAGAGAGTCAGCCACCAATCTGCAAAGCTTCTCTGGGTAGACATAGGATAGAAGTTTGCATGAGAGAACAGTATCCCACAGCTGATCGAACGCTTTCGTGATATCAAGAGCAACGACATGAGCCTCACCATAAGACAGGACTAGTTTACTCCAGAGTTGCGTGACGTCCCCCGTGGATCGCTAGTGTCTTATATCAAGCCGTGACGTTCGATGTACTCCAGAAGCTACCGATTTATGCACCTTTTCATTACCTTACATATAATAGAAAGCAGAGCTGTAGGCCTCCAGTCGTAAGGGTCGTCTTTAAATCCTATTTTGGTATGGGTTGGACATGAGTAAATCTTCAGCGTTCTGGGAAAGTGCTGCACTCGTATGGTATCTGGAAGAGATGCTAAATATATGCAAGGTTTTTGAACATCTTCTCGTGCTGTGGCTTTGCCGTGAAAACCTTTCGGTTTTGTTATGCGCGGCGCAATTGGACGATTTTTTCAAAAAATTTTGAAATATTGTTTTGCTGGATTCTTACTGGTCTCAGAGCCTAATTGATGCCGGATTTAAAATCTATCCACCAAAACCAAGGAAACGACTTTATCCAGATCATCCATATTTTCAGAAATCTTAGGTAATTCTAATAATCTTATTTAGATAATTATCTGCCTGGGAACCCTTTCCCAAAAAAACGGATTTTCATCCACATGGCAAATTCGCAAGGAATTTTGAAACATCGCTTATAACACGTCCTATAATTGAAATTTGCACAGATCTGTGGGTTGCGCAGAACGCCGCAGTTATGAGCCGGTAGAGCAGAGGTCTTCCGTCATCTTTATCATACGGGATGAGGATGATGATCAACCTGACAAACTATTGGTAGGTGGAAATCATCAGATTTTTCGCCTTCCTCCGCACACCTAGTCCTATAATATCCATTTTTTTCGTCCAAAATTTCCATGATCGTCATGCGTGGCTACAAGCGCATGAAACTCAGTACCCTGGAGCCTATATACCAGGACAACCTGCAAAGTGAGCAAAAAACGACAGCAAAACTTGACGCCTGACCGAGGGCGCAGTGATTGACGGGTACCAGCGCATGCGTAGAATAGCCGAGGTTATAGTACGAGATCCGACCGTTTGAATCTTGTCTTTGACAGGCAACCCTGATGTAATTGGTTCTACTATTATTTATCATTCATAAAAATTGAGTTTTATAAAAAACAGATACCTTCAGATGTACCAAAGCACATTGTTGTCAGATGGGTCGGACAGAATTTCCCCCGAACAAGCATAAAAATCCCTCACAATTGCTACTTTTCCAAATCAGTTAATTAATGGGAAGCGATAGTTTGATTCAAAGAGCGGCGGATGCTTTCTATATGCGAAACGTGTGATTTCCCCCGGAACATTATATCCCCAAAAATGTCCTCAAGTAAAAATCCCCAAACTTTCTGGGAAAATCTCCCAACATGACAACCCTGTCAAAACACCACTGGTACTCCAGGCGTGAAGTTTCTGGGTCGTTTTTACAACACGAACAGAATCGCCTGTTATGTAGGTTGCATGCTCGGTACACTTAGGTAACGTGGGGCGTTGAATGCGAATATAATCATTAAAAAGTTCTGAAATATCATGAAGCTGAAATTGGTAAAAAATTAGACGCTTGGTACTCTCCGTCAGTCATAGTACCGATTTGACAACAGATGCAGAATCACTTAGCAGACGAGTTTTAGTATAAATTGCAGATACGTATGGATTTTTGAAAATCTCACACAGTAACTATACGACTTTCGTGCAAATTTTGCATTTTCGTTCTCCATGAGTGAAAGCAAACGAAACTTGGTATGCTTAGGTAAGGCGGGGCGCGGAATTTGCATAACAACATCAAAAATTTTCAGGTGCACCGTAAACGCTAGCCGATGTATTGTGTCATCAGCAAAAAAAAAGATGTTCAAAATGGAGGGTGGAACTACGTCGCTTGATTTTTTGAAGACAGTTTTTTCAAATGTAAAAGTTATAAGCTTTATCGGTGACGTTTGATTTCGTCGTTTTTGCTGTGTTGCAGCGCCATGCGCCACCACTGATCGTCACTATCTGCTAATTTTAGAGTCCCACTGTTTTTGAACATATTCACCATGAAACACATGTATTAATAGCTATCCTAAATTCCTCATAATTATTATGCAAGATAATAAAATTAACCTAACCTAATTTCTTACAAAAACACTACATACGCTAGTGCATAAATATCGATTTAACACATTATTAAGATAAGCAACGCGTGTACAGATTACAGAAGAAAGGGGTTAGCTTGCCATCCAACGTCACTCGCACCCAAGTGGATCTATTGTGACCTTCCTATATGTATATACTTTCTAAAGCATTGCCTCGATCCTTTGATCAGACTCCATAGCCTTGACACAGGGCCTTGCATGTAGCTTTCCGCTGTTGGACCTGTGGTCCCTACTCTCTGAAACCGTAGCCTTGACAGGCCTTCACAGTGACACAGGAGGTGCGCTGGGGTTTCCATGCTCTCTGCAGAAACGGCATGTGGCCTCTTCCTCGAGACCCAACAGTCTCATATGTCGATTTAGACGGCAGTGTCCAGTCAGGAATGGCCCTTAGCCTTTTCATTTGAGCAATCTTACATTGTTTCTCCTTCAGCCTTTTTTTATACCGCAGCAGCCGCGCAGGCAGAAGCCTAAATGCCGGGACGCCTGGGCTGCTATGATGATCCCAAAGAAATTTTGTTAATCCGATTTTTGAACTGCCTAAGGTTACTAGAACTGGGAAAAGCTTCCTCTTGGAGATTGTTCCACAATCTCGATACCCTCGGGACAAAGGAGCCGTCATATCTGCCAGTTCTAGATGTACGAAGTTCGACAGGGTTAGGAGGGGAGGCCAAAGTCAGGTGAGTCTGTCTGGCAGGCACATCGCGCGACGGCATCATGGAAGACAGTTCTGAGGAGCAAAGCCCGTTGGTGTAGCGGTAGGAGAGAGTAAGATCGCCGACGGCCCGCCAGTGCGAAAGGGTCCCAAGACTGTATGTTAGAGAAGAGTCATCGATCAGTCGGCCAGCCCTCCTATGGACAGCATCGAGCATAAATAATGTAGTCGGGGCTGCAGCAACCCAAACGTGTAAACAATCCTTGAGGCTAGACCTTATCTGGGCCTTGTATATAGTGAGAAGGTCATGCGGAGAAAAGTACTTCTTAGCCCTGAACAAATAGCCTAGCTTTTTCCCAGCAACTGCCGCTATTGATGAGATAAGTTGGTGCTAGGTCAGGTACTCGGCGATCTGGACTCCGACCAGCCGAAATGAATGGCTCTTTGGCAGAACTCGGCCGTCCATCGGAACCGGATGAGCGCTAGGACGCTTTTTGTTCGTCAAGGTACAGTACTGTGTTTTGGAAGCATTAAACTGTACAAGTAAGTAATAACCTCCAGGTCTCTAGTCAGAGAGGAAGTGGTCGTGAGTCTTCTTTTTTCCAGCTCAGCGGCAGAGATCGGCTTGTCGCTCCGAATTCCTGCATGTAGGGTGCTGTCATCAGCGAAGCCGTGGATTGGGTTGATCGAGCAGGAAAGGAGGTCGTTGATATGTATAAGGAACAGTGTGGGAACCAAGACCGATCCCTGGGGAACACCCGCGTTGATGTTGTGGGATGAAGAGGAGGACCCGTCAATTACGACGGATATCTTGCTACCAGAGATATAGTCGGCCACCCATCTGCAAAGCTTTTCCGGGAGACCGTAGGATGTAAGTTTGCTTAACAGGGCAGCGTGCCCCAGCTGATCGAACGCTTTCGTGATGTCAGGAGCAACAAGATGAGCCTCAGCATAAGACTCGATGAGTTTACTCCACAGTTGCGTGACGTAAGCTAGAAGGTCCCCTGTGGATCGCTGGTGCCGAAAACCATACTGACAGTCGCTAATCAAGCTGTGACGTTCGAGGTAGTCCTGAAGCTCGCGATTTATGTACCTCTCGATTACCTTATTTATAACAGAAAGCATTGCTATAGGCCTATAGTTGTAAGGGTCGGTCTTAGATCCTTTTTTTGGGATGGGTTTTTGGGAAGGTGCCGGACTCATAAGATATCTGGAAGACACGCGAAAGAACTGGAGCAAGCTCCGCTGCACACCTCTCCAGTACAATGGCAGGAATCAAGTCCGGGCCAGAAGCTTTGTTGATGTTGAGCGACAAGGGCACTCGTCTTACGGTCTTATGCCTGAGTGTTACTTCCCGCATAGTGTAAGGAACCCTTTGAACTGACGGCACTTGGACGTTAGGGGGGGGGGACGTCCATGGTAGAGTTGGCAGCAAAGATCTTGGCAAGAACTTCCGTCTTGGCCTTTGACTCGGATACAATCGTTCCATCCTGACACGTAAGTGGTGAAATGCCTGAAATGTTGCAATATTGCCTAGACTTTTAAACATCTCACTTTTCAGCCTTGCCCCATAAATCCCAGTTCCAGCTCCGTCTTCAGATCTCGAGCCGTCTGTGTACCAGTAGCTTCTGGCATGTATAGGAGAGGTCCTTTATCCCATGCCTGTCTTTCTGGTACTATTGTACACTGGGACAGTTGTGTCCGTGGGCATTATAAATATAGGATCTACCAATATAGGTGTTGCCGACTGATAGGTGATTGGCCTTGACTTAGTCTGTGAGCCGGAATTTAAGTATGACTATAGACCAGGCGCTGGATGGAATTAAGGGTGCAAATTGTGAGGAGCGCACGTTAAGAGCAGATATCAACTGAGAAGAGGTCAAAGGATAAATCGTTACAAGAAATGTTTTCTGATTTCTCAGATTATCCTGAACAAAACAGGTTCGCAGTAAATTTTTTCTAAAGTTAGTCGTTTGAGGGGATGAAAGTTGTACGTTGGAAGCTGTATGCGGTAAATGGTTGTAAATTGTTGTATATTTGGTGCCTTCTATTATTAAGAAGCTGCTGATCTCAGTGATACCATGCACCTGTTAAACAGAATAAGTCACACATATTTTTCCTGCATCTGCCATGGAAACCGAAATATGATAGATTTGCTTTATGCACGAGGGCGGTCGGATAAGTACGTAGACTAGAAAAGCAAAACGAAAATTTTTGAAAAGTGGCGATTTATTTCTCAACAGTCTTCTTTTAGCTCGATACACTTGACCGAGCGATGCTCCAACTTCATTAACCCGTCTGAAAAATACGTTTTCTGGAGGTGTGCAAAGTAGGACTCCGTGGCGTCGGATAACCTCTCATTCGACTCAAATTTCTGCCCAGCGACTGACATTTTCAAGTTTAGAAATAAATGAAGTCGCACTGGGCCAAATCCTGAGAATATACAGTAGATGCCGGTTCGTTGTCATAGTGGAAGAGTACCTTTTTCTTCGCCAAATGGGGCCGTTTTTTTCTGCAATTCTCCAGGTAGTCGATGTAGATCCCACATTGTGAATCCCAGAAGACAGTGGTCATCCACTGCGACCCATAGCACAGTCTTCGCCTTCTTCGGGGCACGTTCGCCGGGTGAAATCCTTCGGATTGCGTTTAAACATCGCCAAACACTGCCCTGACGTAGTCTCACGGTCACGCTTGTTATCCGGAGTGACCAACGCGGCACCCATCACGCAGACATCGTTCTCATGTCCAACATCTCATGCAGGATATGACCCACGCGGTCTTTTGAGATGCCTACTCTCTCAGTTACCTCGCGCACCTTCAATCGGCGGTCTGCCAATACGAGATAGATGGTTTTTGTCACGTTATCCTGTATCCTCCGTGGTAGTCGTTTTCGAGGCACCTGGGCGTGGGTCATCAAAAACTGACGTGACGATCTCATTGAAACTCCTTAAACCAATTTTTGACGCTCGCCATCGAAGGAGAAGAGTCACCCCACACAACATTCAAGCGCTCTTTGATTTTGCTGCGCGATTTCCCTTCCAGAACAAGAATCGAATCACCGACCTGCTCTTTTTTAATTATTCTAAAATCAGACACGCGATCAAAACAAAACTACGAATCCGATTCGGCTGAAATTTTGATAGTGGCCGCCTACAAGAATGTACTACAGTAGTAACTATACTATAACTATCTAAAACTGTAATGACTCATCGATGTTCACGAGAACATCACTTAACTACCAGTAGTCGGCTGTTCATAGGCGGGGTATGAATGTTTAACATGGGTGAACTAGATTTGTCACATGCTTAATAAAGAGTGGTTTGAAACATATTGTAAGTCAAAAATTTGGGAATTACCTTTATTCATCGTCGCTTCCACTTACATCTGACAGTAATAAACTGTCGCTATCGCTTTCCTCGTTGAAATTGACTATAACTGGCTCTATGATGGTGTCGATGTGGTGGTCAAGCTGCCACATTTTTGTTTCTTTCTTCACAACATGACGGATAGCATTCTGCCAAGCTTCGGGGGTTACTAGCTGTATGGAAGTCTCAAGTAAAACCTTAACGTCTGGTAATTTGAAGGTTGTGTTATGGCACGCAATATAACCCTTCACTTGAGCCCAGATGAGCTCTATTGGGTTCAGTTCACAGTGGTAGGGCGGTAACCGCAGCACAGTGACACCACATTGACGGGCCATCTCATCAGTCACGTAACTAATGTTCGCAGGTTTGTGCTGTTTAATTTTTTCATACAATTCCGCTTTCACACATGAATCGTCAAACGGGATTCCTTTTTCACGCAACCATTGCTGCATGTCACTTTTTCGAAATCCCATAGTCGGTACACGTTCGGCTCGACGACTATGGTAGGAAGCATTATCCATGACGATCACAGAGTTGGGCTCAACTCGCTGAAGCACCCCTTGAAACCAGCTCTCGAAGCAGCTGGCATTCATTTCGTCATGGTAATCACCTCCTTTCTTAGAGACGAAAATCAAGTCACACACTTCTAAAAAGCCACTATCGCTACCAATATGAGTTACGATCAATCTTTGACCTTTCCCTGACGGTCCACGAAGACCTGTTGACAAACCTTCAATGCTTGCTTGTCGGTTACTCACTACGTTTTTGTCTATCCAGGTTTTTTTAACTGTGTGACCTGCATTTACCCATGTCTCGTCCAAATAATAGATTTTTCTGCTTTGTCGCCTATATTCAATCATTTCGCGTAGGTATTTTCGACGCCAGGCGACTATTTCAGGTCTCTCTATCAATACTGACTTCCGATTACGCGTTTCGTAATGAAAATTAATTTCGTGCAGGGATTTCCTCATTACCTCGACGCTCATTTGGGGTATAATTTCATCTTCCTTGATCGCTGCATGTACAGCCTTGAGGGTTGGTATCTCATTCCTAAAGAAGAATGAATGTACGGTTCGCCTTAACGCCATTTTGCTATCGTCATCCAATTTAACGGCCTTTCGTCCCTTCAAATTAAACTTTGGATCAGTAGTAGCTCCAGTTTTCTTCTTTTCATGCACCACGCTGCGAATGGTCCACTCTGGAACGCCTGTCATACTTTCACAACGCGCGAGTGCATCTCCCTGCGACATAGTTCTGTTCAGATAATTGAACACGTTGAGCACGATTTCTTTCGCGTCCCTCTTCAGTGCTTTACGAAGCCGTCTACTTGTTCCCTGGCTTTCAGTACTTCCACTCGTGCCATTTGTACTCTCCATGGTTAAGTATAACCAAAACAGTAACCACAGAAACCACAACAATAACAATCACACAACAATTCTTATAAAAACACACAATATGCGATCGCTCAACGAAACACGTTCCAATGCGTTGCCGACGCCTATGAGTCTGCCGGTCGAGGCGCGTCTTTGATTTCATTGGTTCTACCGGCGGAGAACAATCAGCCATTATTTCCATCTCTGTCTGTGCTGTTGACCACCGCAAAGCCACAGAAACGACATATGTCGTACGCTATACAGCTGTACTGGAAGGAAGCCGGGATCGAGCTCTGATCACGTGTTGATCACGCGTATGAGTCATTACAGTTTTAAATAGTTGTAGTATACACAATAGTAATTTTTTCTTGCGATAGTGGCGCCATCGGGCGGTGAGTATAAGTATTATCGGACCATCCTCGTAGTTTGATCGAAGATTCATCGTACCTAAGTGAATCTACCCAATCAGGATTCGATTTCACCTTTTCAAACGATTTGACTCATCTCTTTTCTTGGAAATCGCCAACGAAGGCGTAAGAAGTATACCGTCAATCTACTTGACACCGTTTTTTGACTGAGTTTTTAATCATTGAAGATGAGCATTTTTAAAATTCTTAAATGGTTTACTAAAGACCTTACTTGTTAAAAAAATCGACACAAAATGCGGTCCTCACACTGTGTACACTTAATTCCATTCAGCTCCTGGTCTATGAGCCTTATTTCAATTATTATTGATCTACGGCGACCGAATGTAACAATGTTACAAAGAAAAGTATAATAAACAACTGTTTTGGAACAGTAGTCAGCAATCAGACATGTAGAATTGCTCATTACCTACTGTTCGAATGATAAATATCCTCCACCTACGTCTTTTGTGTTAACGTTCATTTCGATAAAAATAGAACTATAACCAAAATTAGACTGCAACATTGAATAAACGGGTATAGAATAATTTTTCGTGATACGCTGATGCATGCAAGCTATTTATTAAACACTTGAAGCATTTTTCTAGTTACTAAGATAGCTTGCTGGCAATCAAAGCAGTAAGTGCATAAGGGTAACGGTGGGTCCTAATGTCTAGGAGGGCCACTCTCATCAATTTCTCGACATGAAGAGATGTGCAGCGGTGCTTGCTCCAGTTCCTTACAGAAGAGAAAAAAGGATCTAAAACCGACCCCCACAATTACAGGCCTATAGCTCTGCTTTCTGTTATAAGTAAGGTGATGGAGAGGTGCATACATCGCGACACGCAGTATCGTTTCCGGCACCAGCAATCCATAGGGGACTTCCTGGTTATGTCACGTAACTTTTATGATGAGGCTCATGCCATTGGGTCTATTGAATAAAAAAAAAGAATTGCCTGGGAAGTAAAATCTTATAAGGATAAGTTGAAGTATTTCTCATTTTATTTGAATAAAAATAAGTTTATTCTTAAAAGTTAATACTGGAAAAATCTCCTACAGTTAAGTTTTTTTCAAGTCTTTTCTTATTCCTTATCATAACTATAAGTATTTACTTGGATATCGGGGTTATCGGTTGCGCTTGCAAGACAAGTCACGACACGTCTGTATCTTTTGATACGGTGTATACAATGTTAGCTGTCGATCAAGATTTAGAGGTATTGCTATAATCATGTCGTCGAGTGAGGAAGAATTACCTGTCCAGATTGGCTGTCAGACACTTATTTTCACCAGGTTACTAAAAAATCATAGAGTTGTTCCGAATGAATCAATTATTCCGTCGATTGATCAAGCTAAAGAAAAGGCATGGACGAATATCAAAGACGAATTTGTCAAGGCTTCTTGTAGAAGTGTTACCATTCAAAAATTGAAAAAAATCCTCAATAACATGAAAACAGCGATGTAAAGAAAAAACTGACAAAATACGAATGGTGACAAAAAAAGTAATATTAGGTTTTCGGGCTATTGAGCCGTGGTCGCTTTGGATTTGGTCCAGAGGTTTCGACTACATCTGCGGTAGCCATCTTCGCTGGTGCTGTCGGCGAGTGCCACTGAGAAACGTAGCTTCCAAACACGCATCAAGGAGCATGAAAGAAACTGTCGACTGGGACAAACTGATAAATCAGGCGGTGGCCGAACACGCACTCCAAGACGGCCACATTGTTCTGTTCGACCAAACTGAAGTCCTATCATATCCCCCACTACTCAGTCCGAATGGTACAGAGAAGCAATTGAAACCTACAAACACAATGATAATTTCATAGAAAGAAGAAAGCTGGTTCATTCTAAACAACACGATGGTTTACCACTTCACTCAAGAGGCCCAGCGTACAGCCACCAGGACACTTCAGTCTCAGTCCGCCGATCGTACCATCCAGTTAACCGATCAGTTTCAGTCGACCCGACAAGCCGAGCACTTCGCTCGCGCCACTGAAGATGGCTACCGCAGATGTAGCCAAAAGCTCTGGACCAAATCCAACCCGACCACGACTCAACGGCCCGAAAAATCTAAATTACATTAGAATTAGCCGTGAAGGCCTTCATTCTTCAAAAAAATAAACTAGGTGAGTGGGGCAAATGAATTCTTGAATATACTGAATTATGAAGAAAAACCAATGTTCATAAAAGATCCTGGGGGTTGTTCCACTGGAAGTAACAACGGAAAAACAGATACTCCCTAAAATAATGGATCAAGTAGTTCAGAGTTACCTACTTTACCTACATAAACGATAGACAAGCGTCCAAGGAAGGAAAAATTCAAGCAAGAAACTGAAGAAGCCGAAAACTTGTCAACACAAGAGTTACAACGACTTGTCCTACTTGAACAATTAAATGTTGCTGGACTTCAGGCGAAAAGAGAATAACTCATGATAGAAAAACTGACATATGCTGTGCCAAACCTCTATCCTACAAATAGTTCTAAGAAAGAAGAAAATACTGAACGAGTTACGAGAATTCATAGATTTGTAATACACAATATATAAGGATTCATTAATAAATACAACTACAGAAACTTGTTACTTATTTCAATATTATCATAAATAAAGCACATTTTGTTTATGGTATTACACATATGATGACAAATTCAGGTTAAAACTAGAATCATTTTAAACAATATGGCTAAACATTACCACTATTGCTGACGTTTTTCTGCACCTTTTAGGACACGTCATGTAAGTCCTCGGGGCGGTTTATTTAATTTTCTTCGATCGCAAAGTCATCCCGTAGATATTTGCAAATGTTATGTAGATCAGCGCGGCATTCAATAATTTTTGCAACTTTTGCCAAAGATACTTTCACTTTATGATTCAAAATGGGAGACCGTCTGTTTCAGCTGCCAAATACTCTTTCAATTGTGACTCTTTTTTTGGAATAGGAAATATTGAATAGTTCCTCTCTTCTGTTTTGAGGGTTTTTAAATGGACACAACTTACTTGTACATTTATACTCGCTAATCCGTTTCTATTGACATATTAGTCACCAAAATCTGAAGGCTTTTTGATTTTGACATGAGTACAGTCTAATGCCTGATGACAGTAGGTGTAACAAATCGATTCGACCATTTTATTCTTGCTTCTTCTATGCCCTCCAGTTCTTTATCTTTATCCTGATGGGCTTTTCCATATATTCTGTCAGCAACATAATCTACATTTTTACATACTGTCGAATGGTGAACTTAATACTATGAGTAGACTCTTCTTTATAAAGTAGTTACTCAAATAACATGAAGTATAAGCAAATATTTTTTTTATTCAATAGACCCATTGTTCTTGATAGCACGAAAGCGTTAGATCGGTGTGGCATGCTGCCCACTTGTTCCAACTTCCATCCTATGGACTCCCAGAGAAGATTTGCAGATGAGTGGTTGACTTCCTCTCTGACCGCAAGATGTTCGTCGTAATGGACGGGTTCTCTTCATCCCAGAACGTCAACGCGGGTACTTCCCAGTGATCGGTCTTGGCTCCAACATTATTCTGAGTGGCAAGCCGATCTCTGGCTGTGAACGACAGAGAAGAAAGCCTAGATAAGAACTAGCCTCAAGTATTGCTCACACGTTTGGGGTGCTGCCGCTCCGACTACATTATTCATGCTCCATGAACGTAGACCAAAGACTGATAAATAAATTTAAATTTACTGAATTTTTACCTGTGTCGCCCTCTCTTGTGGAGTTTGAAAGTCCCAATGACCGCATCATAATTTTCTATTTTAATTTTGTCGTAAAATTAGATTAAACATTCGGGCATTAGATGGCGCTGTACGTATAGCTATGCTGCCATATACTACACAAAATTTCATGTAATAGATACGGTCACAGCCGACGTCAACTATCAACTTATCAAATTACTATCAGTTTCAAATGTAACAGGTGATGAAATGACACCTTTGGTTGAACATGTGATAAATTTAGTTCAAAAATGTGGATTTGAAGTTATTTGTGTTGTTACTGATAATCACGAATTAATAGAGCGATGTTCAGGAAATTAGCAAAGGATTCATCAGAAAATTATTCTATTCCAAATCCACATAAACCTGATAAGAACATATATGTAACTTATGATGTTGTGCATATTTTCAAGAGTATCAGAAATAATTGGATTAATTTAAAAAACCTAGACAAAACTTTTGTATATCCTAATTTTGACAATAATGATATTATTCAGTATGCTAAATTTGGAAACATTCGTGCTGTATGCTGTATATCAATTGGAAAAAGAAGCTGTAGTTAAGAAAGCATATAAATTAAATTATAAAACATTGCATCCAAATTCATTTGAAAGTCAAAATGTAAATTTTGTAGATAATTTATTCCATCACTCAACAATAGCTGCTATGAAAGAATTAAAGTTTAATGATGCTGCACACTTTTTGGAAATAATCAGGAATTGCTGGGATTGTCAGTAATACAAGTGTAATAAAAGGAGAATTGGAGCGAAACGAATTTTGTAAGCCTATTACCAATAAATATGATTATAGAGTACAATTTTTAAAAAAATGGCTGATATGGTTAGAAAAATGGCATAATCTAGAGAATAATAATGGACACCTGACACCAGAAACGTATACAGCTCTATATCAAAGCACGCTGACTCTACTTAATATAATTGAATATTCATTTAATCAATTTGACATTGAGTATGTATTGCCTGGAAAATTCACCACTGATAATTTAGAAAAACGATTTGGCAATTATAGACTTTTATGTGGCTGCAATTACAATGTGTCATATGATGAAATTTTAAATGCTGAAAAGAAAATACGGCTGAAGCATATGTTCAATGAAAAGAAATCGTCATTTTCTTTAGCAGAAATTAAAACAAGGTTCCAAAACTTAGAAACTTAGAAACTCAAGAAAATTTTGATTTCTTGGATACCAAACAAAATCCTGAAGTTTTGGATATATTCAATGAAGTATTTGAGACAAATTACTTAGCCAATTGTGACATAGAGGATAGTACTAAGACCTATATATCTGGATATGCTTCACACGCTATCTCTAAGAACCTAAACTGCGAGATATGCAAATCGCTAATAGTTAAAGAAAAAGGTTCATTAACAACAAATGTTTATTTTGATCATTTTCAAAGAGGAGGACTGTCAATTCCAACCAGTTATGTACCAATCATATTCTACCATATGTATGCCATTTTTGAATCTATTATTAATGTAGATAGATTGGAAATTTTCTTCTTGAAAAGCAATAATAAAAATTTTATTTTGTGTCCGTTAACCTTGCTCAGCATTCAGTCTGACTTTATATACAGTGAATTTTCTTTAACTTGCCACAATTATGCAGATATTTTATCTAAGCTTTTGTCTATTTTTTCAAACATAATTTTGAATGATTATGTAAAATTGAAAAATAAATGTATTAAAAACAAACGGGTAACTCCACATTTCCAAGCTGGACCTGTTGGAACACAGTGTGCTGACACCAAAAAACGTAAACTAAATACTTTTAATTAGGTTAACTGCATTAGCGACTCATATATATCACGATTATTTCGTATTTTTAAATTTTTTAGAGCTATTTCATATTCAGACGATTTGTATCGAATCGAACTGTCCTCTTTTCCAAAATTAAATTTAGTTCTTGAACGTTACTCGGAGACGGAGCACACAGCCGCTGGCGGCCGACGTTCACAGGTAGCACTACCATGCCGTCCGAGCGCGGTGTTGCCTTTCTTTCATAACGGCTCGTAGTTGACGTCGGCTGTGATATGGTATCATATCTTCAAAAGTGTTTCTTGTCTATGCTACTGTTGAAAGCTTCATTCGCCTTATTATTAAATGAGGGTTTCGTTTACTTTTTTAGTGCTTATTGATCAGAGTATTGACATATTGTAATGTGAAATATATCCTCCTGTTCCTGCGATCACTTCCTAGGCCTGAGACGTACGACTATTTTCTCTGAGCTCGCTCATTTCGTTCATCTCTCTTCAGTGAGTCATTTGTTCGGAGTCGTTCATTTGAACGATAGAATTACCGACCGGCCTAGAAGCTGACGAGACTATTGTGTTGCCTATAGTAACGACTCACTGAGTCAGAATATATATATACTATGAAAATGAAATGCAGGGTTAGGGTTTCCGATGTTATTGTATTTATTTAAGTGTTAATATTTTTGGTTGAAATTGAATGTAACGAATGTATACATTCTTCCGAAAAAAGAAGGGATATGTGGTTCGGTTTTGAGGAATCACCGAATTCTGAATCAAAATGCAATTTTTGCTCTCAAATCCCATCATTTCAGCGTATAATTTAATGAGACATCTCAAAACAAAACAACCAGGTTCCCTAGATTGTGTCTGTTGTCAGTTCGCAGTTCAGTTGCTGGATACTGCAGACGTACAGACACGCTTTGCACAATTGAATGAATCACATGTAACAAAAGAGTCGTTCAAACATCGCTCACATAGATGAGTCGTTCATTTTGAACGACTCGTTCGCGAACGACACATGACTAGTTTTTCCGCCAGCTTTGTATTGGAAGTTGAATGGTCTTTTCCATTCCGTCTCGTATTTCTGTGATCTCGATAGCAAATTTTTGCCAACACAATTTGAGAATTAACGCTGTCAAATATATAATTTTCAAAGACTAAAAATTCTGTATTAAGATAACAGCAACAGCAAGAACGATATAGTCTTCTCGCCAATTTTTTATCAGGAGCAGTGAGGCCTCTTCCATATGTCCTGGCGTTGCTGTGACTCTGATAGAAAAGCTTTACCAGTGCAATTCAAAGAAACAAAAATTCTATTTCAGGATAAGGGAATCGGTAAGGCGTATTCACCTCAGTGATATTTTCCGCAAACTTTGGATAGGAGCATCTCCGTTTCTGCGATCCTGATACATTCTGTTCCTGTTTTTAAAGGCAGTTTTTGGACTTGTGGGAGATTGTAAATAAAGCACGTATGCTGTGTGAGTATTTCCATATTGTAGTGTGAAATATCCTCCAGCTCCTGCGATCTGTATTGGGATAAGAGAAAGTATTCACCTTGGTGATCTGTATAGTTTTTCCGCCAGCTTTGTATTGGAGCTGAATAGCTGTCCCATTCCGTCTCGTATTTCTGTGATCCCGATACCAAATTTTTGCCAACACGATTTGAGAATTAACGCTGTCACATAATTTTCAAAGACTAAGAATTCTGTATTAAGATAACAGAAACAGCAAGAATGATATAGTCTTCTCGCCAATTTTTTATTAGGAGCAGTGTGGCCTCTTCCTTGTCCTGGCGTTCCTGTCACACTGATAGAAAACCTTTACCCGTGCAATTCAAAGAAAGAATAATTTTATTCCAGGATAAGGGAATCGGCAAGGCTTATCCTCAGTGATCTTATTTTCCGCAAACTTTTTACTTTTTGGTGATTGTAAATAAAACACGTATGCTGTATATGATTGATATATTCATTTAAAATATCAGATAAATCACATGTAGTTTCGAATAAGACTTATGATGTAATTTCTGCCTCTGATAATAAGGTATATCCACATAAATATATTCTGCAAACATTACATGAAGATGTAGTATAGTAAAACCCTGTACATAGTTGCTACATTGCCAATACATAGGTTCAAAGAACACCAAGCCTTTAAATGAAGCTTGACATATTGAAATTTTAAAATACAAAATATTTCACTTCGTATCATGTGTAACACAAAAGTAGCTAAAAATAAGTAAAAATTATAGATGTATAATTCCAACATATATACAGTTGGACAACAGAAGGTTCACAGTAGAAGCATAGATACAGCTGATTATGAGATCAGTCTTTCAAAGGTATAGTTTTATTATGACAGAAATAGAAGACCGCTGATAATTAAATTGAAATTAGCATCATATTTTGGAATCGACTGATGTTCTATGCTTCTATTTTGATGATCTTCCACAGAGTATAAACGAACAAAATATATATATAATCTATTCTAAAAATTACCCTCTTTGACTAAGGCCACATAAAATACAACTGAAGGAACTTTTTAATAAAAGTTAAAATAGTAGTACATTCACGCAAAATAAAAAACTTAAAGCCTAGGTCTCAATAGTACCATTTGAGATGAAACACATCATTCGAGCAACTATGTTTCAAAATGTTAAATGAAGTTTCAGTTTCAGTCGTTTTAATTATTTGAATAGAGTGAAGTGGAAGAACCTCACAATATAAGGAAACCTAGGCTCAAAATTTATATATCACTGAAATAAAAGATTACAAATATTATGAGTACATGCCACTATAGGTTATACATATATTCAAAAATCAGTCTATCAGTTCAAAATATGATGCCATGGTACATTGACAGATGTATCTGAAAGTCAAATTGTGTGACTTTTTTGACTTGATATGTCCAAAGTTCATCTAAGGCTTTCAAATAAAACCTCATCCAAATGGAGTTTGAAGTGGATGTGTTCGAATTTAAAAAGATCTTAAACAAAAAATAAACATTTTGAGTTTTCAACATATTTGACTTTCAGTTATGTATGTGCCACACGATTTCAAACAGACGTTTGATGCGTTCGGAGATATAAAAGCTTGGCACAACAATTTTGAGCACACTATTGAGTTGTTTATCTCAGAAGCTGAGGCATGTGGAATAATAAATGTATGCGTCATGATTTTTGCTTGTTTTGTTGGCTAAAAGCAATGCGACATTATTTCTGTTTCTCCTCATAAGCAAATTTTTGCATCTTGTACACCTGACACCAGCATTTACACATTTGATCAAAACACGTTGCAGTTGGTTCCAAAACTTTCTACAGCATTTATCCACAATATGGCTATTATATAGAAATGTTCAAGTTACAAACGCAAAACATATAACACCCTGACTTAGGTAAACAATTTTTATCTACGAGAGGACTTAGTAACGCAAAATTATTCGAATATTTTCAAACCTCTGTTGAAGAATAATGCTAGTATCGTTACTATCTACAATCGCAATTTCTTTAGAATTAGTTGTGATCCAAAAATACTCCTTAAAAGATTAATTCGAAAAATATCTTGTAAACTATGCCATTATTGTCTAACGTTGCTGCTTACTTCACTAGCTTACTTAGTCAATTGCCATGTATTCCCTAATACAAACGTGTGATCAAAATTTGTAACATTCAAACAAAGAAGGCTTTTGAAATATCTGACTCAAAGAACCAAGCAAAAATTTAATTTTTAGAATGCGACTCTTCAATACTATTCAAAACAGATGATCAGCCTTGAGTAAGTTCAATGAATCACAATCTCATATCTCCCGATAGATATGCCAATGGCCAAAATCTACTATGGGCTGAATATTTGGAACCAACCTCATATAAACTATAATTTCTTGGTCAAGACATTAACCCTACGCGGATTGTAAATCAATATTTCCTTCTGCTACCGTTACAACCTTTTTTCGTGTTAGAAATACTATTATAAAAAACAGTCGCTGGATACAATATGTTAGCAGTTCGGTTGTTTCAAATTCGACAGTCATCTTTACGATCGCAGAACAGGTAAGGTAATGGATGCAAAATGGCGCATTTACGTCACCAAGAAAATCGCATTCAGATTATTTCCGAATTTTCCCAACATCGTTTTTCATTTTCTCATAGCTTGAGTACAGCCTGACTTAAGCCATAGCTTGACTTTCTCCTGGCACTGTTTACCTATGTCCAGGTTCAAAAAAAAATAAATGTATGACGGATGAAATTATGAAACAAATGATACTTTCATGGCATAGTAAAGATAAAATGTTTTTTTTTTATTTTCAAATAATTATAGTTTTACAATATATGACATACATTTTTGGTGTACATAAAAAAATGAAGCTGATGATGTCATATTGGAATTCTAATTATATCACCTTGTAAAGGAGAAAAATTAATGTGTATTTTACTTAAAAATCTTACTTCAAATAAAGTCAGGAAGAAACTAAGACGATTTTGGGAAAAATTCGGTTTCTTCCATCTAAGGAAATTATAAAACAAATTATCTGATAATTTCAAAGCCTGTTACGAAAATAATGTTTTTTGTCAAATAATTATAATTTTACAACATTAGTACATGACATTTTGAAATCAGACTGAATAACTCACCTATGTTAAATTCCAATATCGCGTCCATAAGAAAAAAATTGAAGCTGATGATGGAAAACGATAGACGAAATGTCATATTGGAATTCCGATTATATCTCCATGTAAGGCAAAACAAAAATACCGTATTAATGTGCATTTACTTTAAAAATCTTACCTCAAATAAAGCCAGGAAGGAATTGGGAAAATTCGGTTTCTTTTGTATCTCCGGAAATATTCTGAATTGTAAAACTTTCCAGTTACCTAAATGCTCGACTTTGGCCTCATTTCACCATTTGAAACACCCGGCATATTGATACGCTAGAGAACGATTTGGTCAGATTACTTGATAAAAAAAGAAAAGAATATAATATTATACCACAAAATTTGTAATTCCCCAGACATAAATGTTTCATTAAATTTTAAATTTGAACTGAAAATCGGATATACTTATAACTTCTGAACAACGCTGTGCAATCCAACAATGTTTTGATATTTTTCTTCAAGACTGAACCTGATCAATTCGTTCATCAACGCTTAGACCGTCAAATGTATACACTGAGAAAACACGAAATAAAAACTACTTAAGTTGGAAGATCTGGGGTGTCCTTGCACATCATTTCTATAGAAACTGACCTTAAAGGCACCGCAAAAACGGGTTTCTTTAGTACCATGGGTTTGGTTTTTGGTTGGGGTTTGAAAGTTGTTGTTGAGGGCGTTGTGGTGCTACCTAGCGTAGCGTATTTCCTATCTGGCATAGGACTAGTTATCATTACGTATTCTGGGCTCTCGTGCGAATATACCTGTAAAATACATTATAATTTTCATTGCCAACCTTCTAGTTGTATTAGATTGCTTGTGTATATCCCATAAAAAAGCTGCGGAAATGGTAAATTGTCAGCATGTAAAAAATCATATTTTTTTTAATTGGACTTGTATATCGATCTTTCGCATTTTTATGAACAAAATACTGTAAGAAATAATTATTCTATGACATTAGATAGGAGTCAAATAGCCTATTGTAACATACCTTTTTGTTTTTCTTCAAAGTGCACTGATTCTGTTTAGCAAAAGTTTCTGCTGCAGTCTGCATATCAGGACTGTCAGCTCCGCTTGAATTGTCCGGAGGTTTTGTGCTAGCAGATTCTTCTTCTGGAGAACTGTCAGGGTACATTGTACCAATCACAGACATGGATTTCGTGATCTGCTCTTTGGGACTTTGGCTTCCGATCAATGGTAGATCCATTACGAGGTCTGGTGTATGATTCTGCCTCTGCATGTACGGTTCTGATAACCTGTGACAAAACCGATATTAGAGGTAAATGTAAATATTGTAACTAAAATTTAGATTTTATTCTTTGAATGTCACTTTAAAATGAAATAATATCAAAATACATTTCGGTGTCGTGTGAAGCTAGGTTCAATGTTTAACTTAGATACTTGGCGATCTAAAATTTGTTTAAGACTAGCCGGTTTGCATAGAACCGGTCTTCAATGTGCTCAACGTTCATTGAAGTTTCTTGGCTGGGGTCTTTAAGTTTGCTTCAGTTTTCTATTTAGGAAAGTTCACCCATATACAAAAAAACGCTATAAGCAAAATGGCTGCTAATGCCCATTACTATAATAAACTGTTTTAAACTATCTTAATCATCTCTGCTTTTTGGAACTTGAAACACCATATGATTTTAAAGAGCAATGAAACGGCCATATTTGAATTACGTTGCACTGATGACGGACAATTAACCAGAAAAACGTGTTACATTATTTTTACAGGTAAAATTACAGCTACTGGAAAGGACGATGCAGTCTGTTCTATTGACTTGTAATCAATAAATCCCAGATGTATTTATTATATGTATGTCTCAAAAATAAGGTTCCCACATTTTTTTCAGGCACAAGGAATTTTTTATTTGATGAAACGAATTTATCATTTGAAACGTTGATCTTTAGGCTATTTTTCTATATAGTCGACATTTTTAGACGCGGAATCCAGTTTTTCACTCTCACCTCAAGGAAGTCCGCCACCAGCCCGCTTGGAAACTTGGTAACTACTCCTTGCAACCTCGTCCGTCTCAAACCATTGACCGCCTAGCTGCTCCTACAATTTTAGGGCTGTGAGGGATGGGGCAATGACTTCCCAGCCAAATCGCTCGATTCAGCCCTTCTTTTGTTGTGAGACGTGAGGATGCGGATTGTCTTACGCTTTGCTGAGTTTTTCCCCACGAGGATTTTGGATTGCCCGTCTCAGCTTCTTCAGAAGCCACAGCAATTTCAACCGCCTGTTCCCGCATTGTGATTCGCCTATCTTCAGAGCAAGATTTGCTTCATCTTCGTCATAACTTCCTTGGAGATCGACGGCCTCTCGCTTCGTTGTTCATCGTGGATGTCCATGCGGCCGTCAAAGAACTCTCTTCACCATTTGAGGACATTTTAAAGCTTATACTACGTTTTCCATATACTTCAATCAACTGGCGATCAATTTCTATGGGTGGTAACGTTTTGGCGTGCAAAAATTGCATGACCCCACGAAATTTCCCACCTGGCGGTGACGGCGATGCGCATGGCTGTCTGGCCGGTACTGAACATCGCCAATAGGCGCTTCTTATTGGTATCGGTGGTGAGGGAGCCGACAAACACGACCGTGTTGCCAGATTTCTTCAATAATCACGTTGGGAACACTATTTTTGATACAACCCTCGTATAATAATTTTCTCTGTGTACTTTCTATTATTTAGTGTCAATTCCAACTCAGTAAAATTATCTAGATATGTGAACAACAGCTCTGAATATGGTCCCGAGTTTTACCAGAATTACTACCCGATTCGTTATTGCCAACGTTACAGACTAAAACAAAGATGTCACTTCGTCAAAATTTAATGTGTAACCGTAAAATATGGCGCAACTTCAATACATGGAGGAGCAGAAACAACGAAACAGCTTATTGAATACTAGATTTGATATTGCGAGATGAACAGGAGAAAACATCGAAGTGCATCTTGGTGTTGAAGTTTAAGACTAGAATTACAAACCTGTGCGTTTTTAGCAGAGGTGACATCGGGGCGTTTTCAAGCGCTCTTCTCTGCCAAAGTTCTCTGTTCTGCGAGAAATTTACATTAGATTCATCTATTTCTGCTTGAGCCTTTCCAGTATCCGGAGGTTCTTCTAACGTTTCTTGTACATGATTTTTCTCCTCAACCTGATCAGTTACAGTTGAATGAGCTTTTTCTGTAATCTGAATGATTGGGGGATCTATTTGAAGCCCCACTTTTGGAACTGTTTCAACCTAGAACAATTGAAATTGGATGTCTTTAACGATTTAAGAGGATATGGTGCATTTTATATTACCTTCAACCTCAAAAACTGCTCAAAACTCAAAATTGTTAGGATATGCTTAGATGACAAGTCACTCGTCTGCACACTAAGCAACAGAATCTATGAGCCTCGGCGATAACTACAGGGTGTCCGGTAAATAGTACGACAAAAAAGGGACGATAGGCGAAGGGTCAGATATACAACATACCAAAAAATGACCTTAGTAAAAGTTTCACCGTTTTTGAGATATTAATTTTTTGTTTCTCTTTTCTAATCTATCTTTTGTTGCAGTGCCTAGAAATAACAAGATATCTGCTTGTTTTTGTTTTGCAAAATATTCTCAGATAGTTGGTCTGCCATTTGAAATATCATTTTCGATAAATACAAGTAGGTAAACTTGACAAACTAATTTCTTCTTCGTAATTTTTATTTTAGAAAACTGTTTCACTCAACTTTGGTATTCAGCAATAAAATAAAAATGTACTAGACTGCTACTGCACAGTACTTGTATAACTTACCTGCTTAATCAGCAACGAAGGGTAGATCAAACGACGAAATTTTTCGAAAAAGACAAAAAAAATTATATCTCAAAAACAATGAAACTATAACTAGGGTGATTTTTTGGTATGTTGTAGATCTGCCTTTCGCCTATCTTCCCCATTTTTTTATCGTACTATTTACCGCACAAACAGTATAATGTCTACTATGTCCCTCTCACAAAATAATTCTTGTGAACAAAATGCACTATTATTTAAAATCTATTTTTTTAATCGAGAACGAGGCATTTTGTTATTTTTAAGATGCGATTATTCAGTTATTCAGCGATCTTTTTTATTTTCATTTTAAGGCTTCCAGTACGGTTTAATGGACACATTAGAAGGCATTATGGAAAGTAAGGATTCGACACTTTGTTTTTAAGTTTTTAAAACTGCAATTTGTACGCATCAAAGGTATAAAAAAGCAACACACTGCTATTAGCCACATATCTTTTGCTACTTAATATCTAGTGCTTATGGTGAGGTGATGTTAGTGAAACTACCACAGCGCAGGTGATTGCACAAAAAATACGATTCCAAAAAAACTAGCACAAAAAATCATGAAATGTGAATATATTAATTAAAAGCAAATTACATTTTCCTGCAGGCATTGTAATAGTATGACCGTTTTATTTATTAACCCAATTATCTTTTCTACATCTTTGTGACTCAAAGTGAAGTTTTAGGCAAGAAAAAGCTTGTGATGACAAATATTTAGTATTTTTACTAGTTGTGTGGAAATTGATCGTCTTTGAGTATTTGCTTTGAGTAATTTACTGAAAGAAATAATCACGCTACGTGAGAGAAAGAAAAAATAAGGCCTATATTAGCAAATTATTTTATTATCTACATATAAGAATGACTACAGCTTACCCATGCATACAGATATATTTGGAATACATACAACTTATTCGTATATTCAACAGTCTTAACTACCTAAGCTAAATATATCTGTATAAAAATATAAGATTACTCCAGTAGATAAATCATTTTATAAAAATATAAAAAAACAAGTTTGTCATCTCTAAATAGCAAGAGCTGAAAAATAACTAATTTTAAACTGATAAGTGTGTATCAATTTATTTCAAGTTGATATTTGCAAATTTTGAGACAATTTAAGAATGGTAGTATTAAAATGAATATTGAATAATGCTGAAGTAAACAGCTTAGAAGTTGAATTTGTTTCGGCAGGAGACTAAAGGATTTCATGAATTTGTTTTACAAAATTTCAGCTCTCACTTTGCCACAAACAATAAAAATATAAGCTCAACTCCTTCAACAACACTCAGCAAAATACGGGCACTTTATAAATAAAAAAACAACATGCACATGCATAGTTTAAATCGTTTTATTCAAATAAGTGGGTATTGGAACACACATGCATTCTAAAGCGAATATACATAGAAAAATAAAAAAAAACTGGGATAAAAAAATGTCATGTATGAGCCCTTATCGTTTGCAAAAAATACTTCTGCCAATGCATAGCACTGAAATACTACAAATACCTAACCGAATTTTCAAAACATTATCACTCAACAAAAAATTAGTAGCTTTTACTTATTGAATCAACCTGCATTTTGCACTTTGATAAGAATATTTTAAAACAATTATGATAGTGACGAAGTTCCCTGTTTGTTTTTAAACTGAGTTAAAATGATAGTTTTAAGTAAAGTACAACAGAACTGAAAACATTTTTTGAATATCACTTGAAACATAATTTTGAGCGTGATTAAAACATTTTTTACAAACATCCGCCATATTAGAATTCTAATTTCCATTTTTCAGCGAACGATATCAAGTTCGTTATTAGCAACCATGAAAACATCTAAAACCAAAATTTAGCGACGGACTTCCTTGAGGCGGGAGTGCAAAAGTGGATTTCACGTCTAAAAAAATGCGTAGAAAAAATGGCGACTATGTAGAAAAATAGCTGAAAGATCAACGTTTCCAGTGGTGGATTCGTTTTTCAAATAAAAAATTTCTTGCAACTGAAAAAATGTGGGTACCTTATTTTTTAGACAACCATCGTATATATGAGTGTACCAAACCTCATTTCAACATTGCAATCTGTTTTCGAAAGATGCAAATAGTCTAATCATATTAGACGAAAATACCACTGGTTTGCGAAATAATTGTAAAGTCTGGTTTTATTGCTGCAAGTTGTTCAAGGGGGTATCCAAAACATGGACGCATACAATGAGTACACCAATTTTTGTGGGAAAACTTTTTATTCGACAACAAAGAATGAGAAAACGTGTTTTTTGGGATACAAGACTTTTAGGTATTTATGATACATACAAAATTGGAGTAGATTGGTCAAGTAGTTTTTGAGAATTTCTAATTGTTTATCCCAAAACACCTGTGCTGTTTTTCGGCCATCACTACTAGTTTATTGAGCAATATACAGGGTTAGTTCAAATGGCATTTTATAGCAAAGTACACTAGTTTACCTTGCCGATATATATATCGCTAACCATTCCGGAAGATAAATGTTTCCGCTTTGTTTTAAAATGTCTATAGCAACGTATGTTTTTTGAATATCATAGCGCATTTGCTCAATTACTCACAAATACGAAATGTTTGAATTTGTTTAGAAGAAAAAAACGTAACCCCTATTTTTCGCATAAAATAACATTTATCTTTCAGGATGGTTTGTGATTCATATCAGCAAGGTAAACACAAGTGTTTTCCTATTAAATTCTCTTTGAGCGAACAATGTATATTGCTCAATAAACTAGTAGTGATGGCAGAAAAACGGGTGTTTTGGTATAAACAGTTAGATATTCTTACAAAACTACTTGACCAATATAATCCAATTTTGTTGTTGTCATTAAGAAGTATCAATCCTACGGATTTGAGGAATTTCAAGTAGTTGCGTGAAATGATCGTCGCATTACCAACAAGTGCCAAAATCTGCATTTTGCCTCGTTTTTCGATAATAACATTTTTGCTATTAGTCGGATCTTTTTACGTGTGGTATCATTTTGTAGATCTCAGAAATACCTAAAAATCTTATATGAAAAGTTTTTTCGTTTCTGTCAACATTTTCGATTGAATCCCAAAAAACACGTTTTCTCATTCTTTGTTGTCAAATAAAAAGTTTTCCCACAAAAATTGGTGTACCCATTTTATGCGTCCATATTTTAAATACCCCCTTGAACAACTTGCACTAATAAAAGCAAACTTTACAATTATTTCGGGAAAATTTGCTAATATGACTAGACTAAAAGGTCTACAAGGGGCACGCTGTATATTTTGTGATGCGCATTAACTATACTAGTTAAAACCGGCAACAGTGCACTACTAGAAAGAGCAGTCCTATATTAGTAAGTCTCCGCATTCAGTTCATTCGCAAGCGTCTTACAGTGCTCGTGGTGTAAACAAATTTAAGTCGAAACATGGAGTTGTCTCGAGAGAGTTATCGCGATATCATCTACCATGGGGTTAAAGTCGCTTTAACTGAACATCAATGAATCGAACGGTTACACAGGCATTTGGTAATGAAGCTCCGTCCAGGGCAAGTGTGTTTATGCTGAATTTAAAAGAGGGCATCCAGAAAACATTACTAAAGTTCAGCGGCTAATTGAAGAAGATTCTCGCTGCACATATGCAACTATAGAGGCAAGTCTTGGAATATGATCCGCAACAGTGCACACCATTTTGCATGATCAACTATTCAAAAAAAGTTGTTGCAGAGGTACAATCCTGCATCACAACACTGCATCTAGCCGCACTGTCCAACTAACTGTAGACTTTTTAGGCCAGCGCCACATCAAAATGCTAGAACATCCGCCTTATTCGCCACATTTGGCAATGTGTGACTTCTGGCTCTTCAGGAATTTGGAAAAAATCTGCGTGGTCGAAAATTTTGGTCCAAAGAGGAAATCGATCAAGCAATTAATCGGTTTGTCTTTGTTGAAGACATTCCAAAAACTGACTGGTTAGAAGCATTTCATTGGTGGAAGGTCAGGTTACAGAAGAGCATTGATGCTGGAGGAGAATACCTTAAACATAAGTAAACGAGTTTTCGAAAAATAGTTTTTAGTTTTCGTGTATCTCAAAATATATAGCGTGGCCCTGGTATTATGAAAACGGTAAATTTTCAGACCCATAACGTTTTTTCAAACTGTAAGGTGTTGGATCTCTTTGTAATACCCTGTAAAAGTGATAGTGTTGAAATTGCAAAAGCCCTTAGCCTTTCTCGTATTCACAAAGAGTTGTGTGAAAAAAAAGTGTCCTTCCTGAATGAACCCGTGTACAGAGTGCATAATAGCCTTGTTCCAGCACAGAACTAGGAAAATCGTTCCGGCCATTTACAAACGTTGCTCTACCCCGTATATACGATTTACGGTTAAACTATTTTGCTGGAACAAAGCTATAAGAGTTGTGCAATATAGAGTATGCTGCCAATAAGGGGCTTTAGGAGTGCATGATAATGTTTTTGAAAATCCTCGTAGAAAAAAACACAGCCATCACCTAAAGACACGAAATATTAAACAGTGGTTTCCAGTACCTCTCTAGACTGATTTAACAACAATGAGGCACTGTCGTTCACTTTAGCTTCGGCTAAATCAGACACTTTTGTCCAAGTCACTGGCGTACACTGCACAAGGGGCGAATTCAGGTTACTGGCTGACGTAGAACTTTCGGATAGCATCGAATCGTTCGAACTCGACGCACGCCTTCTCATGGATTCCTCCGAGGAGCTGGCTTTCAGAAGGCTCATTTTTTCTCTGTCTTCGTCCCTGCAAAACCGATCGCATTATTAAATAAACAAAATGATAGCATAGTATTCCTACAACAAAAGCAGGGCCACCAAAAAAAAATTACACATTTCTTTTTAAAAAAATTAAATTTTATGTTTAATGTCTTTCAATTTCCAGTTTATCCAAGGCATATGCAAAAAGTAGCTTTGGGGTTAAAAATAATGGAACTTCCAAGTCATACTTGACTCATCATCGCAGATAAGTAAATTTTGAAATTTTTGATTAATGTTTGTTTCATTGTCTCAAAACAAATTCATATTAACTCTTTGGAGATGAACTATTGCTCATCGCAAATAAAGTTAGAAACCAGACTTTTTGGACCTTATCTGTTAGAACTATTCGAACTCGAACTTACTTCATTTTTAACGAGATGTATTTATCAGGAATAAGCCCTTCTTGACCATTTACAGCTCCTCGCCACCAATCATTCGATACTTGTGAATACAGGGTGATCGAATCTCCTCTTTTTAGCGAAAGTTCTCTAGCCGATCTAGCTGTGAAGTCAAACTGAGCAGTCGCCTCAACATTTTCCGAGTCGTCTTCTGATGGATACACCGAGTCTATGTCCTCCTGGGTCTGCTCAGACGGGGAATCACCGACATCGCTGAAAAATTTACTGATGAGAGAAAAAAACACGTAAAATCAAGGCAGACGTCATTAATTTCAGACTTAGATTGTCTAAATAAAGTTACACGACGTGCATTTATTTGGACAATGGAAGTTCAAAATAAATATGTAGAGAGGTAAAATCAATTTATGTATCTATTAATAAGAACTCAGTAGCAATATACACGGTATGTGAAAAAAAATTGTAATGGAATGTTAGGAAATGTAACATTATGTAATATGGACAATGTATTGTTAGATAGCATACTTGAGTTTTAACTATATTTACCCTAAGCATGGATTATCTTTATTTGATAAAGGGCCTCTTACAAAATCAATTGAAATACAAAAAAGTGTTGTCAAGGTTATACTTACTGATCTTCAGAGTTTGGTGAAATATACTTTTCATAGACAGTCCCACCATCATTGGGAAATATTTCGTCGTTATACATAATAATGTTCTTGATAAGTTCGTTGACTTGGTTCTGATACTGAACTTGATCTTTATCTTCCGGTACTGGTACCAAAGTAGGCCCAAAGCAAATGGCTAAGTTGTAAGGATCCATCATGTTTTCATCAGAAAATTCGGATAAGTGGTTCAAAAATGCAAACAGGTACCTCAAGACTACCATTATGTTTCTCGGTAGGCTATTTACTACTTCTCTCATCCGAGTGATAAATTCCCTCTTGGATTCCAATTCTGCAATAATGAAAACATACGCGGTGTTACATTTCAGAAAAGTCGGAGGGTAGCTGCATCATGTTAAATGCGGAAAAATTGTATATATTATATTATTAAAAAAAATCTACACCCTGTGATGATCTTTTAGTTCACATTATTACAAATTTCAATGTTTTCTTAGACGGAGTGCCGGACAGTGTCATTCTACATAGTGACAGCAAGACAGATTTTAACGCGACTTTTCTTAATATAAAAAAATTAGAAATAGACTTACGCGCTAATTCCATGAACTGTTCAAAGTAGATGATTGGAAACAACGGCTCCCTCAACTCTCTCAAATACAACTTCAAAACACCCGCAACACTATTAATGTCAGAGGCATCAGTCACGTCAGCCAAAGGATCTTCTCCTCTCTCAAACCATTCCCTGAAGTTGTTTATTTCAACCTGAGATCCGGATACTCGAAAAATACCTTGATGATGCAAACCTGCAAAAAAATATGCATTTTAGACACGGAGATATTGCCATCGAGATCTACACACCGAGCTTATACAATATTACACAACCACACATATTGTAAAAAACATAAAAAAATAGCAAAATACAACGAATTAAAAAGCTAGCGTTGAATTGTGAAGAATAGAATATAAATATACGAGAGCGGTTCGATAAGTTTTTAGCTTAAAAAAGAAAAATGGAATTTTTTGAAAAGTCGCGATTTATTTCTCAACATAGTATCATTTTAGCTCGATACAGTTGACCCAGCGATGCTCCAACTTCTTTAACCATCTGAAAAATACGTTTTCTCGAAGTCTGCAAAGTAGGCCTCTGGCAGCGTGTACCGAGCTCTCATCGATATTTTCCCGGAAGTGCAGCTCTGATAATGCTTGACTTACCATATAAGTTGATAACTCTAATGCATGATCTCATGATCAGAGGAATTTCCTGGTTTGTGGCTTCTTGATACTCCTCGATGGACCCTCCAAATAACTTAGGCTGCCCGCTCATCTGTAATCTGCCTATCCTTTTACGTTTTGGTGTTTTTGCCACAGGTTCAATTGAATTACAAAATTCGGGCCGCTCGGCTAAAAGTGACTGCCGCAAAAATTCCTGTTTTGCGTCTAAGCGTGCTATTCGGGAGGAGCCTAACAGATACTCCCTAAATTTCTGAAATAAATGAATAAATTGACAGAGGTTTGATTATAGGAATCGCAGCTTTGCGATCTTTGGCAATCTTGAACTGCTAAGCTGCAAAAATCATAATGACGCGACAGTGATTACGTATTTTCATAAGCTCGAAAATTTTGAAAATGCGGTAGAAAACAAATCAGAAAAACGCTACTCCAAATAATATCGTTCTCAATGAATTTTTGAGTTTAATAACTTGCATGATTTTTGACTATTCTTAGTTATTTCAGAATGCGAGATGTAGCCTAAAATAATTAGGATGTTTTTATATGTGTTAGAATAACTGATACCTTTGACAAATTGGAAATAATAGAGAAGTTATGGTATTTTCTAAGTAGCGCGATGCAGTTTAACACGTTCATGTTCAGCCGTGAAGTCACATTTCTCAAGTGAAATATTTAAGAAATTTTCTTTGCACATTTTCAAAGATATTTATATAATATGCATAGAAATAGTTCCATATCAAAGAACTCGTTTTGGTCGCACAAACAAAATAAAAAGAGTTTTTAGTGATGCTTCGTTGGAAAAATATCGGCAATTTCGCATTATAAAACTTAAAAAATCCATGTCGCTTCGGAAGTGACGCGTGCTACATGGACAGAAAAGTCCAACCAGTAGGAAAATGTTACATAGATATTTAGTCTGTGTTGTTCCAAAACAGGCATCATTTATGGGATAATCAATGATGAACGAGTTCATTTTGCAACTGTATGAACAAACTTTACACTTGTAAATGTTTAAGATGAGAAAGTTATTGTCACTCCACTGTGTCGTAATATATAGATCCTCCTGAAGGGTTATACAGTTTTATAAACTTGTAAGTTTGCCGTAAACTTTCAGATCATCAGCAAATAGATTGTGACACTTTAGTGAAGTGGCAAGGTTATTTATGAAGAATAAAAACAGCAAGGGGCCTAGGTTCGATCCTTGCGGCACACCAGAGCAAACAGTATAAACACATTTCATTCATGCAAATATCTGTATTTTTTATTAATTAAATATTTAAAAGTGCAATGTGCATAAGTATAAAATAAGGTTAAAGGTGGCTTTCTGTAGCAATGCAGACTTTAAAAAGAAATTAAAATTCTCAATGTTCACAAATAACTCGGAGTGTGATGCATGTTTTCAGAGCTGTAATTAAATTTACTTAGACTATGATTCGATGTATATTTTGGAAAGGATTCATATTTGCCGAAGTAAATTCGATACTACAGCCGGCAAGACGCCGAGATGTGTCTTGCATTCTTCCATGTTTTTTGTGCTACTTCTAGCATACTAACTGAATTAAGCACGGATCATTGCAGATTTAAAATTTTCAAGCAGCTAAGGTAAATCACTGGATTCATTTTAAACTCAGACTCGGTTTGAGCGAAGATTATGTATCATACTTACTGTAAGATAGAACTCTTCAGTCTCTTGTCTGTCAGCCCTGGCTTTAATAGAAACAGTCTCAAGCGGTTTACTAACAGGTACCGCGTTTTCATCAAAATATCCACTGCAGTCGTAGTCTTTAGCACACAACATATCCATCAAGGTAGTTTCAGCAGTTTCCAAGGTTTTCCAAACCTCCTCAGATTCGGCTCGTAGCGATGTCACCCTTTGGTTTAACTGAGTTAAACGACTTTCCATCTCGCGATGGAGCAAATTTTGAATTTCGGGTTCTGGAGGCTAAAACATCAGGTTTTTTTATTGTATACTCGTACGAGAAGAAGCAACCTCTCAAAGACGATAAATAAATAATAGAGTCAAGATTGATAATAGGAAGATACCTTCAATTAACATTTGTTCTATTAGAGCAAAAAAATTATACAATATTTTTTCAGAAGTAAAAAACCTTGAAACTTTAAAAATATATTTTTCTTAGAAAGGCGCATTAAACATAAAAAAGTATATTTTTTAAATTGCCAAACACTGTAAGAAATACTAATGATTCTATGAAATTAGATATGAGTGAGTCAAGTAGCCTATTTTAACACATGAGATTATCCGACAAATTTTTCAAGCCGCATGACTTGAAATAGCAAAAAATATGTCCTTCGAAAATTTCAACTTACATCTTCCGTTTTGTGGCCCTGGAACTCCAGTTTTTTTGGTATCATGAACGCGGTATGATTATATTCGAGAAACCTTTGTTTATCTAGCCTAGAGTCTAACGAATTTATACAACTTGTTAGCGCTTCGATACCATGCTGGATGGACTTCTGTCTACCTTCTTCTGCCGTCACATGCATCAATAATGCTCGGGAGATGCAGTTGTGAAAACCAAAATCCATACACTAGAAAACATAGCATCAAAATCATATATGAATTTTACTTGGTGAAACACCTCTTTTAGATAACGAAACTTATGTTTTTTGAACTTTTAATGAAACCACATATGCGCTTGTTTGCTGACGTTTCGGAATTGTTTATTATCCCTGTCTGGACGAAATCACAAAATACAGTCTGCAGAAAATTTTAAATACATGCTCGCGCTATATAAACAATTTAAGAAGGTACGATCAGGTTTCACATTCAATAGCTTCTAGGAATTGGCTAAAAATGCTCAAATACAACTTTTTCACATTTGGCATCACATATTAAAGACCTGTGTCCCGTCTTACCTCAAGCAAAAGCTTATTTATAGGAATTTGATTCACAATTTGAATACGCGCCACAACCATCTCACATGGCCAAAATACAGGACAGCCATATTTCGACACTCTTTCACGTACCATGCGGTCAATTTGATTGATTCGTTTGACCAAAATATTATTAGCACCTTTCAAACAAAAAAACTACAAGATCTGTTTATTACTATCTATACTATTATACGAGTGTTGTTTAAAAAATAAAGTTCCCAACGCTATAACTTTGCCGCGCGTGATGCTACGCGATTGCACAAGTTTCTAAGTGGGATTGCGGCGAACTTGTGAAAAAGTGAATTCCACGGCTAAAAAAATGCGTAGAAAAAATGGCGACTATGTAGAAAAATATCTTGAGGATCAATGTTTCCAATGGTAAACTCGTTTTTTCAAATAAAAAAGTTCCTGAAAAAAATGTGGGAACCCTATTTTTTTGACAACCTCGTACTATTTTTTTTTGTGGCCAAAACGTTTATAAACAGTCAGTTCTACTCATGTGGAGAAGCTCTATTAGAAAAAAAATCGCTCGCGGCAAATATTCTTTAAGCGATGTCACCAACTTCTCAGGAACCATCAATTTTTACATCTATGGACAATCTCGGCAATGTGGTTGCTCCAGCCAGAGTGTCTCGACACTATTTATTGCAGCTAAACCATCTACTCAAGCCAAAAAGTGAGGTGTTGCACCATGTCAGTTACAATGAATTATTATCAGATTAGGAGATTGATCAGGGTTTGAAGAAAACTTACATCTATGAGATCAGACAAATCATCAACAAAGTATTTGTGGATAGTCGTATTAGATGCTTCTAGGCATAAAACGTATTCATTTCGTGCCTTTAGAGCCTTAAGTTTGGCATCAGAATACTTGTTCTTTCTCTGCAAAAAAAACATGAAATATACAGGGTGTACATGTTAAGCTCTTATATGTATAAAGATCCCGAAAATGCCGTCAAGTAGGTTCACTCTGCATTTTCTACACAACGTCGTCATGCAGTTTTGTTCCATTCCGATCACAAGGCCGTTTTTGAGATAAAACACTCTTGTTTTAGCACATTTGCTACCAGTTTACACTGAAGCCTTTCCCTAATAAGTTAAACTTGAAACTTGATTTGCTTGTAGTTTTTCTGCCCCTGAAAACGTGACTGTTTTAAGAATTACTTTTTGTCCAAAATGAAACTAGTGGATCCAGTGTCAAAATTAATAGAACTATGTACCAAAATTAATAGAACTATGCTGAACGAAGAGTTTTTCTCAAAAACGGTCCATTTTATCGATGTCAAACAAAAGAACAATAGTACAGAAAAAATGTCAGTCAATTATTATACAGGGTGCAAAAAATATACAATTCCGTTAGAAGATTATTTAAGAAGTACTGATTTCTACTAGTGTCCTCTAGGAGGCTGTACTTTCTTCGTAGGAATTTTTTACAGGCCTTTTTGGCATTATTTTTTCGCTTATATACCTATCCATATATGTTATTATTAAATGAATAATGGACGTGACATCCTGCGAATTTATAAAAGAGTTAAGAGTCAGTGCATTTTTATTATGAGTGACAATGATTCAAACCTACTATAAACAGAACAATAACATTGATGTTGTATTATGCACAAATTGAGTTTCGTCTGCACGATGCGTTATGCTTTTGGCGATCTTCAGCTAATTTTCAAAAAGTATATTTAAGCCAAAAGAGGTGTATGGTAGTTGACAGTACATATAGCTAGCTGTAAATAGATATTAAAAAAATTGAAAATATCAACATTACCTGGACTATTTCTTTATGATATGGCAATCTTCACTTTTCTCAACAAATAAATCTATAATCTAACTCTATATACATGTACCTTTTATGAAACACAAAGATGGCTGCAGGTCTCCTAAGATCCTGGGCGCAAGAATATTTAATAAATCACCCGATGACCTTAAAATGATAAAAAGCTTCTTTAGGGTGAAGTTGACTGGTTATTTAGTTGATAAAGCTTTCTGTCGATGAGTTTAAATTTATATAAATTTTTGAAATGGATAATAATAAAAAAATTAAAGCATATGTTGCAATAAATCGTCGTTCATACAGTATAGGTCAAATCTGTCGCTAAGGGAGTATTTTATCAAGAAACCGATTTCATATGGTAACAAAAAATCATCAATTGACGCCAAACCGGTGATGATTCTTAACACTTTCATAAACCCCTAAATCTTTGATGAGAGTTATTTTGTTTTCTTACTTTCATAACTTCCTTTTCCATCAACTTATACTTCTTTGAGCGCTCCAACTTGTCCTGTGACAGCGTCTGTTCTAACTTTGTCCTTTGTATTTCGGCAGCTCTAAGCTTCATTTCAGCTTGTCTGAGTTCAGCTTGGTAGCTGTGATATGTCTTCATAGTGGTATGTAGCTCGTGGAGAACCCTGAGAATTTCTTCGTGCGTTTCGTAACCTATTTCGCGACACTGAAAAAAAAATCGTGTAAAGTTGGGTTGTCGGAAAAGTCATGACAGCACAAACTTCAATCAATAATGTATTGCCCATTTTGATCGATGACCTTTCGCCATCTTTCAGGCAGCTTCATAATTCCTCGCTCGTAGAAGGATTTGTCTTTACCGGCAAAAAATTGAACAAGGTGCTGATGTACAGCTTCATCTGAAGTAAAGCGTATTTCTCGCAAGGAATTTTGAAGCGACCGAAACAAATGAAAATCAGATGGGGCAAGATCAGGCGAGTATGCTGGATGTGGTAACATGTATGTGGTCCCATCCTAACTCCAATAACTTTTGACGAGTGAGCAAACTTGTGTGCGGTCTCGCGTTGTCATGGTGGAACACAACTCCTTTGCGATTAATGAGCTCCGGACGTTTTTGCATGATGGATTGTTGCAAACTGTCCAATTGCCGACAATACACAGTTGTATCGATGGTTTGGTTCTTTGGCAGGAGTTCGAAAAACACGATCCCTTTAAAATCCCACCAAACAGAGAGCATCACCTTTTCCTGATGACTCTCTGCTTTCGCGATCGTGTTACGCGTATCTACACTTCGGGACCAAGACCGTTTGCAAACCACATTGTTGTAAACAATCCACTTTTCATCTCCCGTTATCAAGCGCTTTAAGAAAGGATCGTTTTCCTCACGTTTAAGGAGCATATCGCAGATGTCTACACGCGCCGTCAAATGAACCTCTCTCAGTTCGTGTGGTACCCAACGATCGAGTTTGCTTACGTATCCCAGTTTCTTCAAATGGTCGTGAACGGTTGAATGATGGATTTTTAAGGTTTCTGCAATTTCCCGTGTGGTGTAATGTGGGTTTGCTCCTACCAATGCCTTTAATTCGTCTCTATCCAACTCAGTAGGCCGTCCTGATCGAGGTGCGTCATGGATATCAAAATCCCCATCTCGGAATTTTTTAAACCATCTCTGGCATTGCCGTTCTTGTAGTGCATGTTCTCCATAAACCTTTCTCAACTTTTCACACGCTTGTCTTGCGTTCTTGCCTTTGCGGAAGTAATACAGCAAAATGTGACGAAAATGCACGGTTTGGTCGTCCATCTTCAACGTCCTCTAAAATCGACGAGACTCAAATAAATCACTTAATTTTTTGGTGCAAATGAAGCTTGAAGTGTCAACTGTCAAACTACACAATCAACATACAAATGTCATTGACTCACGTACTTCCAACCATGCAATTGCATACTTTGTTGCATATACGTCATGACTTTTCCTACAACCAATAGATTGACTCAGTACGCCACACACATTCATATGATTCTATTTAACGTTCTAGCTACATGAACATTCTAAGCGTTCTTAATGATAAGTGAAAGGTGAGATGCCCGATTTCAATTTTTGAATTCTTTAATTTTTTTTACTATGCCTTAGCAGTCAGAAAATTGAAAACGTCGACAAAGTTCAGGAGTCTTTTTAGTCTTATGGCGAACTATGCGTTGAATTGTTACTACGAGGGTTGTCTCAAAATTATGGTTCCCAACGCTGTATCCTTGCCGCGCATGATGGTAGGCGAAATCTGTAAACACCATCGTGTTTGTCGGCTCCCCAAATTGAAGCGCCTATTGGCGATGCTCAGTACCGGCCCGACAGCCATGCGCAATGAAGTCGTTCATCACCGTCACCGCCAGGTGCGAAATTCGTGCGTTCATCCGATTTTTGCACGCAAAAACGTAATCACCTACAAAAATTCATCGCCACTTGAGTGAAGTATATGGGGAAACGTGTAGAAGCATTCACCATGTGACAGACATCCACGATGAACAACGAATCAGAAGACCGTCGATTTCCGAGGAAGTTGTGGCGAAGATTGAGCAATTCTGCTCGAAGATCGGTGGATTACGATCCGGGAACAGGCGGTTGAAATTCCTGAGGCTTCTGGAACAGCTGAGACTCCAAAGCGTAAGACTTCACCACGACAATGCGCATCCTCATGTCTCACAACAAACGAAGGGCTGAATCGAGAGATTTGACTGGGGAGTAATTGCTCATCCCCCTTACAGCCCTGACGTAGAATTTCCAAAGGAGCACCTAGGCGTCAACGGTTCGAGAGACGGGCGAGGAGTAGTTACCAAGTGTCTAAAGGCGGGAGGGAGTGCAAAAGTAGATTTCACGTCTAAAAAAAATGAGTAGAATAGACTTTAGAGAAAAATTGTTCAGAGATCAACGTTTCCAATAGTGAATTCGTTTTTTCAAATAAAAATGCCTTGTGCCTGAAAAAAAGGTATTTTTGAAACAACCCTCGTAACATATAATTGTTTTTGAGTATTGCTATAATTGCATTGCAGAGTAAATCAACTCGCTTGGGAAATATGGTTATTTTATTAATAGAGCCAATCTGCGGGGATAAAACCACGGCCCAGAAACCTAACACATATTACCAATTTTACGAAATTAGCATTTTAAACTAAATTGCAAAAGCTACCTCTAAGTCTAGAATCTTATCGATGCCAACTTTTAGGTATTAGAAAACTCCAAGCAATTTCAAACAAACTTGCAAGTGCCCTCTAAGATACTGTTCGGATTCGGATATATTTAATCCATAATTTTGTCGAGTTTATATTTGAACGTAATATGCAAATTAATGATGAATGTAAATGCAATTTGAGATCAAAGACTACTACATCATAGTAGCAGCTGACGATGAATCACATTAAGCAGAATAGAATATTTACCGATCGGACGGAGAATGCAGGAGGGAGAAAACGTGTCGCTAAGGAATTAAAAACAATGAATCTGTTTCAAAAATATTTATTCTGCATTCTAAAAATAAAATTCTGATGATTGACAATGTTTTATTACGAGTCTGGTTTTGACACCTAATCGACATGTATTTTGGCTCTAAAACAGGTCTGTATTACGAGGGCGGTCCGATAAGTACTTGGCCTACAAAAGAAAAACGAAAATTTTGGAAAGTGGCGATTTATTTCTCAACATAGTCTCCTTTTATCTCGATATATTGGACCCAGCGATGATCCAACTTTTTTAACCCGTCTAAAAATACGTTTTCTGGAGGTCTGCAAAGTAGGCCTCCGTGGCGGCGATTACTTTCTCATTCGACTCAAATGTCTGCCTAGCGAGTGACATTTTCAAGTTTGGAAGCAAACGAAGTCGCACGGGGCCAAATCCGGAGAATACAGTGGATGGGGCTGCAGTTTGTACCATAAGTCGACCAATTTGGCCGTAGCGATTGCGGAGGTGTACGCTGGTGCGTTGTCATGGTGGAGCAGTACCTTTTCTTTCGCCAAATGGGCGTCGAATCGGTCCAATCATTCGATATAGTAGAGAGCCCTGTGACCGTTTTGCCCTTCTCTGGGTAGTCGATGTAGATCACACCTTGTGAACCCCATAAAACGGTGACCATCACCTTTCCAGCCGATAAGACAGTCTTCACCTTCTTCGGAGCACGTTAGCTAGGTGAAATCCACTGTTTCGACTGTTCCTTGGTCTCTGGTGCGTACCAGTGGATCCATGTTTCGTCGACAGTCAGGAAACGACGCAGAAACTCCTTCGGAGATTGCTCTTAAACAGCGTCAACACTGATCTGAAGTGACCTCACAGTTGCGCTTGTTCTCCGGAGTGAGCAAACGCGGCACCCATCGCGCAGACAGCTTTCTCATGCCCAACATTTCATGCAAGGTTTGACCCAGGCGGTCTTTTGAGATGCCTCTGCTATCTCGTGCATCTTCAACTGGCGGTCTGCCAATACAAGATCGATTTTTATCATGTTATTCTCCGTGGTAGCCGTTTCCAGGGCACCTGGACATGGCTCATCAAAAACCGATGTGACAAGAGTCACCGTACACAGAATCCAAGCGCTCTTTGATTTCGCTGCGCGATTTCCCTTTCAAAAACAAGATTTGAATCACCGACCGATATTGCTCTTTTTCCATTTCTCTAAAATCCGCGGTCACGCCAACTTCCACTCGCGGTCAAAACAAAATTACGAATCCGATTTGGCTGAAATTTTGACAGTAGTCGTCTACGAAAATCTACTACACGATAGTAAACTGCTCTTGCGATCGGGCGCAATCGGGCGATGAGTACTTATGGGACCGCCCTCGTATAATGCCTTCCAATCGTTTACTATAACAACAATGCTCCCACGCTTTACACTGCACTTGTTATCCAAATAACTAATTTGTTTATAATGTAAATGAGCAGCCTTGATAGAGCTTCATTTAATGAATGGTCACAATAGAAAACATTAGCTTGATATAAATAGCAACGAATCGGAAATCATTCACAAATTGCTATTTTTCCAAATCAACAAAAATATTGCATTTTTGCGGGCTTCCATGATTATATCGGGTGTTTCAAATTCGACCCTCACCATTGGGATCTCGGTAACGGTGAGAGATACTATACAATTTTCCCTGACTTCATTTGTAGTGGAATTTCAAAATAAATTGTACATTAACGTTCCCACTTTTTCTCCTCTACAAGATGGAATAATCAAAATTTCGATATGACGTTTCATCTCTTGTCGTCCAGCATCATCTTCATGGTTTCTTATGGACGCCATATTGCAGTTTTACTCAGATGAAAATAATATGTCATACATTAACATTGCCAAACTTTAGATATTGCAGAAAAACAATTTTCTAGGCCTTGAAATTATCAAATACTCATTTGCTTCGTATACCAGAACAGACCTCAAATTGGAAGACTGACTTGAAGGCAAGCAATGAACAAGAAATAAACAAGAGTTAAGCTTTGTCTACAAAATAATGGTTAACATTTTGAACATCTACTATGATTTACCTCTGCTTATTTATGATTTTTATATCCTCATAATTTTCGCTCAAACAAGTTCATGGCTAAGGAAGTACATCACTGAATTTAGAACTGAAAACTCCGTCTTAATGTACAAAATTCCAATAGGGTCCATGTGAAAACAAAGTTGATGATGGAAGTTAAAAGAACAAACCTCGATGTGAAAATTTTTCTACGTCATCTTGTAGACGAGAAAAAGTGACAATGACAACATGTATTACTTTGAAAGTCATCTCAAACTAAACAAAAAAATTATTTTGTGATAAATCTAATATGCGAAACAAATCAGTATACCATAATGTCAAGGCCTACCTTGAAAATACTGTTTTTTGAAATAACTAAGCTTTGGCATTGTCAATGTATATGGATTTTTAGAATCGGAATAAAAAACTGTATTGTGTATATAAAACTTCAAAGATTGTATATAAAATAGATCGAAGGATCACACTTGACAAATATCTTGTGACGCCTATGCTTTCACGCTGTTTTTCTGAAGAATTTTGGCGCCTGTGGTATATATAGCAACGCATTCGACCAACTCGGCAACATGGCCAAACAGCCATATTCATAATTTATGCGCAATCTTTTTTTTTGCCCGTATTTGTGTCTGAAAAAACAAATGAGTAACCCAGATGCAAAACCAATTTATTTTGCTCCACTTGCAACGTGTTTGCATCAAACTCGAGGCCTTCTACAAAATGACAGGCGCTCAAGTACCGCACCACCAAGGAAAAATAATGTTTGCCACAGATGAATAGTTGTGATTATACTCTTTATACTCCAGTCAGTTTGGGCGATCCTCTTGAAAAATCTCAATGTCGAGAAAGCTTCGTACAGTGACAAGGATCCAAGAGATCAAAGAAGTACTAATGGGATCAAATCGTGCGATCTTGGTGGCTGATTCGCGACATCTCTACCCTCAATACGTTTATGAAGAATGTTCATTATGACGGAGAGATAGACAGGAACGGTTAAGTGAGATTTTCATCCCACAAGCTCGGAAGATGTATCCAGAACGTCAGAATTCAATTTTCTATGAAGAATTTCTGCGCATTATTGGTGCATACAAAAAAAAAACTAATGGCAGGTTTATACAACCTCTTAATAATCATACACATAAGCATAAGAATTGAAATACGCATTTCTTATGAACGTGTTCATAATCACAGCCTAATACCCTTTTTACATTGACAATAAATCGACTGATTTCTTCATGAATTGAACATTAAACAGCAATTTGAAGTCAAATAAATTCATGAATTTCTTCGTGAATTTCGGTACGAAATTAGAACTTGTTTGGACGTCAAATTCCATGGTGCCAGCCTTGTTTTCGTTTCCATTATATTGAACAACTTTTCAGTTCAAGTATATAACTTTGATAGAACTACAGTATTCAACAATAGTGTATGATATTCGTCTCAAAATCAATTAATGTTTATCCAATAGACGCTTACTTTCAAATATAATAATAATAATGATAATAATAATAATAATAATAATAGTGTTTATTTGCAGTTAAAAAATTACATAGAATACAAAATGGGGGAAAAACAACAATTACACTTACTGCAAAATGGATCAGCAAACAGTCTAGGACTGGCCCCAGTGACAAAACAAAACGGAGAGCACATTTTTATAGTCGTCTACAGATGATTCAATTTTAACCAATTCATTCCAAAATGATAAAAAAAAGAAATCTAGAAAAAAAATTAAAGCACAATATGCTTCTATGATCAAACTTAAAACCGCGAAATCTAGGAATAATAATAATAATATGAAAATTGAAGCACTGCGCAAAAACTATCAAAACACATAATCGTGGACAAACAAGCAACATGTGTCGTGAACTGCATGTGCGCTCCACTACGCCATAGTTCCATAGTAGATACTTGGCAATAATGTAATTTCAAAAAATGCAGATCCAATGAGACCACAGCTTGTTCTATTCCATTCCAGCATCGACTGATCCTCATTGTAAAACTGTTTATTTGTATCATATTTTAATACAAATAAATAAACAAAATTAGCAATATAGAAGATACCGCGAACAATAATCATTTCATATCTCATTTTCTTCCGAGTTTATTTACATTAAGACCAGCGCCGTTATCTGTAAGAGCCCAAACACACGGAAATTCTTCGAAAATCGAGAACGCGTCGTTCAGAGTGCGAGAAGATGTATCTTGGCTAGGGATTCGTCAAGCCATTGAAATTTTCATAAACTACTTGTCAATAAAATTACTTGACACGGTAATGCTTAGTCCGTCTGGTTGGCGATTTTTTACACATTCTTTTTACGCATCCTGAATTATCCAAAAATCAACGTACGCTCGGGCTCTAAACGTGATACTATCCGCTAATTCCGGAAGCCGCAACTTGACAATCCTTAACTCTATTTTTACGAGCACATAAAATTTTATCGCGTGTTTACATGTCAAAATTAACCGAATAAATAAAAAAATGACCGGTGGAATGTTTATTTGTTTAATAATGAATAATGATCTTGCAATACGACTAAATTAATCATGCACAAGATAGCGCTGGCACACAGGATGTAAGAATATTTATTTTCGCATTTCTTTGAACCTGATAAAACATTACATGCATAGGATAGCATTGTTGTAACATTGTAGCAATATAAAGTGGTACTTTTTGCTTGAGATAGTCCAAATAATTGAATCGCCCATTACAAGAAAATCATAAATCACCCAATTTGAATTTTTCTGGAGACAATACAAACTGTCAAAGAGAAATATACCAGTTTTTTTGGGGTTAATATGGTATTTGAGTTCTAAATGATCGAAATATCGAATTATCTTCAATGTTTATTAATAATAATAGTGGCAGATGGAGGCAAAATATGTGTCACTTATTATGTCTAGCAGTATCAGTGAGATTTACCGCATACAGCTAAACTTTCTACGCGGCGTTTTGTTAGTTACCTAAATACGCAATTTTGCCCCATTTAAGCAACTTTGTATCTCTTTCTACCGTTTCCGAGATTCCAATGGTGAGGGTCGACTTTAAAACACCCGGTATAGCTATCCTTAAATCAAATAAGGGCACCTTCTTCCTTGAAAACTCTTTTGTCATTTCCATGTATCAAAACTTTCAAAGCAAATATAGAATATTCACAATGAGAATGCCTCAGGTGAAGAAACGACTAAGCATTCGGCCCAGCTCAGTTAGAAAAAAATGAGGGTAGCTGTTTCGGTCTGATGCCTCATTATCACCTCAAGTTATTAATTATTAATTTGACGCTTGATAGGAAATGTAGACGTAATATTTAAAATGGGGACACCACTGTATTCTTTACGCAAAGTAGAATAAGGCCACATTCTTCATTGAAAAACAAACTTGAAAACTCTTCTGTGACTTCCATGTCTCAACACTCTCAAAGCAAATCAAGCATCATCACAATAAGGATGTCTTAGGTGAAGGAATCGCGTACGCCGCTGGTGAAAAGTAAGGTACACTCACTCTCTTGTAAATTCGCTGGACGTCTTCCATAACTTGTGATAATCTGGAAACCAGATGTGCGGAATAGACTTCGGCTAGGGCGGCATGGTCCCTGCTCAAGTTTTTTGTCTGCGTGACAAGTTGCTGCCAGCAAGTGTAACTTGAAAACAACGGCCATTGCTCGCGCCTGAAAAAATACATTTCACGCTATTTTTGGATTCATTAGGGTTTTGGAATAATGAATGTATGAGAAACTTGAAACGGTTGCAACAACAGGAAATGAAAACTAGACATTTTTCTCTACAACAAGGCTGCTGAAATTTGGATGAAAACTGAGTAAAACCCGTGCGTAGGTTCCAGTTCAACGATGACCCAAAATTTTTTAATATTCAAGTTTGGAGCCATAATTATCTAAAGGTCGTATCGTCAGTCGTTCCTACAATTGTAGGACGCCTTTATAGCCTCCTTGATATTCATAGTTTTCTACTATTCCGTGTGAGCGCTCTATTTTGAGGTTATGTTACAAACTATTTGCATCAAATTGTTCATGCTTTTGATTTACATGATCTGTTATATCAGCCTGAAATTTCCTGCATTCAAAAAAAAACAAAGCCTCACAATAGGAAAGCGCTGACGCTGACACAGAACAGTATAAATCTAGAAATACCCCAGCCTTTCTGATAGAAAAAACTTTGTAGGACGCCTTTATGGCCTCCTCTACTGTTCCGTGTCAGAGCTTTGTTTTGAGGTTATGTTACAAATATCTATTTGCATCAAATTGTTCATGCTTTCGATTTAAATCATTTGTTATATCAGCCTGAAATTTCCTACATTCAAAAAGAAAATATAGTCTCACAATACGAGAGCGCAAACGCTAACACAGAACAGTATAAATCTAGAAATACCCCAGCCTTTCTGAAGGAGAGAAAATACTATGAAAATCAAGAAGGCTATAAAGGTGTGCTACAATTGCAGAAACGACTGAAGATACGGCACTAAGTGAAGCAAAGTTCATTCACTCAAAACAATATTTTGTGATCAGACTTGACTCTACAAACGATACTGATTAAAATGAGAGGATATGAAGATAACTAACTTTTGTTTTTGTTCTTTGTGCCTAAGCTGCAAGCTCTTAGCGAGCTTATCTAAATTTTTCGAATAGTCCAATTCTAACTCGCCCCTCCTTTTGAAAAAATCTTGCAGTTCTGCAAGGAGGGCAACTTGTGCTTCCATCCGAACGTCCAGGCATCGTAGCTGTTCGTTGAGTTGCAGGCGAATATCTGGAACAAAATAAACAAATTCGTCAATGGTTTGACTCTATAAACCCACGCCTTCGCAGAGCTTCAAAAAAATGGACCAACTTTACGCAAAATACTCGACTCGAAACTTGTCTAGGAATGTTCAGTTAAGCAAGATATATGATAATAATAATAAACCGACTTTATTGATTTGCAAAGGAAAACATTACGTTATCAAAAATACAATACAATACCAGTGACGAAGTCTAGATAATAGTTATTTTCTTTAACCATGAGGGCAATCCCCAAATAAGTATACAACTAGAATTTAACCAAAAAATCGATGACGTAAACAAAAAAATATATGGTAAATGAAGTTTTCCAAAAAGGGTTGAGCAACGCAAGTATTCGTAGAGAAACATATATGTATGCTTTAAAATTTGTATTACGATACAGAATGTACAATGGCAGGAGCAGTAAATTTTATGTTAAAAAGAGAGCTAACCACTTTTGATATCCTACTGCAACTATCTATAAACATAAAAAATTGTATATGAAAGGTACTATCATTGATCCTACTGCATACTGCATATCAAACAAATAATGTTTTAATCTGAATTTGAACTGATTTATCTTACGAGACTTGAATTCTTGTGGAAGCTGATTATACATCCTGATCACATGATCGCACGAGGGTTGTCTCAAAATATGCTTCCCAACGCTGTATCTTTGCCGCGCGTGATGCTAGGCGAAATCTGGCAACACAGTCCTGTTCGTCGGCTCCCTCACCACCGATCCCAACAAGAAGCGCCTATTTGCAATGTTCAGTACCGGCCCGAGAGCCATGCGCAATGGAGGCCTGCATCGCCGACACCGCCAGGTGTGAAATTCGTGCGGTCATCCTCGTTTTTTGCAAAAACGTTATCACCCATAGAAATTCATATTTCATTCAGCAGCTACTTCGAACCCGTTTTATTTTTGTTAAATCAGCACTAGTCAAATACGGCCCATAAATAAAGCTACAATAATTAAAATGTCTGAGCACCAAGGTCTCAGACAATGTTTTCCTTATAAAATGTCGATTGCTCATATCATATATCAAAAATAGTGAGGAGTTAGTGAAAGCATAGCAGTTCAGCTTTGGACACAACAATTCATGATTGATGGTGTCAAAAGCCTTGGAGAAATCCAAAAGCTAAACAAACATTGAGCAGTAAAATATCCGTGGTAACCGTAGCTAGTGATGATTCAGTATTTCTTTCCGATCTGAACCCAGATTGTTAATCGGGAAGTAGACCACGAATTATAAAATATTCATAAATTTCAATACAAAGGTGTTTTCCAAATATTTTTGAAAAAGCTGGTAGAAGAGATATAAGCCTAAGATCGGATAATTCCGGGAGAATATTGATTTTAGGTTTTAGGGATATCAATAGCAGATTTACATACAACTGGAAAATAAGACCGCTCTATGCAGCAATTGATGATGTGCGGCTGCATAAATCACGAACCTCCACTTCTACAAACACAGAAAAAATCCATATTTGTTTTTATGACAAATGTATGAAAAATATGTACGGCTATTATGTCTAATACCTACGTAGGATACGAACGAGATATGATAATAATGGGATATAACGATAAAAGTGAAAACCACAAACCCATCATAGAAGATTTCGAAGTACCACACTGTACCATTTCATTTTCAATACAAAGGCAGTACGTAAACAATTCGATATAGGCAACAATGTCAGGATAATATTAAAGCCACTTACTTGGTGACGGAACGGCGACGAGTTATCCTCCTTTGGCAAGCGATAAGCGCGATATGATCGGATTGTACCAATTCATCATTATTTATTTATGATGAGCGGGGGCACACAGCCCTCTGGGACACACACCGTCCCTCATGGACACACAGTCCTCCACTTAGGCAATTTTAAGCACACAGCAGCCTATGTGATCAACATACTTTTAAGCACACAGCAACCTATGTTGATACCCAGGCGTATAGACAGATATGCTGAGTTTAACGATTGTTACGAAAAGCAGTCCAGGATCCAGGATATCACGTTGGCCAACGGCCGTTGTGTCAATAGCCAAAGGCTCCGACATTACCTCTTAATCAGAAATAACAGAGCAAGATGACAAACTTAAGAATAACAATCCCTACGCACATCCTGCCATAAGATACATTCAGATGCCAGCGATTACCAAGAGAAGTTGGCTAAGCGGTCATTCAGCCCTAGGATGGCACGTCGCTCAAAGGCCATCGTGTCAACTAGTCATGTGTCGTTCGCGAACGAGTCGTTCAAAATGAACGACTCATCTATGTGAGCGATGATTCAACGACTCTCTTGTTACATATGACTTGTTCAATTGTACAAAGCGTGTCTACACGTCTGCAGTATCCAGCCACCGAACTGAACTGAACTGCGAACTGACAACAGACTCAATCTAGGGAACCAGGTTGTTTTGTTTTGAGATCTCATTTAATTATACGTTGAAATGATGGGATTTGAGAGCAGAAATTGCATTTTGATTCAGAATTCGGTAATTCCTCAAAACCGAACCACATATCCCTTCTTTTTTCGGAAGAATGTATACATTCGTTACATTCAATTTCACCCAAAAATATTAATACTTAAATAAATGCAATAACATCGGCAACCCTAAGAGGAAACCGAGCAGTAATTAACATAACCACCTAAACCCAGCAATCGGATTCCGAAAGTCCCATAACAACCCCCGGAGACTGGAGACGTCACCCCTGGATGAGCCAGTTAATTTACCTATCCTTATCCGCAATTATTGAGTCCGTAAGCCATTGATGAAATATGGTTATATGATCCAAGCATCTTTATAAATGTGGATATATGATCAAAGCACCTGTATAAATATGAATATATTATGCTCAAAGCATCTTTATAAATAGGGCTATACGATCAAAGCTTCTTTATAAATATGGCTTACGACATTCATGATAGGCGACAGAAGTGAAGTTACAAAATGGCGTCTGCCAACTTGAAATTTTCAACTGTCACTTCTACGTTAAAATATAGTATCCACGCATCAATGTCATTACCCAGAATTTCAGCTAACTAACTTGACTCGTTCGGTAAATAAACCCCCCCCCCCGACCTTTTTGAAAAGGACGGTGAATATTCTGGCTGTGTATTGAATTTACAGTAATCTAATCTAATCTCTGTGTAGCGGCGCCTATGGTGAAGAACGCAAATGAAACCCGTTCAAAGCGTTTTAAGCAACCGATATGCGCTTTCACCAGTGGATTAAATGGATGAACGGATATATAATGGTGCTCGCATCAATGAGTGGTTTTGTAGTTATCGCTAACATGTGAGGATGAGAAGCAGTCGACCAACAAACGTTTTGTCATAGAATACGACATATACGCTGTTCTGACCATATAAATAGAAACGAGCTTCAATGTGGACACATACATACAATCTCTCCTTCCATACCATACTGGCTGTATTGTTAATCAGAAAACAAAATACAGAACAAAGGAAATTAAGAAATATCTGAACAAAAATCGAGTTCAGATGATTATTATGTAAAAAACGTAAAAAAAAACAACAAAATGTCATCTTGCAGACTATAAGAGATTTTTTCGCGAGATCCCATAGTGAACCGGAGCGGGAACAGATGGAATTTCCCCTTCCTCTTGAAGTTTTGACAGTTTCAAGTTACACCGGGAGTGGTTAGATGGCGCATGTTTCGCAAAATGTTTGCTTCAAGCTCCTTGATGAACTTAGCTGCCTTGTTTGGATCTGAAATAAAAAGACCGATCGTTTTTTGTGCAATGTAGATATATCAATAAAATCAATCATTTGATATGACAAGTGCGGTTCATATATCTTGTATGACCTTCTCCCTCGTCATTTAAAGTCAGGTGGAGGTGTTTCTCCATTTATGATTTAATAATTTAACTCAATTTTCGGCACCGCGAAGACAAATTTTCAATTGAGAACCTTGTTTTTTAAATGACATTGACATAAGACCTGTCACCCGCTAGTACCTCACAGACGTTAGGCGGATACCCGTACCACGTGATTTTTTGACATTCGGACAACATCACATCCGTCTTCCCCTATTCCCGTTCTTCGCGAAAATTTGAATATCGGTTCCCGGTAGTGCACTGTGCTACACCGTGGACTCGCGAAACAATCCTTTATGCAAATAGTTCATTCCACGTTTACTCGCTAGGATCGCTGTGAACCGTCCATCTATGACATGACATGCATTGTTGGTTGCAGAAAGCAGATTAGTCTGTAGTATTTATCTCTGAGAAGATGTAAAGGAAAAGAAGTTGCTTGAGTAGCAAGATCGCATCTGGATTATTATGTGTATTGGTCGGCATGTGTATAAAATCAGTGATAATTGCTATGTGAGAAAATTATTACTGAATATCCTGCCAATGAATCTATTAGCTATCATCAAAAAGTGAAAGATGCTTTATATCTGTGGTTTACAATTTCCGGACCAATTCTAAAGCAAAAGGCAGTTAACTTGAGTGAAGAATTGCAGGGTATTGAGGCGCCTGACAACTTTACAGCCAGTGATGGTTGGCCGATGGAAAAAACGACACGGTATACGAGAATTAAAATTTTGCGGAGAAAAGTTATTTGCCGATAAGTCCTCTGCATTAAAATTTGGAGAACATTTTAAAGAATTAATGGCAGTATGGTTTAAATCCAGAACAAATTTACAACTGCGACGAAGCGGGCCTACACTATAAAATGTTACTGGCGAAAAGTTTAGCTTCAAAACAAGAACCTGGAGCTCCTGGTTACAAACGCAGTAAAGAACGCGTGACTATCCTTGCTTGTAGCAATGCTTCCGGTACACACAAACTTCCTTCGTCGTTAATCGTAAAATCAGCTACACCAAGAGCATTTAAACACGTATGTCCCAACGCTATTCCAGTGTGGTATAAAAATTAAAAAAAATGCCTGGCTGGATACCGCTCTATTTAAGAACTGGTTTTACAATCATTTTGTTCCCAAGACAGACCGAGATTTAAATACCCGCGGATGTCCGAGAAAATGTATTTTGCTATTAGACAATGCTCCGAGCCACCCAAGTGAGGAGCAACTTGAAAGTGGAGAAATACGAGCGAAGTTGTTGCATCCTAATGTAACGTCACTGATCCAGCCAATGGATCAAGCAGTTTTAAAAAATTTAAAACGCAATTAGCGACGTTTGTTATTAGGGCAAATTTTAGATCAAGTTGATAATAGTTGTAACCTCGTTGATTGTTGAAAAGAGATTAACCTCAAGAAGGTAGCATATTGGATAGATTGGATAGAAGCATGGAGCCAAGTAAATAATTCTACTTTACAAAAATCTTGGTCGGCAATAATTAAGCAAGAAACGGCAGACTATGAGAATAACAACGAAAATTTACATGAGCTCGTGGTAAAAATAGCAGGGTGTGAAAATCTTACCCAAGCAGATGTTGGTGAGTGGATTATGAATTGGTGGAAGAATTGACTGATACAGGACTAGTAAAAACTGTTTGTAACAATGGCGATGAGACAGTTTTAAGTGATGCTAGTGACAATGAGACAGAAACCACTGCCAAAATATCACATTCTGAGGGATTAGAAGCTCTACAAAAGGCGCGGACAAGAAAATGCGACATTAGCTGATGTGCTACTTATCAAACGTTGGAGGGATATTGCTGTCAAAAATATGAGTAGGAACAATGCAAAACGTGTACACTTAAAAATTACTTCCTTCGTTGGTAAATACTCGTAAATATGTATGTTTGTATCCACATGTTTATATTTTACGTAACTTTATATAGGTATATACTCACTTAACACACGCATTTACTTTTTTCAATAAAAGCATTATGAGTCTAAATATTTATTTCCGTTTTATCAGAAATTTCGATTATCCGGGTCCACATTATTTCGGATAATCGGGGTTCTGTTATATTTATATGTTGTCCTTTCTGAAGAGAGGAACTTTTTTACGCTCCATGAATATTCCTGTCTTTAGCATATTTTCTCACCTGTTACTTGTAATATACGTCATCAACCAGGGAATTTCTTTTCTTATTTGTCTCGTTTTTGAAACTCAGCAAATCTGCATATTTAATTTCCAGAATGAATAAGAAAAAGTGGATGCGCAGCCAATTTCTAGCTTGGAATACATCTCGGGTAAGTCTATTTGAGACAATAAACCAATCTTTTTTTTCAACTTTTAACACTCTGTATCTTGAGAACGTAGAATTTGAGGACCTATGCTTATATGAACTTTTTGTCTTAAAATTACTCAAGCAGTCGTCTGTTATATTTATGGTTACATAATTAAGACCCTGTATATCGGATGTATAAATACTTTGTTCTATACTTTCGTGTATCGCTGATGGTTAAGGTTCTCGTATCAAGGTAACATAACTAAGAAATCGTAAAAGAAGCACTATCACTTGCCTACCAATTTAGACACTGTCTACTTTCTTGTTAGATTGTTAATTACATAGTTAAGGAGTGAAGAAAAATAGCAAACACGGGGTTAAATAGTAAACGATGACTTTCTACTCTTGCAAAGCGTGACGATAAGATGACATAAATGAAAAATATACACAGAAGGAGCATGTGAGGTTGCCATATAAAGGACAGCTATAGTGCAGGTGTTAAAGAACAATAAAATAAACATTTAGATTTAAATTTAAAATAATATACTGCAGATGTTCTCTATTACATGCGATGTTTTTATTCAGGTACGACGTATAGACACAATAAAAATGGCGTCAAGTAGACTGACTCACTACTTTTTATGCCTTTGTTGGATTTACAACCATTTACCGTATACAGCTTCCAATCAACAATTTTCACCCCTTCCAAACAATCTCTAAGAATGAACAGGAATCTATGAAACACTGTAACACTATGTTCCAGCGATTTTATTTCCGTCGCATACGAGTCAATTTTCAAAATCTACGACTACCTAAACAATGGAAGTATTAAGCTCGTGATAATATTCGAACATCAGCTCACTAGTTGTCTGTTACTTCTCATTTATGTCGGTTTGTCAGTCCGTGTCTATGGTATATCAATGCGTCATAAGTAGCGAGTTAATCTACTGGACGAAATATTCAGAGAACCACCATAGATGGAGTAACAAATTAAAGGTTAGGCGAAATAGGGCATTTAAGGATCATAAAATTACGCATGTCTAGATTTAAAAACAGTTAAGTCATCATTTACAGAAGAATCACAGACAAAAGTGATTCGTACTCCTAATAACCAAATATTTCGAAAATATATACGAGTAAATACCTTTGAAGTTGAGTCATTAATTTTCAGATAATGATTGTAGAAGGAAGATAAACCAAAATATGTGTGTAAAAATAAAAAAAATGTTACCTTATTTTATAAAGTATCCTCCCGACAAGTATTTCAGTGCGGACCTGTATTTGATCGTGCGGTCTTGGAGCACCGGCATGCCGTCCCCTGTGAGGTCTTAAGTCACCTGATTCACGAGCCCTTTGTACTACATTCAGCATTTTCGTAAACATGTGCCATTTTTTATTTCGTTTGAGCCACGCAACAAACACCACTATTCACTCACGCGTTACTGACTGACACATCGACTGAATACAACTGAATAAGATTGTACATTGTAGTAAAAACATCGTTTCAAATTCTTTCGCTTTTTTGTTTCCGATGCGATGAACGGATAAGGCGGATTATATCCGTTGTTGCCAAACACGAGCACATAGTATTATTATTGAGACAGGGCGGTACTCAAACTTCTAAAGGGCTATAACTTTGTTACTTTAATTTTTCCAGAAAAATGTTAAAGGAAAAAACATTTCTTTTGATCAGATCTACTCACTGTTAAAATAAATGACTCAACTTCGATGTCTCCTGTAGCAGTGTGTCACCGCAATCTTTGTTTCACATCGCTGCGCTATTCTATTATTTTAATCGAATCTACAGAATGTTGTCAGGAAAATAAAATTTAAGCGGAGATAAAGCAAGCAAAGCTACGAAGTTATGGGTCCCAAAACTCCAAGCTTTTGCAAAAATAAGTGTTGATTTTCCAAAGTCGTATTAATTCCGATTAAAAGTGCCACATGGTGTTTCTTTATGTTTGTTTATTAATGCCAACTCGATTACTATTTTTTAATAACAATAAACAGATATACTGGCTAAGAAAATGATTTTTCTATCATTTGTTATACATAATGAACAAATTATTATGTATTGTTCTTTGAAACTTGTGACAAATAAAGTCTTGTATTTATACTAATACTTTTAAGTACTTGAAAACAGATGTGAAAACTGTCTGATTTTATATCAGATTGCTAATATCTAATAGTTGACTTGAGCTTAACTTTATTCCAAGTCAAGTCAAACTCACATAAACATCTCAATCTGTTTTGGTAGCAGTCGCGGTGCCCTGCCTTGGCGACTGCTCTAGTAAAAAAATAATGCTGACAATATTTGAATCATCCTGGTATCAGCGTAGACAGTCTGGCAATTTCTCGGCCACACCCACGTATTATCTAAATTTTAATCGTTCAATTGTTCGTATTTCTTAGACTGCGCGACCTCTGCTCCGTTTTTTTGTCAATCAGTATAGCTGAATTGAAAGTGTAACTCAATTACTATTTTTAAAGACCTTGGAACAGATAGTTGTAGTTCGTTGATCCGAAACTTAAAATTCATGCGATTCAAATTTGTATGTTGGGAAACGGCAATACTGTTGAATATAGTTTGAAAAGGTGTGGAAATTATCGATTTTTATTAAAACAGCGGAGGAAGTCGTTGAAAATCGCACAAATAAAAGTGAAACACTTTTCCAGTGATTGCAAAATATTGCAGCATTATACGATTTCGTGCGACAGAAACTAGACTTTTTTGTGGCCTCTCAATGTAAATGTTCGATAGGTCCATCTCCCAGCACTACGAAAGTTCAATACTGATTGTTATTGCCGTTATTGGAACAAGTTCACTTATTCTTGATACTATGGGTTGCTAAGCCTTAAATTGAAGTACGCTGAGGTGAAACAACAGATCCTGGAACTTAAAAGTAAATTTCGACGATTTTCATACAAACATTACCAAATTCCCAAAGCCTCTCCTTAGTGATTCATTTTGATTGGAATTATTTATTTCAATGTTTAATTTATTCTAGAATCATCTTTGATTTCTACAAATGGTGATAAAAGCGACACATTCTGAGTTATTCTTACGTTTTGCGTAACAAATTATAACTGCCTGCGTGTAGGCAGGTGAAAACCATTTCGAAGCAGGACGGCTATCCCCAATGAGCGCTAGATTGGTACTGACCAAAATCGCTCGTCTATTATCATGGAGGTGGAAACCTTGCTTTGGAATGTACGAGACGCAGTGTTGCCAAGCGAACCAATGATGCAATGTTGCAGAATTTGTGGCGATTCTAAACTTTCATTTCGACCTAAAATGGAGCGCCGTCATAGATGTTAGATTTATACGAGGAACTAACTTCCTTGATTGGTACATAGGTCTCTTGGTGATGATTATTTGTGTATAAAGACTGAAATTAAAAACATGTGCCAAGACTCTCAATTCAAATGAAAAGGCATCTCTAATAAAGAAGCGACTATGCCTCCAGCCCTTAAACCACCGTACATTTTAGTAAAATAGTATTTCAAATGACTGTCTTCGAAATACGCCCCAGGTGAATGTGGCATGTCACCAGTCCCGTTCGTTAACTCACTTCCCTTCCTTCCTTGTCCCTATAAATATAAATGTATTCTTGTACACATGCGGGATACAGACACAGACACAAAACGGCGTTAAAGGCGCGTTCTCACTATTAGATTTTAGTTAAAAACGAGCTAACAATACTGCTTGTTTTTCGTCCGAACAACGAGCCAGTCGTGTACAGCGCTGTTTCATGCTTATTGGTAATCATCAGCACGATCTAAGGCTCCGGGTAGGACAACGAATGAAAGCAGGGCAAAAGTATCCTCTATCAAAGGTGCAGGACGGGCCATCTAGTCTTTGGAATTTGAAGTAGTAGTAGTAGATATTTATTTACTCCATAATATAATAACAATATGGAATGGGTAAATAAATATGTTTCAATCCGCAGAACGACAATGCCTGTACATGAATCAGTTGTATGACATCCATGACATTCCAAAAAGAAAACAAATAAGTTAAAAGAAACATAAAGAAAAATTTATATCAAAGAAGCATATACGTACAGGACGATAAATTTTAATGAATATTTGGTAGAGTTCAATAATATGTTCACTTCCTATTGAGCGTATCTATCTTGATAGTTTATTTTCGAAACGATATGTATTTAGAAATTGTTTCAAGTCTTTGAGTACGTCTTCATATAATTATGGAGCCAAATAGAGAAAAGATCGCTCCATTATGGTCTTGCGAAGTTTAGGCACATTAATGCCTGTATACAATAACGACAAAATAAAGTGTAATCAATGCAAAGGCATAAAGAAGACATAAGGTCAGTTAACACTTATGGGTTATAACAGATTTCGCTGCTGATCAAGTGGAATTTCTTTCACTTTTTTCTTGAATGTAGATAATGAATTAGTTTCTTTTAAAGTACGGTCTAAAGAATTATATAATTTGATCGCATTGTAAATATATATGTATTCTGGAATAGAGATGTACTGTGTGTGGCATGAAATTGAAAAAGTCTCTCTATATCTAATATTAATGCCATGCATATTTCCTCTACGTATAAATTTTGTTACTAAATATGACGGTGTTTTTAAATAAAGAACCCTATGAGTCAGACTGGTATTTATACATTTTATCAATGTTCATCCATTTTTATGTAATATAGCATAGCCTTATTTGCAAATACAACTCTGAGAATAGCGTAGCACTGGAAAGTTATACAGTTTACGTGTTCAACAAATTTTAAGTCATCATGCATTCTAATACCTAGGTTATTCGAATGATCTACAGGTACTATTTTATTATCTTTTAAATGTATGTTTATGTTCTTTTTTAAAGCACTCCTTTTTGTTTTATTTGCGAATACCAACATATTTGTCTTTAAAGGGTTCAAACGAAGATTATGACTATTACTAAACTTTTCAATTTGGGCAAGACCTTGAGTAATTATAGTATTAGCTATTTCCAAATTATTACTCCTAAATGAATAGAAAATATGAGTATCCTCTGCAAAAAATTGTATGCTGAATGATTTTACCTCTGTACCTAAATCTCAGATATATACAGGGTGTTCCATAATTATTGCGACAAAATGATAGGGGTTGTAGAGGGCATCAAAATGAACAATTTTGCCTTATAAACCCCTGTTCGGAAATATGCCGTTTGGGCTGCAGCAAAAAAAAACATCAGTTTCTTGAAACGGCTTACCTACAGTAATTGCTCAAAGTGTCCTCCACCTAGTTCAATACACAGCTGTGCACGATTGTTCAATGATCGGCGAACTCTGTGGCATACCCCCGGTATGTCCTGAATATGTGCGGACGCGGCCATCACTCTTCCCAGTAGCTCTTGTTGGTTGGGAACAGGAGTTTCGTATACTAAAGCTTTCAGATGGCCCCAGAACAAAGCAATCCAGTGGGGTCAGGTCGGGTGACCGCGCAGGCCAAGGCACAGGGCCACCTCGGCCTATCCACCTATTTGGAAATTTGTCGTCCAAATACTGCCGCACTTGTAAAGAAAAGTGGGCTGGAGCGCCATCGTGTTGAAACCACATGTTGGCTCTTATGTTCATTGGCACATTTTCTAATAGTTCCGGTAGCACATGCTGTAAGAATCGACCATAAGCATGCCCATCCAAACGTGGTGGAAGCAAATATGGCCCGATGATATGCTCGTCCACAATGCCCCACCAGATGTTAATTGAAAACTGATGTAGGTCTCTATGGATGGCTATGGCTTGAGGGTTTTCTTCATCCCAAATGTGACTGTTACGGCTATTAAAATAACCGTCCTTTGTAAAACAGGACTCGTCAGTGAACAAAACGTAACGACCAAAGTTTGGTTGCCTCAACTTCTGCTGCAGCCACCAACGACAAAAACGTCGACGCGGCAGATAATCTTCTGGACCCATGGCTTGGATTTTTAAAAGGTGGTTTGGGTGTAGTTGCTGGTCATGGAGAACCCGCCAAACAGTAGTTTGAGACGCTGCCATATCATGTGCAATAGCACGCACGCTTGTACGCGGATTGGCCTCCACATGGTGCATAATCGTTTCCTCAAATTCTGCTGTGCGCTTCGTGAAGGGCCGCCCTGCTCCCGCGAGGTGTCTGATGCTGCCACTGACACAAACACGTCAATGAATCCTTGCAAAAATGGCGTGATGCGGATGAGGACGTTCTGGAAAGCGTTGGGCGTAGATTCGCGAGGCTCGTCTCTCTTAAGGTAAAATTAGCGGTAGTGCTCAAACGGCATATTTACGAACAGGGGTTTATAAGGCAAAATTGCATATTTTTATGCCCTCTACAACCCCTATCATTTTGTCGCAATAATTATGGAACACCCTGTATATATATATATATATATATACAGGGTGACTTTGAAGTTGAGTCATTAATTTTCAGATAATGATTGTAGAAGGAAGATAAACCAATATATGTGTGTAAAAATAAAAAAAAAAATTAAAAAAACATTTTTACCTTGTTTTATAAAGTATCCTCCCGACAAGTATTTCAGTGCGGACCTGTATTTGATCGTGAGGTCCCCTGTGAGGTCTTAAGTCACCTGTTTCACGAGCCCGTTGTACTACATTAACAAAGGCACGAGGGGTTGGTTGCACTCGATTGCGAAACCGATCAGCATAAACATGTGCCATTTTTTATTTCGTTTGAGCCACGCAACAGACACTATTCACACGCCTTACCGACTGACACTGACTGTATGTATAACTGAACTGAATAAAATAATTGTAAAAACATCGTTCCAAATTCTTTCTTTTTTGTTTCCGATGCGCTGAACCGATAAGGTGGATTATATCCGTTGTTGCCAAACACGAGTACATGATATTATTATTGAGACAGGGCGGTACTCAAACTTCCAAAGGGCTATAACTTTGTTACTTTAATTTTACCAGAAAAATGGTAAAGGAAAAAAACATTTCTTTTGATCAGATCTACTCACTGTTAAAATAAATGACTCAACTTCGAAGTCACCCTGTATATATATATATAATGAAAATAACAGGGGTCCTAACACAGATCCCTACGGTTCACCAGAACACTTTTTTGTGCGGTAGAGTACTGTAATGGCTGATAATATGTAAGAAATAATGTTGCTTGATATGAAATAATTTTGTTTCGTTGTATAAATTATTTATTGAATATAATTTTGGTTTTACAAAGTTTTTAAGACCATGTTCTGTAAAACTTTTATGTCGTTTAAATAAGCTGGACATGCTGTACCCTAAGCTAATACGCTATACATAACATGGGGGGTTGCATGGAAGAGCAACTATGTTGAATGCCGCCTCCCTCATCAAATGAGTTTTTTTTTTTTGTTTGTTACAATTTATCTAAAAAATAAAGACATATTATTATTATTATTATTATAACATGCGGCTCAATTAAGGCATTATATGCAGATAATTTTCTCTCAATATGCCTGCGAGGAATTTAATTTTGTATGTAACAAATCTTTCCTTCTTTTTTTTGCTGCATGAATGTCCCACCTCAAATGTTGGTCTAAAAAATTCCTAAATATTTGATATTGTCTACTCTGTCACTTTTTAAATTTGTATTGTTTATTTCGGAAGAAAGATTTGAATAATCGGGTAGATGTCTAGCGTATGATGTGAAGGGTAGAATATGCATTTATCCAAAGCTCACGGTTAATTTTCTAGTGTTGAAAAAACGATTGATTTTACACAGGGGATTCTCAATTCACTTTACATCATACCAGTCTTACCCTTTATATATAGTATTGCCGTATCACTAGCAAAAATGACTATTTTACCTACACAATTAATTTTGAGGATATCAACCAGACAGATACTAAATAAAAGAGGGTCTAACACTCTACCCTGAGGTAGACAAACATTTCCTTACTGTATGATTTTGTTACTTTCACAACTTGGGGCCTTTTTGATGAACAACTTTGCACTGAAGAATATATTTTTCCACGAAAATCTAATTTGTCTAAGATTTTTTACAGTAAACTGTGATTAACTGTATCGAATGCCTTTTAGATAGAATAGATGGTTTCTCATTAAGATTTTGAATGATTTCATTCACTAGACTTTAGTGGTAGATTTTCCTTATTGGTTTGGACTTGGAATGTTGACGTAAAACCTCATGTATGATAATAATAATAATGTAGCTTTGGTATGATTAAGTGGACAAACGCTGAGATCAAAAAACGAGACTGTCAGATCAGAAAACTGCTTACCATGCACGGCTGTGGCGATGTGGACTGCCTCTATATTGAAAGAAAAGATGGAGGAAGGATATGACTATCATAGAAACAAGGCACCTCATCACAATTGAAGCCTTAAACAACTACTTACGTCTAAAACAAAACGACAAGTACCTAGGTATGGTGTACGGAGAAACGCTGAACCAAACATGAACTGAAAGTCAGTACCGCTGTGATGATGGGGAGGACGGCAACAACTATGAACCAGAAACAAAAAAAGTAAGAGACATCGAAGAAAGACTGAAACAGGAAATAAAAGATGAGCAGGGAAAGAAGTAGGCTTCAAAGGGATTGCAAGGACAAATAGCTAGGGAAGCAGGAAAAGAACCTGTAATGAACACCAATCTTGGACTGGTCTGAAAGCGGAAACTGAGGCTCTTATAACAGCCTGCCAGGAACATGCGATAGCAACAAACTACATGAAAGCGATGATATTAAAATCTGTGTCTGTAATATGTAGACTTTGCCGGATACATCAAGAAACCATCCATCACGTACTCTCGGGTTGTTCTATCTTGGCAGAAAGAGAATATTTAAATCGGCATAATCTAGTTGCAGCAGATCTATACTGGAATATATGTAAAGACAGTCGCGACCAGGTGGTATGAACACCGTCCAAGCCCAGTTGTAGACAATCCAGATGTTACAATTATATGAGACACGCAGGTGCATAAAGAAAGGTCCAACAACGCTAACAAGTCTGAAATTATAGTTAAAGATAAGAAACTGAAAAGGTGCCTACTGATAAATGTAGCTATCCCAATATCACAAAGAAGGAGTCTGAAAAACGGCTTAAGTATAAAGACCTCCAAATTGAGAAGATTGTGGAATTTAAAGACGCCCATAATACCAGTAGTTATAGGAGGCACTGGACTTACATCTCACAAAACGTGTGAAGCTATTGAACAAATTCCAGGAAAACACAACCTTCTCGTGTTTCAGAAAACAGTTGTGTTGAGCATCGCCCATATAGTGAGAAGAGTAGTATGTGGAAGCACGGCGTGCGCTCGGTGCTTTCACCAAATGGACCATAGTATAGCATGGCTGTGTGAAAAAAAGGAATAATAATAATATATTTTATTAAGGGCGAAGTTAAGCCACAAGCTTTTCCAACACTTAACCCTTGAAAAACTAGCCTGGAATATTGAAAACAATTTTAACAAATTATGCTTCCAACATTTAAATGAAAATTACAAATTAAATACAGCGGTGGCGTACTACGTGATTATTTGCATTAAAATACAAAATACGGCTCATCAATTGTACAAATAAATATTATAGAAGATCTTTAGTCAGTCACTCAAACATCAAATAATTAGAAAATGCTTAACATCAGATCAAGTAGAACAATAAACAAATCAAGTCAAGTTTAAGAAAATATCAAGTTACATGGACTTTATGAATCCCTATGAGCAAGCGTGCCACATGTGGCAACGTCGGCAATTGTAATATGGTATATATTATATACGAGTACCATGTCTCACTATGTATATCCGCTATCTGCTATCAATTATTTCACCAGTGTTGTGTACAGTAGGAAGTGATTAATAATCTAGCAGCGGACGAAGCTAAGTACTACATAGGCTGCATCGGGGTTTAAAAGCCTTATGTACGGACAGTCTCAAGAATTTTTTGTATTCATGAAAACCGTAGAATTATAAGGACCTGATGAGGAATTGTGTCGTTTTTAACAATTAGAGAGACGTAATATTTGCATTTTGTTGTCTGATCAACCCTTTTAAAAAAGTTGGTCATAACCGAGTATCTAAATCGCAAAACTCTTCTCAAAATATATCCTTGTATAGGTAGGATCTACGAAAATGTAACATAGACAAAATTCATATCAGGCGGTTGATAGTTCCAGTTGACGTTTCCAATGATAAATTCCTTGTGCCCGAAAAAAATGTGGGACCCTATTTTTGACAACCCTCGCATAAAGAAGAAAAACTGAATATTCGCATTTGCTTATATCAGAGGTGGATATTCGTTTTCGCATACGCGAATGCATATAAATTGACATTTGCTACATCACTAGTAGGTAGTATACATGTAATAAAGTTATTGGAGATGAAACGCTGTATAATGATGGTGCATACTGCAGTTTATAAGAATCTCTACCAGCCTGCTGTCAAGACAATACAATACCTCCACCCCCTCATTATTTTTGCAGTCTCCTTCTTTGCTGCGGTTGCCAGCTGGCGTTTATTAAAGAACCTCAACAAAGAGTTGTAATTAAATTTACTTTTGTTTGGACATTAATTCATTGGAGGGGATATTTATCATCCATTTGCAACCTCATTCAATAAAGTTATAAACCACACTTTTCGCGAGAGAAGCTCTTCTCAAAAACTATAAGCTATCACATAGATAGTTAACCTTTAGGACCCTACGCGGAATCCCTCAGTTCAGTAATAAAAGATATTCGCCAAGTCAAAAGTTTTCTAGCCTCGGATTGTTTATTCGACCAATCGTCGGACTATTTGTCATGGCCGCGAGTTATCTACACAGCCTAGCCTTCAGACTACATGCTTACTTATTTCGTATGATATTTTGATGCAACCACCAAAAATCGTGAAAAGTGCTAATCTCCATTCTTTTTAGTATACATGTAGCGTTTTATAAACATTTTATGGCAGCTAGGCAACACCGTCTCGATAGCGATAGCCAAGGATAGTCCTGTTTTTATTTGTAAACAAGTAATAGTCCAAGAGCCGACAGCAGTTTTGGTTAGATGGCGTATCGATATGTAATGTTAACAACTAATCAAATCTAAATGTAACTAGTTTTTTATCCTATCATATTAGTACGCGATGATGAAACAAAAAATTGACGATTGGTTTCCCTAATATAATGCAGATTACTCTCAAGGTTAACACAACGAACGAAAGCTGAGCAATTATCCTCTATCCAGAGTATGTCTATCGAAATAAGGGCAGAAAGCGCCATCTGTTACCAGATTCCACCACTGCAAAATGAAATATATTACTAGTTTGATCAGTGTCGTAGTTCCATGTTTGCCGTTGTCTAAATGCGCCTAAACGCGCTGTTCGTACGATACTTCAACTCAATGTCAAATAAAGATTACCAGAGCAGTTATTAATGGAAACACTGCTAATATTTGTAATACATAAAGATACATGTCATATGATCTATTCGCTGATAAAGAACATTTTTTATGAAGGTCTTCCGGCATAAGTAATTTGCTTATGCAAGACAAAACTTATAAAGAACAGAAAAAGCTTGATAAGACAACAAGTGCTTATCCAACGGGGCGAGATTTCGTTTGTTCACATTTAACCTAATGAGGGTTATCTACTGACAGAGATTGTGTTATGAAAGCTGCGGAACTAGCTTCATTGATATGCTTTTTAGAAAAAATATAGAGTGATGGAAGATAATATGAGCGTGGACGGAGCATACAGGGTTTTCCGAAAAGGACGGGACGAATATACCCGTTTTTAGGGCTTTTCAGACATCAAATCGCTGGCAGCTCGAAAATGTCGGCGTTCAAAAAAAGTCGTAATTAATTCAAATAAAATGGCGTCAAGTAGATTGAATCTGTACTTCCTACGCCTTCGTTGGAAGTTTCAAAGAAAATGGACGAGTCAAATCGTTTCAAAAGGCGAAATCGGATAGTGATAACTTACAACTTAGACCTCCAGTAATGCCATCTCTGAAGCAGATGTTACATCACATCAAAGCGAAACATTGATAGCTAAAGCATCACGACGTTTACTCAACACCTACAGCTACAAAACAAGTTCTACAACAAGGGTACGACAGCTAGAGCTAAGTTGACGTCTTGTGGGAAAACCTACGTTATGACACAAATAATCTATGAAATGTCAAAGAAAAAACGACAAAATGTCACTTTTCAAGATACGTAATACCCGTGCTGTTCTTATTGGAAAAGCGTTTATTAATCGACAATACAGTGCAGGTAGATTTAAGTGGCAAAGATTATCATAAAATTGTTTAAATATGTCCGACTTACCCTGTACGTATCGGATTTTTTCAAATCTCGTCATGCTGAACGACAGTTCTTTGTTTTCTCATAAGTACTACTGTTTGAAACGAGCGTGAAAATGAAAATAGCCGTGACTTTCCAGACACTAGTCTGCTGAGCATATGCGGTGATTAATTAATAACTAATTAGAAACAATTGTTTTCAGCAAATACGAACATTGCTTACATTGGTAATATATGACGCGTCTTATGAACAAATAGTCAATGTGGGGAGTATTATCGACTTCTTCCGATAATTCATAAAAAGAAAGTTTACGTTTTTTTATGAAACCCCATAATTATCGTTTTTTATCCATCTTTTATGAGTAGTATAGGGAAAAGTGTTTTATTTTACTACCTAAAATATACCACAATTACATTTTTACGGAAACCTTTGTATACCCCCTCCACTTTATTTTTAGATATACAGCAAAAAAATTTAAACAAAAAAGGTACAGATTATCCTCGAATTTAATGATCAGGTATTTTTTGTTAGGTAAACATAGCGCAATTCACAGAAATATCACTTTTTTAGATTCAAGATTGCAGTTACGCCCCCTAGCGGCCATTTCAGAAACTAAGAAGTAGAAGTATTTTACAGGTTTTTCTCTTAGTAATAACCGCAAGCCTCTACGATGGATAGGTTCCCAGATACATTACCTCGCATTCTTATTTGGCCACCCTGTACATATAATCCAGGGTTGTTATGTTTTAATCAAAATTTTTAAAACAAGTGTTTTAAACACTGTTTAAAACAATGAAGATGTTTTAAACCAATTCGTTTTAAACTGTTTAAAACATGTTTTAAAACTTATTTTTTGTCGTTTATGACTTGATCAAGTTTTTTTTATATTTTTTCAAGTATGATTAAAATTGATTTTATTTTGCAACATGAAACTAAAAGATCTATAGGTTAAAACACATAGGTACTGAAAAATATACTTTATTTTTTATTAATTAATTAATCAAACATGAAACTAGGGAACTAATTCTAGTGGAAAAATAACTGTTCTTAACGAACGAGTGAACTTAATAAACTGCGTTGAACTCTAATACTAGTACACTACAAGCAGCAGAATAATCATATAATATGACTATGTATTTACTTGTATAATAACATTAAATAAGTTACTAACAAATTTCTATAAAAGTATACAACCCATCTTATTTAACAAAAAATCCTTAAATCCAAATTTTTAAATATAAAATCATGGAAAATGTACATAGAATAAATTTTTAGTTTTCACCACTTTTTACGGAACTCTAAGTAGAAAAATGTACCTTTATCACAATTCTCCAAGCTACTTAACTTTGAGGAAATAGGTTCGGTAGAAACAACATCATTGTCGGTATCAGAACTATCTGATATATGAATATTCTGTTTTTCTAACAAACTTCCTTGTTTAAGTTGTTTACAATTTTTAATACGCTTGCGCATTCTAGCCACCAGTGGCACTGTATCCATATTGCAGGTTAAACATTTTGCTCTTTAATTTATTTTCGAGCCAGCTTTGGCATTAGTCTCCTTAAAATATTTCCACACGGGATCCTTTCTCCTCCCTGTCATTGCCTTCTTTTTTTTGCCGATCTTTAATGCACAAAAAACACCACCACGCTACGACTTCGCACATTTGACTGCTGGAGATCGAAACGCGAAAAATTAGGCAAACGGTACTTCCCGACGTCAGCTTTTAAATTAGAGATGTGCTCTAATAGAGCTGGATGAAAAATAGTATTAAGACTTCCAAGGAACTTCATTAATGTTGCTAGATTATATAGGCAATAGTTTTTTAATTTTTTTTACTGTTTTAAACATGTATTAACAGTGTTTTAAACATGTTTTTTTCAGCTGAATTTGAATGTTTTAAACAAAAAAACAGTTTTAAACAAAAAAAAAAACATGATTTTTGTTTTTTTTTAAGAAAAATATGTTATTTTTCAACCCTGATAGATTCATTATCCATTCCTTAACGCAATTAAAACAAGATAACCAAACCTAAGATGAAATAAAATAAAAAGTTCTGATTAATTATTTATAACTATAAGCTATTTTCTGATACATGTTTGTACGTAGGTAGACTAAATAAACCGACCACTGTAATACTTCCTTTATCAGTCTTAAATGAAATGAAATCCTCTACACTTCTTGCTTACAATTTTATGACTCTCTAATATAATTAACACCGTAACGTAACACAATTCTGTACCAGATTATTTAATCAAATTAAAAACAAAATGATCAAATCCACACCTTTGAATTATTATAATCAAGCAAGATTTATAAATACAGTACGAACAGAATATCAGAGCCGGAAAATGTGAAACCCTTTTTATGTGATTGTCACATCAAAACGAATTCTCAAACTACTTCATTGCCAAAAAGAGCGGCACCTACAACATGTTTAATATGCACGTGAAACGTTGCTTGGCGCCTACCACAAAAAGAAAATCTTTGAATATTCATATTACGATTTACAACTTGATCTTAAGATGTTTTTCATTCATGAGAGGCAACGTTTGAAAAATACATTTGTTCTACTAACGTCATAGGCGTAGGTTATTACTGGAAGATTTTAGAAAATGGTTTTTTCAAATAATCTTTTGGCTACGCCCTACGGTGTCATAGACACCCTGGGGCCTGCAACAATCTAAAATGTTGACGGAGGACTTCTTTCATCTTATGAAGAGGAAGCTTTAGCATGTGACCAATAAGTAGAACCCACTATAATTTCCTTGCCTATCGAAGATGCATTGAGATATTTCTCATTTTTCCGTTATCCTTCTATACTAAGTGACATATAAATCCGAACACCCAGTTTAAATGGTTTTATTTTAATAAAATTTTGTATAAGTACTTAATGAAGCATAATAAGTAAATGATAAAAATTTCAAAATGATGCACTGCTTTAAAGCCCTTTGACCTTTAATAATGTGTGGATGCACCCTGATGTGCTACGCATTCTCCAACGCGCCTAGGCATGCTTCTGATCAGGTGGTCAATGTCCTCCTGTGGTATCTCATTCCAGGCAACCACCAACTCCTCTCGAAGTGCTTCTAGAGTCTGAGGAGGACGTTGCAAATTGAGCAATCTCCTACCCATCATATCCCACACGTGCTCAATTGGGGATCAGTCGGGAGATCTTGGTGGCCATGGTAACAATGTGACATCACTATGTTGAAAGAAGTCTATTGTGACTCTTGCAATATGTGGTCGGGCATTATCTTGTTGGAAAGTTGGATCTGCCAGGGTGTCAAGATAGGGTAAAAGATGGGGTTCTAGAACTTCGTGGATATAACGCTGCGCGTTCATGTTACCTCTGATCAAGATTAAAGGTGACCTGGAACCATAAGCTATAGCACCCCAAACCATAACTCCAACAGTGTGATGAACATGTCTTTCAACAAAAAACTGTGGATTCCTCCGTTCACCACGTCGCCTTCTAACCCTGGCACGACCATCGTGCATGCCTAAACAAAATCGAGACTCGTCACTAAAGACAATACTGTTCCATTCCTGATCCCAGAGTGACCGTTGTCTGCACCACTCAAGGCGATTACGTCGGTGTTCTCGAGTTAAAGGGAGGATCCAGTATGGCCGGTATGAAAACAAGCCAAAACTTCTCATTCGTCGGTAAACACTTCGCATGCCAATAGGTCTTCCGTGTTCTGCAAACCATTCATTTGCAATGGACCTGGTAGTGGAGAAACGGTCCCTTAAGGCCAATAATCTTAGACGGCGATCTTCAAGGTCTGTTGTTCTACGGCGGCGTCCAGTGCCCCTTGCTCTTTGCGTACGGCCTTCTCGAAGCCATGCCTGACAACACCTAACCACAGTGTCTACACTTCTTTGCACTCTAACTGCAATTGCCCGAAAAGAAAGTCCAGCTTCCCAAAGTCCCACCATACGGCCTCTATCAAACTCACTAAGTTGACGAAATCGTACAGGTCTCCGTACTCTAGGCATCGTAACCGATCGTAAAGGATGTCAAGAACCAAAATCCGCCAACGTTGATTCTTTACTGCGGCTAAAATATTCATTTTTAGAGCGTTAGTGAATTTAAAAAAAGCAGTATAAAAACCGGAATGTAAAACTGATAAGGCTGAAAATTTTTTCACTTGTTATTTACAATAAGATAAATACATTAATTTATTAAAATAAAACCATTTAAACTGGGTGTTCGAATTTATATGTCACTTAGTATATGTTTGTAAATTTGTTTCACGAACATCTGCGGGATTAACAGCGACATTGATGATGTTCATCACTTTCCGATTTTCTTGGCGAAGACAAACATCTCAGAATCTGCACCGATTAACCATCTTAGCTTCCCAAATTACAAGAGGCACTCCAATTTGAGAAAGAACAGGGAGTTGTGGCTTTTGTCCTCAGCAGTATTTCCAGCGACGTTCTTTGGAATCAGACCGGAATTTATTTGCTGCCTTTCCCTCGGACCATAACTGGAATGACCTACTTGAATTCCTCGCTGTTAAGATCGACTTCCTGAACATCAATCACCTTGCTTCAGAGATAGTTCTTCAATGCCCATAATGGGTTTTGGTTGGGCTCAAACAAGACCGATGCAGCAGGTCGTGCAGGCGAAGCGTTCGCTCTTACTCAAGGGCTGACCCAGCTGGTGATGAGCCCTACTCTTGTCTTTCTGGCCACGCATCCTGTACCTTCAGCACTGCTGCTGTCTCCTCTGGGTAACCTAGACCACGGTGTTGTGTCGGTCAGAACCCGCTGCGGCAGCAGAAACTCACCCAGGCCGGAAAATTTGGCATTAAGGACATGCCGAGCGGGAGGGGCTCAGAGACTTCTCCTCATTTCCTTGGAGAGATGATTGTTTCGCTGACGTGGATGCGTGCCTGTTCATCGATAAGCAAAGTTATCCAAGTTGGGATGAACGGAAATATTCCTTATACAGTGAGAGTGCCTAAACCACCTGAACCTGGTTCAACAAATCGTGCGACATTGCTCTTCAACAGAAGATTAAGGCACACAGAACCTAATTACCAAACCCTACTGTAGAGAACAGACAAGCCGACGTCGGGTCCAGAAACAAGAATTAACGAAGCGGTCCGCAATGTCAGCACGATATAAAAGTGTTAGGCAATGGTAATGTCGCAGCACAATGGTAGTCGGTCTTTCTGGACGCTGGTGAAACCAACTTCCACCACTTACGTGTCATGATAGACCGATTGTAACCGATTCAAAAGCTGAGGCGAAAGTGCTGGCCAAGATCTTTGGTGCCAACTCCACCATGGACGTCCCCCCAATGCCCGAGTGCCGTCGATTCAAAAGGTTCCCTATACTATGCGGGAAGTAACATTCAGGAATAAGACTGTAAGACGTGCTCTCGTGTCGTCATCAACAAAGCTTCTTGTCCGAACTTGATTCCTACCGTTGTATTAATTAAAGAGTGTGCAGCGGAGCTTGCTCCAGTTCTTTCGCGTCTCGAGCACCTTCCCAGAAAACTGGAAATTTGCTCATGTCCAACCCATCCCAAACAAAGACCGATCCTTATAACTACATGCCTATAGCTCTGCTTTCTGTTATAAGTAAGGTGATGGAGAGGTGCATCAATCGCGAGCTTCTGAACTACCTGCGCCTGAAATACAGTGGTGTAACCTACAAGACGTAATGATCAGGTATTTTCTTGGCGCTGTATTACACACAATAAAACAGCAGAAACACACATATTGTTAAGGATAATTGAAGTTGATCTGAAATTTCGCCGCCACTGTTATAGTTAAGATTATTAAAAAGTATGTTCACAAACACCAGCATGTACAGTATCTTCACCGCCAAATTTGTTTATGTTTACAGTTTATTGACTCCATCAAAAAAGTAATTATGTTATCTTTCTGTAGTGAGTAATAAAATATTACTTCCTCTTACCCAGATTCCAGATTCCTATTTTTATAAAAAAACGTGAGTATCGCACTACAGGTAGCAAAGAAAAATATTGAGGCATGCATTAACAAATAGATATAATGTTCAATCCCAAATTAACAGAAAGGTAATTTTCTTGATCGTGACATCTCCACTGGCTTTCTAGACTTTGATGGTTTGTAAGCACGTATCTTGGACACTGCTGACTTGGATAAAATTTGAAGAGCAAATAGGCATAAATTTTGTTTGTTTTATACAAGTCCTATCTATACGGGATTTCTGAGATTCAGAACTTCGTCAGTGATCTTATAACAAGGTGCCTTAAAAAAAGCTGTGATAAAAAATGTCAAATTCCATGTCTGTTTGAATGTTAAAACCAGCACTATACCGTAACACATAACATTGGTGTTAAGTTCTGTATGTCTGATAGTTTTATAGTTTTCACAAAAAAGCTCTGAAGACGTTCCATACAAGGCACTTCTTAATAACTGTGGCATTACATTCACGTAAAACGTTCCAAAAAAATTTCGTTTCTGACCTGATTTGGAATGGATTTTTTTCTACTATACAGGGAAAACCAAATTTGCCTGACGCCTTGAGTTCAAAGTGTACGAGAGAGAAGGGCGAAAAGTGTGTAACAACACATGTTAGAAAGAGCTGAAAGCCTGAAGAGCGAAGGTCATCACCACATTACCTAGCAATGGTGGCGCAGTAGGTCTGCCGCGTTGCCAATATGTTACACCAGAAAATGTACAATAGGTTAGGTTCCTGTCAAAGGTCTGTTCGAACATTTAATTGAATATTTTGTTTTCATTTTGATCAGAATTATTTATTCCAATTTTGATGCGACTTAGTGTTTTAATTTATTTTAGATTTTTTTGTGTTGATTTCCACCGATGGTGATACAATCAACACATGCTGGGTTATTGTTACATATTCCGACCGCTAGCAATTTCAATTATTTCTGCCTGCGTGTACGCAGGTAAAAACCATTTCGAAGCAGGACGACACTTCCCAATGAGCGCTAGATGGGAACTGACCAAAATCGCTCATCTATGATCATGGAGGAAACCTTGCCCTGGAATGTACGAGATGCGGTGTTGTCAAGCGAACCAATGATGCAATGCTGCAGAATTTGTGGCGATCTTCCATTTCAACCCAGAATGGGGCGCCGTTAGGACCGATCCGGAATAGATCCTGAACAGATTCGACACAATTCCCAAGTCAAAATAAATCATTATTTGGGCGTAGAGAATAAACTAACGCATATGTCTCTTAAGTGCCATATTGCCGTGTCAGCGATGCTAGGCAACGCGGTGATGAGCTTCGCTGTCCAGCCGGCTTTTATCTATTCCTAACATGTGTCTATACACACTTCTTTCTCGTACACATTGAACTCAAGCTGTCAGACAAATTTGGTTCTCAATGTATATAATATAGTGTTCAAACTTCCCGCAAAAATGCTAGGTATCATACAAGATGTACTGATGCATTTGAGGATAAACTACCGTAAAGTTAACACAGATTGCACTTTACAGTTTCATCTAACCTCTTTTGTTTTGAAATGAATCGACTTATTAGTAGTTCACTCATTCGTGTAATCAGTTTCACAGATAATTTAAAGGATAATAAGCTAGCTACACAGACTTACTATGCAATGTTACGAGATTTTGCAAGTTAATTTTGTAATAGCCTTCTGGCAACGTTGAACAGGAATGATTACTACTTTTTGTTTCTTGCTTTACTACATCCTCATTTAAAACGGTATTAGGTCATTTTTAACTAACAGTTTAATCATTTTCCCTCTCGCTATACAGCAGTGTAGTAGAGCTTTAGCTGTCAAATGGCATTCGACGAAAAATCAAGGTATTTAACATATTGTGAAGGAACCAAGTCACATAACAGTATAAAATATTCAAAAAGCGATACAAATCAGTTCTATTGTTTGGATTTCCAGGCAGCAGATGTGAACGCTTCGTTAGAAAGTAACATAGAGCATATTTATGAAATAAACTCTGGGTTTCTACGTATAACATTGCCAACGAAAATAAAAACACAGTTGGCAGAGAAAATAATAAAGGATTCAGATTACAGCCAACCTGGAAAAACGTCTTTGTTTTCAGTGTTGTGCGGATGGATCCATCCATTCTTTTGCTGGATGATGCACTGGAACATCACTGGGTGTTCGGGCAACACGATACACGAAACTCCGTCACTCACATCCGAAATGCCGGCAGAAAACGGAAGTATACACGCAAGTAAATAAAGCTGATATTATGCACGTGAGAGTAGCTAAAAATACTTGGGAGACAGTCTGCTTTGCCTGAGTTCAACACGGATCGACGGACCGGTATAACTTGACTAAGGGGAAGGGGTAGAGAACGGTGTGAGTGACATGCGGCGTTGCCAAATTTTAGGATTTGTAGGGGATTTGGGATATTTCAAGTTCAAGGGAAAGGACAGCAGAAGGGCGCGGTCACAATTATTGAGGGTGTTTACCGAAGGACAGTGACGGGTCGATAGATATGTTTACAGAGCCGTAGCCATATTTTTTGATTTTTTAGGTAAAACTTCAAATCGATGCTCAGACTATAATCTAAAAACTCCAGGGCAGACAGATAGTCACGTATTAGGCAGAGATGCACATACAGGGTGATTCAAGAACCAGTTTCAATACTTTTGAAGGAGAGTTCATCTGGGAATATAAAATGTTTCTATCAATAGAGATCATAAAATAGGAACCGAGATATATGATATGCCACTGCTGGCAGAGTTTTTCAAATTTGAGAATATTTTTTGAATAACGTTATGGCTTTTTGAATAACGTTATGGTGGAGTGGTATTTTCTTCATATAATTTTCGATGTCAAATTTCGCTAAGTTCAGCATATTTTTAAAGCAAAATGGATTTAAGCTATTTATAAGCAAAAAGAGATTTAACTGTAAATACTGAAACCACCATTGTGGTCTGTTTCAAGTACATTAGCATATGTGACAATATATTTTGTTTCCTGTCATCCAGATGACATTTTGTTTCTTTTTTCACATGCCCATACAGTGTGATACTTCAATGGTCTGAGCGATCCTGTAACATGCTGAGATTGGGCGACGCCAAATTCGCAGTAAGGACCCCAGTTACCCGCCCATGTGCTCAGTAGGAAAGAGCTACCACAATCTGGCAACGTCGCCGCGTCACTAGTTCGCCAAGACGGCCAGTGTTTTCCAAACAAGGCCCTTTTGTAGGGATGGCAAAATGTGTTAAGGGTCGATTTTACCTGATAAGTAAATCTTGGGATTCGCCGTCATAAGTGTCGTGACAGATGGGGCAGCGAATAACATTTGAATAGTTTGGAAACCTGAAGAAAATGTAAGAATGTACAACCTTCTCGTGACAAACTTGATAACTTGAATGCAAATAGGAGTAGAAATGTTCTTTGAAAAATGTCGTCAAGTAGAGTGACTATACTTCCAACGCTTTCCTTGGAGGTTTCAAAGAAAACGGCAGGCTTATTACCTAACTTCAAACCAACCATTCGATTGGTCAAATCGTTTAAAAGGCGAAATCGATTCATAATTAGGTTCGCTTGTGTACGATGAATCTTCGACCTCTGCATATCAAACTACAAAGGGTACTATAAAAGTTCTGCAATACAGCTTTATTTATTGACTTTGTTCAACGTAATTTCCACCACATTCAATGCACTTCTCTATCCGCCAAAATTAGGCCTTAAACCAGCTCTGCCAAGTTTCAGTCGTTGTCCCAAGTCCTCGGAAGGTCCTTATCGGCAGAAAACCATTTCCCTTTTAGCCTGATTTTCACATGCGGAAACAGTGCAAAGTCGCAGGAAGCAAGATCTGGCCTGTAAGGGGGTGCTCCGTAAGTTTCAGTCCAGTAGTGGTCAAATACTCGGTGCAGGTTTTGGCGCGGCGAGCTGGAGCGTTGTCATGGTGGAGCTACCAAGTGTCCATTCTTGACTTTTTCCGCAGGTTTTTCATAGACTCTTATGACTTTAGGCAAACACTAAGCTGTGACTGTCTTCTGTGTGTCCAAAACGACACGAATACAGCTATCATTTTTTCTCAACAGATCGGGATTTTCTGACAGCTATGGGTGAGTCCTCACCTTCAAAGACCCAAACTTTGTTTTGATTCTTGGTCGGCATATCCTAATAATAGAGCCAAGTCTCGTCAGCTGTAACCATGCTGTTCACATAACCGAGAATGCCCCTTCTCAAACATTGTCAGCATCGTTCGGCACCAAGTCGTACGTCGAGTCTTCTGCTCATCCGTCTATGCGGTACCCAGCGAGAACAAAGTTTTCGTACGTGTAAATGGTCATGAAGAATTAAATGAATAGCTGGTGCATGAAGGTGTAAGGTCTCCTTATCTGTTGGTATGGCGCTCTCCGGTCTTCGTCAAGCAGTAATGTTTCCTCTGTTACTGACTTTCGCGGCCTTCCTTCCCTCTCAGCGTCCTCTCTTTAATGCAAGCGTCATGGTCTATGCTTAAACTACGCGTAAAGTTATACTGTAAAACTGCCCTCATCCCACTACGTGACCACGATGCCACAGTCCGCACTTTATGTACACTGTCAATACGAATGAACAACTAAATCAACAGACGTGCTTGCTGCTGGCGGCTACTATGCACTCATGGACTTGTCTCAACATGCAGCCTCCTGCGTTCATTCTTTAAGTCACATTGCAAAACTTTCGTAGTACCCCTCCATAGCAGATGTAGGGAAAATGTATGTGACTCGTTATGCCCAACAGTGGCCTAGTATCACCGACATCAGCAGCTTCTTAATAATAAAAGGTATTTCGCTGACACCAAACATGCAACAATTTATAACCATTTACCGCATACAGCTTCCAACCTACAATTTTCAACCCCTCCAAACAATGTCTGCTTAATTATTATTCTGAGATCAGGATACTGATAGGTGCCAATTTTTTTGCAGAGGCACACTGTTCTTTTTCTAAGCATATAAATTTCCCGACAGGAACGCCACTGATGTAATTTTGAATATGATCTCAAACTGGGTGAGGTGAGCTATCATAGACGGATAAGTGTAAGCAAGAGGAAGTATTCCTGAAACTATGTTTAAAGAAACTTGAAGTGCTCGATCTAACTTCCAAAGTTCCTTACAAAATTCTGCAAAACCCTGAACTCATATATTCGATACTTCGATCCATAATATATCGACTAAACGCCATATGGACATACTGTAACCATCCCTACGTGCCATCAAAGAATGTGAAATAAGGAATGATGGAGAAAGATACAGGAAAACCCATTTTCCCGATTGCACAAGGGTTCTCATACGACGCCCCTCGATGGTAGGTCGGGAAAAAGACTCAAGATATCGAAAGCCAGATGTGACCTCTGACCTTTTCATCCGAACTGCGACACAGATTTGAAATTCAGAAAGAGCCTTTTTGAGCATGACGCATATAAACATGTATTGGATAACTAGGGTTTAATTTTTCATACGTACAATCTTATTTTCTATTTTACATTGCATCGAATTAAAAATCTGTAAAAAGGTTCTATTGAGGCGCTACTCAAATATTTGTGGATCAGGAGAACTAAGTATGTTGAGAAACAGTATGCAATTTTTTGTGCTATTTCGTTGGCGTTGCGTGCACGGCGCGATACTACATCGTCGTGGAAGCCACTGCCGACTTGCAATGGATAACAAACTCCAACTGGCCTGCGGTGGTGTCGTCACTGACACACCGCTACAAGAGAAATATGTATTTTTTATAATAATGAGAACTTTTATTCAAATTGCTTTGCGGATATGAAACGTCAACAGGAAGAGGTCAGATTTACATAAGCAAAACAACAATATACATGACTAAATTAGAATAAAATACATGATAAGTTATAAAATACGAGTAAGTAGCAAAAACAGTATGTTTGCACCAGTATAAATGTATAATAAGTAAAATAATAAATAAGATAGATGAATATGTAATTATTAAAAATTATAAAACACTTGTGGAGAGTAAAAACACTTACGGTACAATTATGTCAACATGTTTTTTGAAGACTTCTGAGTCGTGGATGGCTTTTAACTCGGAGGACAAATTGTTCAAGATAGATCCACATAGCTAGTCAGGGCTATTACGGTATGTGGTGAGGCTATAGTTGTTCAATGTAACGTGTTATATTCCTTAGATTGTATCTCTGGGATGAGTAATGATGCTAAAGTTAGTATTGTTTCCTCTAAATGTTTTTCGACAAGACTCTAGAGGATGCAATGAGAATAAGAGTCTATTCTTTTCTGAAGGATAAAGATTCGTTGGGCTTCAACAGTTGATCAACAATATCCACTTAAATGACAGGATCCATTGATCTACAGAATTTCTGAAACCACAGCCTTTAATTTATTTACCAGGATGTTAGCTTAAACACAGTCGCCCACTTCGCCTAACCTTTAATTTGTGTTACTCCGTCTATGATGGTTTTCTGGATATTTCGTCAAGTAGATTGACTCAGTACTCATGACGCATTGATATACAACTGACGCGGACTAACAAACCGACATAAATGAGAAACACGGAGCTGTGTGATGCAGATATCTTGAAACAACAGAAAACTTACGAAGCGAAGTTCGAATATTATCGAGAGTTTAAATACTTCCATCGTGGTGGAAATAAAATCGCTGGAACATAGTTAGGCTTTTGTAATATTTCTAATTTAAGATTTTGGCCTATAAATGGAATATTATCTGTTGGGCAATAAAAGCTATAAATAAATAACTAAATAAATAAACAACGTTTCAGAGATTCCCGCTCGTTTTCAGACATTGTTTGGAGATGATAACAATTGTAGGTTGGAAGCTGTATGCGATAAATTGTTGCATATCTGGGGTCGGTAAACGACCTTCTATTATTAAGAAGCGGCTGATCTCTCTGATACTATGCACCTGTTAGAGATAATAATTCACACATATTTTCCCAACATCTGCCATGAAAACAGAAATACGATAAATTTGCTTTATATAGTTTTATATGCAGAGATCAAATATTCCTCGTACGATTTGACTTCTCCATTTTCTTTAAAACCTCCAACGATTGCGTCGGAAGTATAGAGTAAATCTACTTGAAGCCATTTTTTATTGGTGTAGTGGATTATTGTCAGTTTATTTAAATTTTCCCTAACCCCAGAACCCTACGAACCCCGCTTCCAAATGTTGTATCCATGCATCAGTCGTATCACCTCTGAATTTCAACTTGCCAAATTGACCCATTCAAAAAAGAAATGAGGGAGGGCGGATATTTTTGAAAAGCGCTGTATGCGCAAGATATTGATTATCCCATGACGTTCGCTGCACATGCCATGACGTCCCATACGGTTTTGTAGTGCATGCTACCAATTTTTCAAGATGTCAAAATAAGGTCACTGACTCCGGATCGATTATACAGGGGGAGATAAACTGATAAACCCGCAAGTGACATACGTTGAAACAACAACCTTCCATTATAGTATCACAAAAGGGAAACTACTAACAGTTCTAAAATACTAAAATCGTTCGCTAAATAGTTAATTAGGATTTCCTGTGGAGTTAATCTTTATCACCCTTGTTACTGGCGAGACATACGTTATCAGTAGGTACGTGTATTTTATGTTGATTATAATTTCCGTAGCAGCAGGATTTGACTGTTCATCATGAATTATGAGCACAATTTGGAGTAGTCCAAGAATTTGCGCCAGCGACAAAGAGGTATTGTAGGTAATCGCGAAAAAATCCGAAAATGAGATACGAGGCGTTGTTCCAAAAATATGGTTTCTACATTTTTTTTTCAGGTACAAGAAATTTTTTATTTAAAAAAAAGAATTCACTATTGGAAACGTTGATCTCTAAGCTACTTTTCTCCATAGTTGCCTACGCATTTTTTTATACGTGAAATTCACTTTACCACTCCCGCCTCAAGGAATTCCGCCACCAGCCCATTTAGGAACTTGGTAACTTCTTCTTACACATACAACTTTTTTGTATCTTGAATTTTTTTCGTATCTTGTTTAGTGTCCGAGACAAAAAAAGTCGACTTAATTGCATCCCTGGAATGTGGGGAACAGTTTATTTTGGAAGTTATTTTTTATTACTAATTATGTTAATGTTATTTAGTATTTGTTGTTGCTAAATAATTAGTAATAAAAAATTATAAATAAAATAATAATTTCCAAAAAAAACTTCATTTCTTCAAAAAAGTTGTATTTCTATTTCCTTAATCCAAAGAACATAATAAAAATTGCACAAAAGTCAGTGACGAACATTTTTTTTTCATAAATATTCGTTCAGATCCCGCTCGAGTACGCCACTGGGCTTAATAAATTTAATCAAGTTAGGACTAGATTAGCTCCTTAATGTTATAAATACCACCGCCAAATTACAACAAAATTAGGTAAAGGATATTTAAGATATTTTCGTAAATACCTATGTTTATATGAACTTTTTGTCTTAAAATTACTCAAAGAATCGTCTATTAAATTTATGGTACACACCCTAGTACTTTAGAAAAGCTTCAAGCTCATGGACATCGAGATGTGACATGCTGAATTTATACAAAAAAACAGCCAAATTTCATTCCCATGAGCTTTCTGCGGGGTCTTTATCAAAACATTTAACGACTCTAAAATCTCGAATATCCTGTACATGATTATTTGAGTACAAATTACATTCCTATATTGTTTCAACTTACATCGAAATCTCTGAAATGTGAGTTTGGAGAAGGAGTTCTTTGTTGCAAATATACGATCAATTCTTTTTCTGAATTTCATTTTTTACTTGCTGTTAAATTACACATATGAAATTATAAACGCGTCTGACATCACAGCTAGGTAGTAGGTAACCGCATATTACTTTAAATTGCAAGTGGAATATTTAATCACATTATAATGATTCTAATTTAAAGACGAACTTCGTGGTATCCCCCTCCAGTTCAGAGGCGCAGGTACAAAAACATTTTATAGGATAATCTATCCTGAAAAAATGTTCCTTACTTCCCTCTAATCTAAAGCTCGACCTCAGTCATAAAAGAAGTGGGATTTCATTGGAATTTGATTGGGACTGAAGAACCATTTTCATTTTTTGAACAGATGAAGTTAGTAAGTTGAAATTCGGGATACTGTAAGAATGTTTGCTTAGCTACTATATTTTAGCGTAAAATAGTTGAAAATTTCAAGATCGCCATCATGGAACATTTTTAAAGAGTCGTGCGATACTTCATTTTGAAACTCTTTGTAAACACTTTTCAACCTAAGAACATAAATTTACTGTCTTTCGAATTGGCAGACTCGCGCGCTTCCAAAGTTGAGCGTTATTTACATTGAATCGCTTGTAACTCAACCTCAATGGCAGGGTCTATCTGGAAATGAAATGAAATAAGGGACAGTTTTTGAAAGAAATGTTCCATATTTCATTACATATACAGGGGCAGAACCTTTCAGGTGAAGAAGATTGTTATAAAATACTATAGCATTTTGATGATGTTCAGTTACAAGCGATTCATGAACAAAATGCTGATACAAAGTGTGATTTTATATTCTAGGGTTACAAAATACTAGTAAGGAGCTTCACAATGAGGTATTACATGACCCCAATTAGGGTGAATGCGCCAGTAACCCGGAGACTACCAGCAGTCGGACAAATCTTATATTGGTAAAAATTTGAATATCTATTTGAAATCCTATAATTGCTGATAATTGGTACCAGCTAATTTGTAACAGTTTACAAACATTTCACAATCCCGGTTGTCAAATTGACAACAGTATTAGAGCGTCAAAAACAGCATCCATTCGATTCCTCAATTTCTGTCAGTTGTGTAGTGACATAAACTTTAAAGGCAATTGGAATCGTCAGCTGACAATATATCACAACGCTGTTCGTGTTACACATGCAGAAGACATGCAAAATTTACGAAATAAATTAATCTTAATACGTTATTTTAACATTTTGAGGTCAAACTGGAGTGGCCGTTGATTGGTTCATCATACTAGTCAAAATTCAACAGTCGGGCAAGTGTCCGACTATTGGAATGGCGTGTCGTTATCAATCTGTCTTTTTCTTTTTAAACATAGAAACTATCAAACATTTGTCTTGGAATTAAAGAAACCAAAATACGACAAAATAACAAATAATGTAGATTATGGCCAGTGATTATTGTGTTCTACTGCTGGAGTGAACAAATTTCATAGCACTCAATAACCGGCCACTTCCATTTTACCGGCTTCTTTTGACGAGACTATGAAATAAAATTTCACATTTTCACTTCTAAAATAAATTTCGTATATTTAGTGGAGGTAGGTTAAAGAAGGCAGTCGAAGATATGAGAAATGTTGGGAAAATCTTTGAAATATGGTAGTTCAAAGCCGACAGTACAGGACCGGATTAAAGGCAACAATTTGTTTCTTGTTCATGTTTGCATAGTTTGTGTGTATATTTGATAAAAATATCTATATCAAATGGATTCAGTATAAGTGTATTTAATTCCTTTTCCACAAAGTCTTGATGAAAAGGTATTTGGAATGTCGATTCTACTATCACAAATTTTTAAATACGGACCTGTCTAAAACTTGCCAATCAAATGCTGTCCGACAATTTGAAACTAGTCAGCTGACTAGTAGCACCTTCTCTTCGAGTACTTGCCAAAATAGCACCTTTTTGATTGATTTTTTTTATAAAATTACAGGAATAGCTATAAGCAGCGTATTTGTTGTTGGTAAAAAGTTAACAACAACATGATCACATCCAAAAACATTTGTTTTATTGTTTTGAACACAAAATTCGTAATTACACTTTGCCTATTTTTCTTAACTGTCTGCCCTCTGAAACATTTACCCTATTTGGTACAAAGTGCCTGAATAAACCCCCTGCCTACGCTCATGTGTTAGGCGGGGGTCTCATTAAAATATCTGGTAGATGCTCAAGTTCTTAAATCCCAAAAGCTTACCTGCCTGACGTTCGTTGAATTTTGATGAAGGATCTTCCCTGTTACCCGAAATGTTTCTTCTCATTTTCATCGCACAGAAAAATTATCAAGTTCTTACTCAAACTTGAAAATGTAAATTATTACTGACAACACAACAGATGACAGTTTGTTGGTACCGGACGCACTTAAACTTTAATGAGTCTGCGCATGTGTTACTTGTGAAACGTTTTTTGCCTGAATATTATAACGCCATACAAAACATTATGCTTATGCCGTATAGCAGTTCCTACTATGAAATAGGTAATGAGATAGGCAACCAGGTATGCAACGGTGGTAGGGGTCCATTATTGAGTGTAAAAAAATAGTATCAGGACTATCAAGTAGACTAGCTCAGTTCGTCGCTATAATAAACCGTCTTTATTGATTTTCATAAACAAAGAAATTGGTATAATACGAGTACAATACCAGTGGCGAAAAAGCTAAAATAAACTTGAATGTCGTCAGCGTACACTTGTACTTTTACATAAAATATCTGCCGTGTACATTATTTACAAGGGCCCAAGTATAGACCCTTGCGGCACCCCTGATAGAAAATCTATGCTTTCTGAATAAAACAATCACATCAACGTCCGTTTTGTGCAAGGGATAATAAGTTTTGATACCGTTATAAAGGATTTCTTACTTAAGCTGAGATTTATGTCTAAATGTATATCATTCTATACTCTGGTACGAGTATCGAAAGCAAGAAAGCAGTAAAACACATCGCACGTTCAAGGCAGTGCGGCATCTCTTTGAACTGGCACAGTCGGGGCGCTGGTATCCCGCCATTTTTAGAGAGAAGAAGAAGAGATATCACGTTAGCATGTGCGTGCGATGTGTTTTCGGTACCACAATATAGAATTACGTCAATGCTAAGGGATCTTGAATGATAAACATATAATATTAGGGTACAATTTTTATTCATATCCAACAGTAAAAGATACCATGAATCAAATTTCAGATCCTGTGATTGAAAGAGTTTCAGCATACAGGTCATATATTGTTCTAGCAACAGTACTCAAAAATTAGTTTAAAAAGTGCAATACAGTCGATACTAGTGGTATAGTGTTGACAGCATGTATTTAGTAACAAAGAGCGATAAAAATATCGTTCCTTCTGATACGACTTTAACCAGGAGATACTACTACTTCTCCATGCTTTTCGGGCCAAATGAAACCACGCATGCCTTTTCTGGCAATTACAATATATTTTATAATTATCTGTGTTTCCTATGACAGTTCATTCGTATTTTACTCTACTATACAATCGTCGTGGGTCCTAACCATGCCGAGATCGCGCAAGTCAGTTTTTAGATAGCAAGCGAGCATGAGGTTTTCTGTTGTTTAGATGTATCAGACAGGTCACAAGTCACTGTCGCACATCGCCCAGAAAAGGTCAATCGTTCTAGAGAACGTGAAAACTCATCCAGAACTTGTCGCGACATATCGGTTGACTGTTATGCAGTGCTCAACTATCAGTGCTCTGTCTGCATTGTTCAAGGAACCGAAATGCATGAAATTGTCCTTGGACCCCTCAAGTGCACCATGTTGTCTTGTGAGAAAATGATATAAGACACAACAGATTGGTCTTGAAGTGCAGATTCGGGATCCAATAACAAACCAGAAGGAGAAAATGGCGAAGTTGACTTGTATGAAAAAATTAGCTACGAAAATGTGTAACAAAAAATTAAATAACTCTCCTCCTCTCTCTAAGAGAAATTCCTGCGGACGCACATGATCGTTGCTATGACTAATCTCACGTGGATGAAGATAGTCGTGATGTATATGCCGTATAGCAACCAAACAACATAATATCTTATTTTCGAAATATCTCCAAGGCACGGGAGTTAAATCTGGAAGTAAAAAAGCTATGGTCCACTAGTCGATTTGGAGATTACCAATTATATCATTCCTTCAAGGATATTTAACCAAATTAGTGCAAGATTCGGGATGATGAGCGAAGGTTACTTGCGACTTGTCTAGTCATCCAAAAACAACAGATAACCTCATGCTCGCTTGTCGCTTTTGGGAGCGGGAACGCCTACCCCAGGCCGACCTGACCTTTGTGTACAGGACCGTTGAGAATATTCTTGCAGCACACTGTATAGTAGAGGAAAAAACTTAACTGTCATCTGGAAGACAAATGAATATAAAATATGTATAATGTCATTTTCATTTTGATCTTTGAAAAAGGCGACCGGGGTACCCGAAACTTCTGTAAATACATACATATGTGGTTTCATTTGGCCTAGACAAATATGCAGGCCCTATCAGCATAAAACCATAGGGTAACTTCCAGATAAAACATCGCAAAGAGCCATCTATCACACCAGAATCGACCACTGCGGAGAACGCATAGCTGCTTTTAGTTGGAACTGTTAGGCATCTCAGTTCACGTGTTTAATAGCCCAGTCACCACGTGACCGCTAGATGACCGACGATTCTGGCTGTAAAGTAGATGTCGTCTTCTTGCCATCATGTTTAGTTTCTTTCAGATGTTACATACTAGAAAGATGTTCATTCTATTCTGTGAACTACTACATAGATTTTGAGTAACTTCATTTTGAATACTTACTATAGCCTCACCATACTACTAGTAATAATCACACAGCTCACAGGCAAATGATGAAAGGTATAGAAAAATTATCTTTAACTTTACAATGATTGCTATGATACATGTCGACAGAGTGGTTGTGATTTGTGCCACAGTAGTGCGAATTGTTGCAACAAAATGTTACATTTAGCGTTACAGGCCAGTCAACAAGGTGAAGAATACTTGAAATTAATATTTTTGAACAGCAATGTGACACACACAAAGTGAATATTCGAACTGGTTCTAGAGTGTAGAAAGGCTTTGGAGTGTTGTAGTTTATTACAGTGGTGTCCCACCCGTGCGAGGACAAAGTGTTTCTCCTAAATAAGACTATCAAAAAAACACTATTTATTGGTTATTATATATTGTATCGGAAGGCATGTTTCAAAAATATTTACAATTATACAGTGTCCCAATTTTGACACACATATCAAAATAGATTTTTTTAAATCGAAAGCTCCACATTTTATTACATATTCGCATAGATCTTTTTAGAAAAAGGACATTGATATAAAATACTTATGGATTTTGATATCAATTGTTGAGCTATTCGGTATTTTATCTAAAAAAACTTCAAAGTTTGATAGTTGGAGTAGTGAATTTTGTGTCAAGACTATTTTATAATACTCAATTTTAGCCTAATTCATAAATTTTTCGGAATATTTGAAGGATCAATACAGGGTGGTCAAAAATGCAAAATGTACTTTTTCGCAAAAAAATTAAATGGAGCACCGTGTGTATTTTTGCACAATCAGAACTCCATTTGCTTAAGCCTTTTTTATATAAGTTGTTACCAGTTTGCTCAGAAGGTTTCTGCGTTAGAGCTCTTTGTTCCAAATAATTGGATATTTCTCTATTCAAAAAAGTCGCTAAACCCTACTGAGCGGGGCCGTGGCAAATGCTTGTTCCGGAAGATGTTATATCCAGTATACAACTTCTTCCCGTTCAAGTGATTGTACACGCCTTAAGGAATACCTCAGTACCGATTGCCGGGTGGCTGTACAAGTCCGACAACGGGACACTTTAGGTCTATTTAATATCACTAACACGTAAAAAGAAGGTAGTAGACAAGGACCAGTCGACCGAGGCGTTACTACCCGCTAGCTTTTTCGAGGGTATCTTATAAATGTCCGCATGTTTCCACACCTAAGCTATGCAGTCGGTTATCTTCCAAAACAAAGAAATTAATGATAATGGATCCCTCGAGCACTAAGAACTCCGGACGTAGACTCACTCCACTCTCGGAATGTCCGGGTGGAGGGTGGGCTCGAAGGAACAACATCGAAGATAAAATTTGTTTTTCGGACATCTGCGGGAGTAACAGCAAGATTGATGCTGTTCATCACTACCTGCAATCCAATCGTACCGCCGTGCTTTTCTTGGCGGAGAAATCTCAGAGTCTGCACCGATTAACCATCTCAACTTCCCAAACTACGAGGTGCACTCCAATCTGAGAAAGAACGGGGGAGTTGACTGACTTTGGCGTCCCATCCTAACCGTGTCGAACTTCGTGCATCCAGAACTGGCCGATACGACCGCTCCTTTGTCCCGAGGTTGTCGAGATTGTGGAACAATCTACAAGAGGAAGCTTATTCCACTTCTACTAACCTTAGGCAGTTCAAAAATCGTATTAACAAAGTTTCTTTGGGATCATCATAGCAGCCGCGGTGTTCCGGCATTTAGGCTTCTGCTTGCCCGGCTGCATTGATATATAAAAAAACATCCATGGAAACAAAAAATAAGTAAAGGATTCTATCTTTGACACCCTGTAGAATCAGGCCAACAGGTCTGAGGAGACGAGGGGTATAGAGGTTTATCCGACTTTTATGTAATGCTTGCGAAGTCGTAAATTGACATAGCGTAAATTTTCATTTTCATCTATGGATATTGACAGGAATGTCAACAGATAGTCTGGCCAAGAAATATTTTTGGTACTGGGTGTCCAAAGGCCAAACTTACTCGACTAAAATGAGAGAACCGAGTATTTTGAAAAAAAGTAAGTGGTTTTGGAGAGTCAAGATGAGTTTGTCATTGTATAGGTTTTTGGATTGTTAGGCCGTCGTAAAATATTTTTAATTGACGTTTCGCCAGCACGAGTGGTTGACATCTTCAGAAGGTGTTCACAGTCCTGTGAGCTACTGACATCTTCGCGGTCGTAGCTCATATTTATATGTGGCAGCTCGAGTGGTGGGGAGAGCTCTTCGGGAAACACAAAAATTGGATCATCCAAATGGCAAAACAACAGCCGAGTCATCCCGAGTACGACGCCAGCCGAGGATTCTCGAAGAGCTCTCCCCACCACTCGAGCCGCCTCTTATAAATGTGAGCTAAGACCGCGGAGATGTCAGTAGCTCACAGGTCTCCGAACTGTGAACACCTTCTGAAGATGCCAACCAGTCGTGCGAACGTCAATAATGTACGCTGACTACCCAAAAACCGACCAAATAACATTTTGTGATGGTCGCGAAAGCCTTTCACATTTCAAGATAAGTTTATTGTTACCTGGTCATTGATATGAATTAAAATGTTTCATTTCTATATTTTCCTGCCGAATTCATAAATCTACACCAAGACACCACAAACTGACGTTAACTCTGCTGCTGCAGCTGTTTCAAATTACAAAACCAAATAATATATAAAATGAATTGAGGTTGTACTTTGAGAACGACTACGGCTAGTAGTCAAAATATTAGTTAAGCAATTTACTACTATAGTATGTATATGTGGCAGCTGTAGTAATTGGATAAAAATAGAAAGCCCGTTTTCTAACGTAGTTGACAAAGATGACAGAAAAAATATTCCCATAGGTTTTTCAACTATACATTCACGAGGGGCTCCTGAATAAGAACCAACACGAAAAAAATCCCATTAGATTGTTTTTATATACTCTTGTGGGGTCTTGAATAAGTGCCAAAATGATGCCCACGTGAAAACTGCAATTTTACCATAATTCAAAACAGAAATTTCACTAGTGAGGAAGATGTTTGTGTTCGAGTTGAAACAAGCAAAATTCTGTATTTCAGGGCGTTTAAGCAAAAACGGATTGTAACTCAAAACAAAAACTTTTGCCTAACATACCAATGAAATTTTAGCAAATTCCGAATAGGCACCATTTGATTTATGTGTGAGATGATTATTACTGATGATTACTTAGTCGCCGATTATTAGAAGCTATATTTTCCATCCCTGACATAGTAATAACCTGTTTCAGATATTAATAAACTACTAGTGTTACTTTTCTAATTGGCGAGAATCGAAGATGATAGTGCAATCGGACAACAGTCTAAAGGAAATGAGTAACACGTTTTTTTCAGCATATTTATGACATACTCGTAGATATTTGCGACTATAATTTTTCTTGCACTCAATATTAGCGTGGAAACAAGAGATAGGGTGAATAACTATTTTTTCATCGATATTGTTTACACGGATTATCTTAAATTTCACCGATGTTTTTATTAGGGACGTTTAGTCTTGTTTGTCCTTTACTGCATTACGGACCATCCCAAAACAGCGAGAAAAGTGAGCATTTCAGGAAAAAAAAAATGCATAGCTAAAAAAATAATGAACAAAAATGTGGAAAATTTGTCTGTGGTCACCCTGTCCTTGGACCTACGGCTAGCTCTTGCATTAGCTGCAAAGATAATTTTGGCTGCAACAGAAGAGTGGATTCATAATCAATACTCTCCGAGGCGGGAAAATATTTCCTGCTAGACAAGGAAACTAATCGTAGGCCCTACTGCTATCGAAGGACGTTCATATGTATCTTTGGATAGGATAAATTTTCGATTGCTGGTCAAGCCGTCAATCAATGTCGGTTGTTGATGAACCGCTTTTTAAGTAATGGGAAATGAGAAGTCTATATTTTAGGTTACTATGAGGCCTCAAGGTGCCCTAGGCAGACTATAGATACTGGCATCTAGCGTCTTGGAACCAGAAGGAAGAAGATGGACACCAGGGCCAACTTGGCCTTCGCGAAAAAGATCGGTCTTAGGAACTGACGAGGATAGACGCGCAAAAAAGGCTATTAATTGATTATTTGTGTTTATAAAAATTTTTAAATCGTTATTTTCGCAAAAAAAATCCTTGTTGATTGGCTGTATGGGTTTGACAATATAGGCAAAGGCTACTTTTCGGTTCCTCCTGTAACTAAAGAATTAGTCTAGTGTCTTAGCACATACAGCTTCCCTCCGAGTCTTGTTGGTTATTTTGTAGCTGAGGTTGAGTCTGCAAGTCCACAGCTGTATCCGCTCATAAGGAAAATATAAGCTTTCATGGCGTATCCAAATTACAACATCGAACTTGAAACACATTGAAATTTAGTAGAAATACGTACGCACAACACTGAACATGACATCAGAATAGCGCACAAATCTTAAATAAAGCTATATAGGGAAATCTTCCATGATCGGTGCATTGTTTTTATGTTTTTTTTTTAGCCGCATGTACCTACTATGGATATGTATACGCACCTGCGTAATATCTTCTCTGGGGGTAATATGACTTTATTTGGCATAATATGTAGATTTGTGCCTTATTCTTTTTTTACCAAAAAAAACGGTAATATTTTGCTTACCTGCTGACAATGTTCTTTATTTCTTTTTATTATGATGTCACTATTTTATAATAACCTAAGCAATAAGGCGCAATGTTCCTCGAATATTAGTTGCTCGTTTTTAATAACTAACTCAATAAAACATGCCTATGAAGCAAAAATAGCAACTATACTTACCATAGTTCATTTCCTTCCAAAAATTGAATTGTGAAAAAAATATTAATAGGCATTTGTAAAAAAATACATATACAAATATGAGAATTCCATGAAACGCAAACAAGTTGTGCAGAAGTATTTTTAATAAATAATTAAATTGACAGGTAAATAATAAAGACTAACAAAAAGTTCTAGACTTGGTTTCAATTACATAACATCATATCTCCACAGACCTTTTCACTTCTCTAGTCATTCTGAAATGAAACTGGGAAAAATATAGACATCCATTTTTTCTACAAACCCACATACGAGGGTTGTTTCAAAAATAAGGTTCCCAACGCTGTAACTTTACCGCACGTGATGCTAGGCGAAATCTGGCAACACCGTCGTGTTTTTAGGATCCCCCACCATCAATCCCAACAAGGAGCGCCTATTTGCGACGCTCAGTACCGGCCTGACAGCCGTGTGCAATGGAGGAGACCTTCATCGCCGTCACCGCCAGGCGCGAAATTCATGGGGTCATCCGATTTATGCACGCAAAAACATTACCACCCATAGAAATTCATCGCCAGTCGAGTGACTTTTTTTTTATACTCCGACTACCACGAAGGCGTAAGGCCTAAGCACCCATTGGGTACCGTGGGGCTATAGAGGGATACATGGGAAAGGGGGAACGCCCCACGGACTCTGGCGAGGGAACACGTGTGCATGCAACATGCACACATTCTGGATCCGCCTGCGAGATCCGCCGGGTGGTACCTCCGCGTTTTTTTTTTTTTTTTTTTTTTTTTTTTTTTTTTTTTTTTTTTATACTCCAACTACCACGAAGGCGTAAGGCCTAAGCACCCATTGGGTACCGTGGGGCTATAGGGGGATACATGGGAAAGGGGGAACGCCACACGGACTGTGGCGAGGGAACACGTGTGCATGCAACATGCACACATTCTGGCTCCGCCTACGAGATCCGCCGGGTGGTACCTCCGCGTTCGACAGTCAGAGACCGTCTACCACCTACGGACAATCACAACATCCATAGCCAAAAGAAAAATTTCTCCTGGGACGGGACTCGAACCCGCACAGCGCACGGCGACTGAATCAGGAGACCGAAGAGTCTACTACTGCGGCCACCGCTGCTGCCTAGGTATATGAGAAACGTGTATATGCATTCAACATGTCCTCAAAGATCGCACCACGACAATGCGCATCCTCATGTCTCCCAACAAACGAATGACTGAATCGAGCAATTTGGCTGGGCAGTCATTGCCCATACCCTTCACAGCCCTGACAGAATTTCCAAAGAAGCACCTAGTCGGTCAACGGTTCGAGACGGACGACGAGTTGCAGGAGCAGGAGCAGTTACCAAGTGCATTCCACATCTAAAAAACTGGTTAGAAAAAATGGCGAACATGTAGAAAAATAGCTTAAAGATCACCGTTTCTAATGATAAATTCGTTTTTTCACATTGAAAATTCCTTGTGCCTGGAACAAATGTGGGAGCCTTATTTTTGAGACAGCCCTCGTAGCATACTGAATAAAATCGAAATCGCCACATTTTTGGGTTTTAGTTTCGAATTAAGAAAGTGAAAAGGACTACACTACAAACATATAATAAAGGTACTAAGAAAATTAATAAGTTAAACAGAATACTTACAATCACGCAAAAATATATAAAGAATATATAAATTATATATACATCTATTTTTTCAAGGTATCAAAATTGAAACATAGCAAACTGTACTTGAGATAACGAAGCATACATTTTTTACTGTGTCGATAGACTACACTCAGAACATTTCAAACAAAAACAATTATATAGAAGATGCTGTCAAATAACTCTAGGCCGAGTACGGTCCATCAAAGTCAAATTCATACGAAAGGTGTGAATCTATTGTGAGTGCTTGGGCACAGTGATGTACCAGATAAAGTGAAGACAGGTCACCTGGGGCCAAATGCTTCTGGGTTGGCCACGAATCAACGGTAGGAATTGGCAGATGCCAGATTAATACCGCAGTGTGGCAGAAGCATGGTTAAGTAACGACAACGTCGTTTGAAAAGTAAAGAGTCGCTCAATTTTCTGGTTGGAATTGTTTTACTGATTTTTTTTTGTTCAAAATGTCCATGTATATAGTGTAAATCAGTTATACGGCTTCACAAAAATGTACCTGAATTATAAAGTACTTACTTCTAATACTACAGTGGCTGCAGTCCATGTGATATTGATAACTAAAGAGGTTACATGTTTTTGTCTCAAAAATCGTATTTCTCGTTTCCATTCAAATTCCTTGTAAAAGGATACTCAATAAATGTTGATGAGAGTTTTCACCTTATAAGTTTAGCAATTAATGGAAAAGTTTCTAATGGAATATTTCGCATCCAAGCAAAATCATGTAACCTCATCCTACCTTTTGATATATTGCATTCTACCAGTTTTTATTGCTTTAAATATCAGAATATATTTGAAGGATATTCAAAATGTGTCGTTTCACTACGGAATATTTTTCTACTGAAAAACGCTCCGTACTTTCTGAACGCCCCTCATATAGAAATTAGTGTCACTAACAGCTTCGCATCAATTTTAGAATATATGATAACAAAGCCTGTGCAGTGACGCATCATATCAGAATACTTACAAGTCTCGTCCAATATTGCTTGACGAAAAATTTGATTTACACGCACAATATAAGAATTAAATTTTACACATGTCTCAAGTAGAGGAGCGTCGAAATAGTTTGTCACAATACTCACTATGAAAATTTTACGAATTTTGCAGATTTTTGGAATATCACTTTCAGTTTATCACCAAGCAATAGTGGTCATTGCAAAGCAAGTATGCAATTGCATGTTTTTTCAGATTTATATTTTGTACAGCAATCTCATGAACTGGGCTATGTACATAGTTTTCTCAATAAATAGTAGTTACTTATAGTATGCCGTTAGGTGCATGTCTGTCAAACAAGGCTATCAAAACTTTAAATGCAAGTGGAGTCATAAAAAAATCGCACTTAATGATACAGTGCAAAATACAACATATTTTTAAATGTTAAAAACTCTCAGGTCATTTGCATGTCTGTGTAAAATTTCTTTGCTCATGTGTAGACTGACCTGGCAGTTGGACTTCAGCCATTATGGAGACTCCACGCTCTCTTTGTTCGTGATGCCATTCTTATTTGCCATAAAAATGGCACTGAATTTCATTAAAAATCATCTGAATATCCAAACACATTTTTAATGTTTCAAACAATGGCATGTTTAATGTTGCTTTGCACTATATCTCGATATAATGTTGAATTATTTAAGCAGCAAGTTATGTTATACGTTATATATTTTCTGTAATAATTTTAATTGTGAATTTTTATGAATCTTATGTTATTTAAAAAAGGTAAAAACGATGTATTATGTTATATGTATTATTATACAGCGGCTCGATATTGCCTTACACGTTTTGAAGAGCAAAACGAAACTTTTCAAACTGCAGTTAACCACGAGTCTCATCTCAGAACGTGATGAACAATATTACACAATGGCAGTTTGTTGTAAAATATTAATAGCTCATAAAATCTTCTGATATTCTAATATACAGTTCACAAAAAATAGGAAATCGATAAATTACGCTTAATAATGATATACAAAAATATATAGAGAATAATATAAACAATTGAATAAATAATAAATTCCAACACCAGGATAGGACCACCTTCACATAAATATACAAAGAATTCATGATGTCTGTCATCATAATCACTTTTAACGCAATACAATTTCAAGATTTGTGACAGAAAATTCAATGTCAGTAGTTTCACTTTAATTTTTTTTTTGTGAACTAAATATAACGTAGATTACCGTTTATTCTTTGTGTATACGTTTTCCAAAATGCAGGCTGGCTGCCTTATTGGACAGTTGTATAAAAAGGCCCTGCAGAATCTTTACTGTTATATTCGTAGCTTGGTTCAAGCAATTTATATTTTCAAAGTAGTGTTGCAAAGCATATGCAATTTGATACAAAAAAATACGCAGAATGTTTGGACGTATTTTCTATGATGCTGTCTCGACAATTGTGCCGTGTATCTAGAGCTGCTGTATAATATCACGTTGAGGTTTAGACTTTCCCATAAGAATTCCGCAGGGTCATTTTAGGATGTAGAACTATACTTAGACATGTAAAAAACTAACGTCGTATAAAAATTCTACAAAACACGAACATTCAAGCACATTTATGTAGATTTTAGCATGCACAGCCTCCCTCTGGATCTTTGACTTCGTTTGGTGTGTCTTTAAGAACAACTTCTTGCACTATGAAAATCATTAAGGAAAATAAAATGAAAACTAACAAAATCATACGACATGCTACGCAAAAAAGCTTCAAATGCTATAGTCATGCTTTTATTTTGAAAAAGGATACTGTCTTCTGGCGGTTTATTCTCCGTGGAGTCCATGCCAGGTAGAGCTGCAGCCACACGCCTGAAGAGCTGTGAAATTTAAAACTTGCAATATGAAAAAATATGACGTCAGATAGATCGAGTACGCACTTCCAGTTGTACTGGAACCGACACACTCGTTTTAAGTTTCAAATCACAAGGGTTTTCGTAACTTAACGTAACTTAACTTCGAAAATATAGGACTTTGTTGAAGAAAATTCCTCTCCAGGTGTTACTGGTTAAAAAATATCTATCTAAATAAGACTTGCGGGTGCTAGAGACAAACTGATATTGCTTTTGGAATCCACACATTTGATGTATCCAGGAAATGAATGTTCATCCAGGCACAGAGGTTTTTGAAAAATCTATCATAAAATATCTCATAAAAATGTTTCAGATTTTTTAGTGCAAACTTTCCATTTTCGCCTTCCATTGTGATATGGTACGTATAGGTAATTTGGAGTGTCATGAAACCGAATTTAAGGTGAAAAATATGCAGCTTGAGCCCCTGTGAATGCTAGTGACAAACTGACCCCAGATTAAAGTAAAATTCCCCTTCGCGGACCCCCTCTTACACGAACACCTCATTTAAACATGGTCTCGACCGGCACTCATATAATTTGCATTGTATCAACTCTCTGTTGACGGACATTTTCTTGAACGAACGCGGACGAGAGAAAATGTTCTCCTAACCGGAAAAAAACAACAACAAAAAGAAACACCTTGTCTTATTTTCGCTGAAACTTCTTCGAGTAAACCGGGGATTCACATACTTTAATCTTTCGGTACAAGCGCACCCATTTTACAGAAAAAGAGGAGACAAACGACAATATATGAATTATTACAATATATGACTTATTACGTCCTTAAAGTGACTTTTTATTTCATTGTTTTGTGTTACTACATATATATATATGTACATACTTTGTATATATCTGATGGTAACAAACCTTTTTCTACTTAAGTTTAATGTTTATTGTTCATTTTAAAAGATTTATATACATATACGTTTTAGAAGTCCCAGTTTCTTTAATATATTCAGTATTCATTAAAAACACGATTTTTTTTGTATTACTTTCATATAGAAACCCCTCTTGAAAGGAGACTTTCAGTTGGTTCCATTGATTGTCAGTCCAAAGGAGATTCCACTGAATTCATTTATATCCGATATACAAAGAATTTGCTGAAAATTTCTCATAGGAGACCACAAACTAATATTTTAGGGAATTCGATTTTTACTACAGTTGGCAAAAATAAGTTAAATACCACATTTTATGAAAACTATTACCTGTTTTACATTATAACCAGCTTTTGCACTGGTTTCAATAAACATGACATTCAGTTCCTTAGCTTTCCTCTCCCCTTCCTCAAGGTTAACTTGTCTTTTATCTGACAGATCAGTCTTGTTGCCAACAAGCATTATGATGACGTCACTACCCCTCTCCGTTCTTACATCATCAATCCACTTTGACGTCTGATGGAATGAATTTGCATCTGAAAATTTTATGTATGAAACATATATATGTCCTACATACAATTTAAACAATATTTAATGAAATTTATTATTTCTGTATGATATACTCACTAGTTATATCATACACCACAACTGCTACTGTAGAATCTCGAATGTATGAAGGTATAAGGGATCTAAAACGTTCCTGTCCAGCAGTATCCCAAAGTTGTAATCTTACTGTCCTATCTTCTAGATACATTGTTTTAGAAAGAAAGTCAATTCCTATGGTGGCCTATGGACAAGATTATTTGTTATTTTTGAATTCTGGTGGTTAAGTGTTTTGAAAATTTGATTTTGTATTTTTCAGTGACTGTGACCAAATATGTCTAAATAATGTCAAAATTGTATACTGGGTCGAAGACTTAGGGCCATATGGGCAGGCATTCCTACAATTGTAGAACACCTTTATGGCCTGCTTAATTTTCATAGTTTTTTACTGTTCTGTGTCAACGCACTATTTCGAGATTGTCACAAATATGCATCAAATTGTTCATGCTTTCGATTTATATCATCTGCTATAACAGGCTGAAATTTCCTACAATTCAAATAGAAAACATAGCCTCATGATTGGAGAGCACTGACTGACACGGAACAGTAGAAATTTAGAAATACCCCAGCCTTCCTGAAGGAGATAAAAGACTATGAGAACCAAGGAAGCCATAAATGCGTCCTACAATGTAGGAATGACTGACAATATGCCTTTAGGAACAAGTAAATAATTATTCCTACACTTGAGGCATCTTTGTAAGGATGCCTCATTTTCCCTGTCAAACTAATCAATATCCAAAATAAAATTCTGTTCATAACCATATCCAATATAAGAGTTTTAAAGAGTACCAGAGTACAAACAAACTAAAGCCACTTAAACTTATTTCTATTACACATTTCCAATTTTACATTTACTTACATAAAATAATAAGTGTTGTGTGAATTGTTTATAATTGTCAAAAAACTTCCCAAGTATAGTTTGATTTGGACATTTTTTGATCAAGTGAATGCCAATTCCGCATAATTTAAACAGTGCAGTGAAAACTTTTTGTGATCCTGTTAACAAAGGATTAGTTAAAGTATATTTTCAATCTGTAATTAATCTTATTAAATATTTAGAATGATATTCTAATACACAACACTTAAAAATAAGTACTTGTTGTCTTTTTCACAAGTATCCATTATGCTAGAAGAACAACTGATTATCTAGTAATATTTAAAAATTCCCCATATTGACAAATGATACATAGTTCTGACTGATCGGTCAATGGCAGGTACACACAGCCATATTTTGTTTTGGTTTTTTTGTACACTACATATTTATTTTGCTCTTGATAACAAACCTTTTATTTAAAACTATCAATTTGCAGACAAAAAAAGCTACAAGCTACAAGCAAGTTTTACTAGATTTACACCTGATTCATTATTGCCAACCTCACAGACTAATACAAAGATGTTCCTTGCTGATCAGCTGTTCACCTCAGTAGACATCAAAATGTGATGGATACTTGTGACATAGGCTTTATAATAATTACTACAACCTAAAAAGCCAAGGCAATCTATTTGTAGTTTACATTCACATTTTATTCAAAGTTCAATATCCATGTATGGAACTATCCAAAACTAACAAAAAACTTTATATCTGTGACCATAACTGAAAAAGATGTATTATATATCTGTATCCTTATCCAGATTCAAAATTTTATATCCAAAACATCCTTCCAGTCTTGACATATGAAAGAGACAGCAGCTTTGTCAGATCTTTTTAAAGGAAAGGACATAGCCTTGTTTAAAGTGAAGCCATGATAATTAAGTTAAAGGCTTCTTTATTTTGTTACCTTCATCAAGAAAAACATGGACATTTTGATACTTATGTCTACAGAAAGCATGTTTAACAATATTTCACTATTATTTTAATAATAAAAATATTATTTCAAAATAACAGTGCATCATTACAGCATAATATACACTCCTCTGTGAAATATACAGCACACAATGCCAATTAGACAACAAAAAGCTAAAATAAAGACCATGCACACAATATGGACAAATTTTTATCTTTCAAGATATGCCTGAAGCCCATATAGTTGTAGCAGTTGGTAAATGTTTTTTTTAATCTTTGAAAACATGTTAATATGGCAAATTTGTAGGTGAAAGAAAGTCTGTGCTTCCAAAGCAAGATTTTTTACCAGACCTTTCAAAAAAATGCCTACCTGATAAGTGTTATCGAAGCTGTCATACATAAATCTTGTTATAAGGGATGTTTTCCCCACTAAAACAAAGAAAATATTACATTTAAATTATTTAATATAACCTATAACCTGATTTAGCAGATATACAGAAAGCTGACGTGGATAGAAAGATTTATTGGGACGTGAGGGATTTCGTGTCTATAAATGTGTGTACAAATAGTCCTCATAATAAATTTATTGTAAAAAAATAGAAGCAAACTGCATTATTGATCATTTAGGCTACGCCTGCTACGAAAGTTTACAACTCATCAAGAGATGTCAATCAAAACTTACCACTTTGTTCTCCTAGGAAAACTAATTTGAATTTCTTTAAGGGATTTCCGAAGTCGCCCGACGATGACATTTTTATCTAAAACTAGTATTTTCTATTTTTCACCCTGCTAGTTTAGAATTCACAGAAAAGTATCACATGAAAACATATAAACCCTCACCACCAAAAATGACAACTAAGCAAACTTGACAAGATGACAAGTCTGTGTCAGACAAATCCTCAAATCTGAAAATCTTGCAGCCAATCAGAGACGCCAGATTTTACATGCTGCGTCACCTGGTGGCGTCTAGTTGACTGATACAGTGTACACAGGCGTCGCTAAAAATATTGAAAGGGTGATCTTGAAAATCCTTACTCCCTCGAATGGGATAATGCTGTTTAGGCTAGATTAAGGTTGATTCTCACTATACATTCCGTAACCGTTCCGTAACTTATTGAAATTGAATATTCGCCTTCGTGTAAGGCAGGCTATTGCGTGTGTATGGACATAAATGGAATCTCTTAATTATTTTTTTAAAATTCTGTTAATATGTGTCATCATCCATTAACTTGTATTAATAATGTAACATATTCTACATCAACTCCGCGTTGCTTCAACATATTGTGAATCCCGAAACGCCTTTTTAGTTTTATTTTCAAACGTCCTTCCTTTTCCAAAATAACAGCGGCAATAATTAAATTTTCCTCAGACCACATATTTCACAACGTTTTGAATTACGTATAACTTATTGCATATACGAAAATACTGAATATGGAAATGCACCGTAAGGTTATACTGTATATAAAATCAAATTGTATGGAACTTTTACGAAACTGATGTGGAATGGAAACGGAATGTATAGTGAGAATCAACCTTTAGGCAGCACTTCTCATCCAGTGTTGCCGAACAAAAAGATCGGTAGTCAGTGTCGTTGAAATTCTGTAGATTCAAGGACAAAAGCGGTAGGAGAAACAATCAGGAATGTCGCCAGATCAGCGATAGATCAAGGGCCTTTGCATTCCGCAGCGCCGCCTATGAATAGGATGTATTTTTTTATTCCACGCGTGCCTACACATAACAGTTTTTGAGGGCATCTTTTCTAAAAAATAACTAACTTCTGTTTTACCCTTGATTTAAAGCCTTATCACGTAATTTTAATTTAATATTTCAGTATTTGATTAAAAACAGACGAGCTTTGGTTTCCTTATTGCTTGTCCGGTGGAGGCGCTGATCTACCAGTACGACTCTCCAATACAGGAAAAGTGGAGTAAGGGATATGCGTACAAATACACAATTGGCGTGAAAACGGGTATAAGTGCAAAATGTACGTTTCGAGATAAATGCGATTTTAGTTGACTTGAACCGCATTTTTCATATTATTTGTTTCAAAATGATTCGTACTGATAACAAGTCCTAGAGATATGAACTTAGTTTGAATTCACAATACAAATACCATTTGGTACCTGTTTTAAGAAAAAAAGACAACTTATATCCTTTTGCACTTTTACTTTATAGAAAATAAACAACTAATATCCTTTTACATAGTTGTGGTGGACTTATCCCCTTCAACAGAACAAAAATTAAAGTATCTCCATTATACACAAAATGAAAGTTATTCATCGTCACTGTCCTCACTGTCGATGATTGGGTCGGTTGCTACTTGGTACGAAGGTCCTTATAGAACGAATGAAATGTCTTGTTTATGTAGGGAATTAGCTCTAGCAGGTTCTTTTTCTTCTCTTCTGTTATAGGTACTGGCCCTTTGTAAGATAGAGGAGTCCTGATTCCATTAGGAATCCTTTTCTTGCTCAAGTATTTATGTTTTTTAAAAGGTTGGTTTTGGTCTAAGTTACTTTTGTATTCTACAACATCTATTTCTTGAGAGTGTCTTAACCACTTTATATGTTTCTATGTAACCTTCTGCTCATTGGCATCTTTCTTTGGCTGTTAGAAATATTGTGTTAATAACGCTGCGAACTCAAGGAAGTCCAGCTGTGTCATCTCTGTAACTTGAAATGGCTGTGAGTTACCAAATGCTCTTACTAACTGAACCTAATCTCTGGGATGTTCTATTGGTATGGCGTATTTTTTCTTCTTCTCAATCATAGAATGGTCCGAATCACACTTAATTTGTGTGTGACCCTGGACCAGAAATTTGTGATTAATATATTTTAAGGATGGGTTCAGTTTCATAAGAAGATTACTAGAACATGCGTGTTCTTGTTTTAACCTGAACAAGTGTCAGAATATAAGGTGATTTCTGATATTCCTTCTAAATTAATTGATAAAAAATGCTTGTAGAGGCATGAAGCGATTTGATTTGCCGCTCCGCCTCCCATAGCCTCGAGCCACATAAAGCAATAACACGGCTTGTTTTTTAGATTGCTCATTGTAAAATTGAACGTCTATAGCAAACGTATACACCAGGCGAGAGCTATCTTCTAAAGCAAATTTCTTGTCTTGTCTTTTAGCTTCATACGCCTTATCTGCTTCTGCCTGATGACTTTGCAATTTAATTTTCAGTGCCTCGGCGGCTTCACCTTGCGTGTTATTGATAAGCCTGTCACATGTGTCACATGTATCCTTATTGGGTTTTTTTATTTTGATTCCGAAGTTTCGAAAACACGTTTCGTATATTTTCTGAGAAACAAGTTTTCTCGCAGGCGGTAGCCAAGCTTTATATCCATCATATCCTTGAGACTATAGTGGCTAGGTAGATATTTTCTGCTTGAGTCCTTTGGAGTATAGTGACTCTCGTAAAATGGAATCAATAAGATATGATTTCGAACCAATTCCATATCAGCATCTGATGTTTTATTTGCGGGAGCTGATTTTCCACGTCTGTTAGTGCTAAATAAACCTGAGGTTGACACACGTTTATTTTTTAACACGTGTATAATAAATCTGTTTGTTAAATCAAATGTTAGCATGAAACAGCGTTTACATGTGTTCATTTTAACTCCATCTATTAAAAGAGAAAAATGATGATTTATTGTTGTGTTCTTGTGTTTTTTACCCTCAGCTTTCTTTTTTGTAGTTTGTTTATCGGTATTGGATATCAAACCAATAATATAAGATACGCGTTTTTCGTAGTCGCCGATGCTCCAGAATTCATTGAAAGCATCCCTTCTTTTGTTATTACCCAAGCGGTCTTTGCATTTCATTCAACAGGTAGGTAATTCGCTGAAACATTTTGCTCTTACTGTTACACCCTTCTTGGTAACATATTCCTGTCCCAAATTTCGCAATTTTTTTCTAGTGCTTCGTATTTGTCTTGTTTCACCCTTTACTGACCCTTTCCCCCTCTTCCTAGTTTCTTTGTTACCGTTTTCGTTGTTCTCCATTGTTTGGTCTTCTCCGGTGATCTGAACTCTTACCTTCTTGTTGCGTGCGTGGAACTCCAAATTGCTGTCTTCTCCGCTGCTACTTGGTACATAGTCTTTATCCTTATCAGAGTCATCGATTGGTTCATCCATATTTAGCACACTTTCCTAGCCGGTGATTGAAGAATTTTCGTTTGTTTGTAACTGATGTTTGTTTTAGGTATATTTACTATTAAGCCATTTGAGGACTGCATGAATTCATCATCAGTCAACTGTCGTTGATTTAGCAATGACGGAGCACTATGCTGAATATCATCTAAGCATTCAGCTGTAATTTTATATCCGCAAAATTTTCATAGTAATAATTAACAATTATTGTAGATTCTCGTTTATCTGGTTGTAGCTGGTGCTTGCTGTAAGTATGTTTTCAACAAAAGCATCTGAGGGCTTCGCCGGCGGCTGTTTGGATTTGATTTCAGTTAAATGCTGTTGATTTGATGATGACTTAAGGCTAGTGTTAATCGGGGGTATATTTTCAATACAATCTTCCCAATCCTAGTGTTAAGGTCACTTAACTGCTGATGCTCTACGGATGACGGAAAACAGCTGTGGTCCACTGCATCTGTAAAAATGTTAAATATTTTTGATAAAAAGTGTAAAATAGCAAATAGCGTGTGTCAACGGATTTATTAGATAAGATCAATCTTGCCAAATAGTCTTGTTCCTATAATATTAGTCAATAAAAATGTTTGATTGAAATTTCCTGACATCACGTGACGTCCTTGAATTAGTTTACGACCAGTTATGGTCACCTAGACGCAATATTAACTGCTGTTCACTTAAAAACAAAATGGGCGTAAAAACGAATCCATTCTGATCCAGATTTGCCTAAAAACCCAAAAATGGTAAAACATACAGGGCGTTCCATTAAAAATTAATAACCGAACCCCATTTCTGGTTAAACCAGAAGTGAGCGGAGAGCGAAAAAGAGACAAAATCCTATTTATCTATACAAAATCTCATTTTGATACACCTCATATTCTAGAAGTTATGGGTTGATTAATAAGTTCGTTTACACCCTGTACTGTTGACAGTTTCATTAAATAAAGTATGCTTTAAAAATACAGCGTGACTTTTATAAATAAAATATAAATAATTTTACTAGTAAACAGCTGTTTACATACCTAATGTATGTAGATATTTACTTTGCTCGTTTGTTCTGGGGGCATCAGAGTTTAGTTCCTCAACTTTTTTCATTATTTTTCGTGTTCTATTTGAAATCATACTGCTCACACAAACAACACGGAAAAATAAGTATTATTTCTTCTCAAATAGTTTATAAAAGCGTATGCTCTGTGGATCGACTAAAGCTTGTATGTATTAGTCTGGTATAGGTACACGTATCGCGGAAGGAGCGAAATGTGAAAAAGTCAACCTAAAAAAGTTTTCACTACAAAAGCACCCACAATTATACAAACAAATTGTGCGACTAAAGGTTTAAGTAGATTTATACCTTATTACACAGAATAAATGCTTAATGTATTCAGAAAATTGAGATGTATATGTACATATATCTGTTTTCCCAATAATATGCCTAAAAATGGTAGTTATATAAAAAACACAATAAAATTAGCATCAATTTTATGCCTTCTAGACATACCGTTTTCCACCAAGCAAGATAAAAGTATATAAAATTTGCCAATAGACAACTCATTTTTCACAATTTTGGACTTTATAGACAACCCATTTGTATTTTTACTTTTTTTCCGTAAAAAATCTGGAAACATCTGAATTATTCTAAAAACTGGAAAATGAGGACGTTTTCGGTATTTCTGTAAATGTCTCATTTAGGTAGAAATACAGAGAAATCGGTAGGTTCGGAAATACTGTTCTCGTCTATCATTAAAACGAAATCGCGAACAAAATAACTACATTCGTAGGTAAAATTCCCCCCCGCCCCGTACATTTCTTTGCAAATTTTTTGTGAATGAGGTTTTTAAAATACCTTTCTAACGCCGCCTCTGAGCACCCGCTGTAGCTTCCTAGTATCTTGCTTAGTGTATAGTTCCACTCTTAGATGGCGCCACTGAAATATTAAGACCTAGGGTCGGCAACTGTCAGTGCAGTTCTGTCAGTGCTAACTCGTTTGAATTTGAAAGCATTTTTTTTCGGTTGCTCTTAGTTTTTTGTAATGGTGGAGCAGTTACTCAATTGAATACGGTTACTTAAGGGGAGTTTACACTAGCATGTAGCGCTTGCCTCAAGAAGGGACCGAAAATGAGTGCAAAAATGAAACTTCTGAAATATTGTACTATATAATAGGTTTTTATTGAATGTTTGTTTTCAGAGACTGTGCGTTGTTGCCAGATTTCATTACTTCATAGGTTTTCGTGATGATGGATATTCTTAATAATTAAATTTGTATATATGACTTCGAACACCAAACAACCTTACATAACGTCTAATGCACTTGCGTGACTCAGCGGGGAATAAATTCTAGATTAAAAGAAGAGCTGATACGCGTAGAAATGCGTATTTTCGTTAATTTTCTTTTATTTCTTCAATGTGGCGACAGCGCGTTATGTATAGGATCCGTTCCATTCTGCAAATGTCGTGATTAAGCAGGTCTTTATACCATTTTTAATCCCATTTCTATCATTTACAACCCAAACCTAGTACCCATTCGGAGGGAGAAACAAAAAATTCTGGTGTAGTTAAGCTAGAGAATTACCGAAGAAATTTTGAAATAGTGCATTTTGGTACTCAATAAAAATACTGTAGGGTAACAAAGGAATCTCCTGCAGCCAAATACCTTAACGTAATTTCTAACTTAATTTTTGCTGGTATGGCTACTCTCATTTTTGTATCTTTTTTCTGTATGCACTCTTTCACATGATCTAACAATTCGGCAAATTTACTTTTTGAAATACGGAGGACGTTCATATAGATATCTTTTGTCTTCTCTCGCCAATTCATCTTGATCCTCCTAATTGCAAACTTCTTGATACCCGACTTCTTTCCCTACATTAACCTTCGTTTTCTCCTCTTCATTTTTGCTGGTTTGCTTCTTCAAAAAGCTCATTGCATGTAATACTGCAACCCTCACTACAGCCCGAACGTCTCCTACATAATCTGTCATTCCGCACCAGTTGAAGAAACGCACTGACTGGACTTTAAGCAAGCTTCCTTTGCAAAGGAGATGTGTAGTGTAAACTATAACTTGAATGCAAGTACAGCTTGCATCAACTTGCATGTCCTACTCACGCAAGCGGAACATGCTAGTGTAAACTCCCCTTAATGGGTGTTCGCGCATGCTTTACCTTCGAGACTTGTAAGAGCCAAATATTGTCGGAGAATTGCACACCTTTTTCAAAAGCATTATCAGTTTGTCATGGACATAGTGTGAGGATGTGCAACCAATTACTGCATCTGATGGAATGTGGGTAAGTTGAATGATAACACAAAGTTTATACATAGATGTTCCTGTATTGGATATAACAAAACGTATATATTACAAAAAATAACATACAAAAACTGTTTAAGTAATTATTGCACATAATATGTACGCCACATATTCATTAAAGCGACCATAACTCGCGAGATTTGTACTGAACAGCATGTGATAATAATAAGTAATCCTAACATTTGGAAGTAAAAGTAACAAATTAAACAAAATATCACATTCCTACATTTTCAGCACCCTTTTTTGATAATGTGATAAGTTTAGCGTCACATTTGAGATGTCAAAAGGTTCAATTGCGGAATGATCTATGCCAAAAATCTAGATAAAAGAGGACTTGTTTCCAGTTTGTGTTATTACATTATATCGATTTCGTACTTTTTACGCTGGCCCAAAACTGATCAAAACATATGTTCAGCCCAGAAATTAAAAATAGCGCAACTTTGCCTTTTTGAAAAATTACATTCCGCAACAGTCAATACAAAGCAATTAAAATATTATCTGATGGAATGTGAACCTGTACTGTCGCTTTCTACATTAAAATTACGTTTTTTGATGTTGATAGCCCAGTTATAATATTCCAGAACTACGAACGTACGTACAGCCAATGGCAAAATTTTTAAACACACGATTACTAAAATTTGTAATCATCAAAATTATTTGTTTTGACTTGAGAAAAACGAATGATCTGCGAAATACCATTATCAGAATAAAATCATGGTTTTTAATTTGCCCCATGAATCATGAATGTTGACGATAATCACCTCTCGTGACTTTTTTGTTGATAAAAAATACTGCATAGCATGAAATGGGGTATCTGCCTGTTCATGAAACAACAATGAAGAACATACCTACCTACCTCCTATGTAGGTAAAAGCTTCATATGAATGTGTAGTTGGGAAAAATATTGATATGTCATTAATCTAAGTAGCTACAATTCTAAATATTTTTGAAACATTGGCTATACATCCAGGCTAAAAAATGACGTTATTTACATAGGAAGTGTAATAACCTAAAAGATCAGCGTAATGATATTAATACAAAATTAATTTTTAATATATCGGAGTATGTAACCATTTCACTACATTTAATGATAAATATTTGACATATGTATGTTTCACTCCAATACATTAAATGCGCGATATTCACAAGAACATTTTGGATAATGACATTATCAATTAAATAATACGAAATAACATGATGTCTTTATGTACATTTTTATCACTTATCATAGTCATTATATATACTTATGCTACATATTTGCATTACATTATTATAAAACCAAAGTCCTAGTTACCTACACGCATGTTATTTTGCATTATTTTCTTTGGTTTAAAAATAGTTTAACTAATGCCATTCTGAGAACCTAATATCCCATCTGTACCTAAAATTACGAATTTTATGAGAGTTTTTATAGATACAATACTAAAATAATATGAAAGCATAGAAGGTTCTTATCAGTTTCACAAAGAACGCGCACAAGAAAGCGATAATTTCCGATATGGCGTCAGCATGTCATATACACAAAGTCACTCATTTTTGACAAACCACAGTTTCGACATTTTGGAAATTAGTACTAAATCCTATTTCACGAGTATCATCATGTTTTGACGTCTACTGAGGTGAACAACATGATCAGCAAGTGACATCTTTGTATTAGTCTATATTGTTGGTAATAATGAAACGGGTGTAAATCTAGTAAACCTTGCTTGTAGGGTTATTTTGTATGCAAATGAACTTTTCTAAGTAAAATAGTTGTTAGCAAATACAAAATGAATCTGCAGCGTGCAAAAACGGACGGATCCGTCAGAATTATGTGTCATTTGTCGATATGGGGAATTTTGAAATATTACTAGATAATCAGATGTTATTCTACCATTATGGATTCTCGTGAAACGGCCAATAAGGATCATGAAGACAGTCGTTCTTACAACTGTAGGACGCCTTTATGGCCTCCTTGATTTTCATAGTCTTTTCTCTCCTTCAGAAAGGCTGTGGTATTTTTAGATTTCTAATGTTCCGTGTCAGCGTCAGCGTTCTCCTATTGTGAGGCTATATTTTCTTTTTGAGGGAAATTTCAGGCTGATATAACAGCTGGTATAAATCAAAAATATGAAAAATTTGATGCAAATAGTTATATGTAATATAAAACAGAGCGCTGACACGGAACAGTAAAAAACTATGAAAATCAAGGAGGGCATATAGGCGTCCTACAATTGTAGGAAAGACTGACGGTATGGCCCTAAATGGCTTAACGCATACATAGTCTCTTTATTTACCTTGCATTGTCTTTTGGCACATATCGAAAAAGGCCGTCTTTTATGACCTGTAGCCCTCTTAGTATCTTTGGTTATCGATTATAGGTACATTCGACGTTTATTGATGCGAAATGTGTTTTTATGGGCATAAGGGCCAAAACGATTAAGCTTAAGCGTTCCTCGAGGAAAGTGAAACAAGGAAGCCGTGAAGTTAACGAACTTTGTGGACATTTGGACAAAATTTGTCGCTAGGTGCGCTAAGGAAGGAAGACAATGTTTAGATGGGATAATACTTTAGAGAAAAAAAAGCTTAGAGATCAGTTGGAATGTCAATAATGGAATGAGTATTATAGGAATGCTTGGAAGAAAGATTCGTTGGACAATCTAGAAGATAGTTATTTCATAACCTATAAACTAATCAGCTTTATACTCGTTTTATATCAAGAATTTATTCAGATGGATTTATTCAACGACATCATATATGTTTTGCGATGTTTACATCAATGAACTGCCAGTACTCAGTGCTGCCAACACGAGAAATTTTTGCTTGCAACATTTTGAGATATTACGTCTATTGTGGTTTTTATTTTGAAGCGAATCTCAAACAAAAACCATCTTGTTGAATACTGCAGTTTTATACTTGAATTGAAATTTGTTCAATATAATGGAAAGGAAAACAAGGTTGGCAGCAACTTGGCAAATATTAGAACAAGTTCTAATTCCGTGAAGAAATCCATGGAGAACTTGCATGGATTTATTTGGCCTCAAATTGTTGAAATTTTGCCATAAAATCGATTCATGAAGAAATCCGTGGATTTATTATCAATGCAAAACGGGTATTAGAACCATCATTGCCGTCATACCGTATAATACGACAAACATAAGAAGGTAGTTCACTTGAATAATACATCATCAAAACTGAGTCTTAACAACTCTGGAATAAATAGTATTAAAGCTATAGTTCTCATCTGTTTGATATACTTGAAAATACTAGTCGCACTAGCAATAAGTTCTTTGATTTGGCACATTTTATGTGTATATTATTCCAAAGTTGAACCAGGTATTTCTTTTGATCCAATTTAAAATATGTTTCGTTTATGACATTCTTATTGGGGAATAATTTACTCAGTCAGCTAAAAAACTGAACGTTCAAAATCATAAAGGTATTTGCCCACAATAGAACAAACTAGGGTCGTATCGCTATGTCGTTTTTATGTTCAGTTAAAAGATTGATAAAATTGCTAATACATTTTGGACGAAAAGCAACAAAAAGAACGTTTCTCCTCCAAAGACGGATGGTTTCGTGGTCCATCTATGGGATGCGTATAGATCTCACTATTAAAATAACCCTACACGTTCATGGTACACTCTCAGTATAAAAGAGTGTGGTGTACAAATAAATTGACTCCGACGCCTTTAAGCTCTTTGAAGATAACATCGTATGTTTAGTGTTATTGTAACAACAAAAGAAGTGCCTAGTTCACATAAGACCAGCTGATATATCTACTGGTTGATAGAACACAATTCAATAAATACTAATCAACTATGATGGAGAATACCAATTTGAAGAAGCACCTGGTGCAGTCTTTCCAGGATGGTATAGGTGGAAGCCCGCTCCAGTGGCACCGTGGTGATAGAATTGCGGCTGATCCACGTAAGAATATACTTGTGGTTTCAGCGGCAAAGGACTATCAGGATACTGGTGCCTTAGAACGTCTTGATACGGTACTGCTGAATCAAACGTAACACCTGCAACACAAAGGGTACAAGGGTTATTGTACGCATAGGCATACTGTGCTTTTCAAAAAGCATCCCCTCTAGTTATTTCCCAGTGAACATGGTGACGCCGAAATGGTCACTTTTGGTCGGAAACGTCATTGACTAAAAAATGACGTCTCTATTGACGTCTCTATTGACGTCATTTTTATGACAATGAGCAGGGTACAGGTAGGGCACATGTTGCCGCACTTACCTCCATGTAACTGCTGATGTTTATCTCTAGGAGATACACTGGACGGTGGTGTAATAGCAGTATGGTAATCCATCGAGTATCCTGCAGGATAATTTTGGTGTTGAGATAGCAGGAATTGGTGTTCACTGTACGACGAAGAGCCTTCACTTCCTGGCGGTGTTGGTAGAGGTCCAATTCCTACTTGGTTGTCGCTGCGGTAGTAACTACCCGTACATCCAGACCTAAAGATTATACACTCAGTTCAAACAAGGAATTTCTGATCATTAGGGACTGTTAAATGTAGTTTCCCAAAAAAAAACAACGATTATATATTTCCTATAAGTCCGGTACCGGTAAGACAGTAAGGGCATTCAACGTGGAACGGACAACGAAAAAAGGTTTGAAATCCGTTCATATTGAAAACATTCCAAGGCAAGTTTTCCACCTCTATGATCTTAGTTTTTTATCAGTACCCACCTATCGCTCGTAGGGGAGTGTCGTCCTGCTTCGAAATGGCTTCCACCTGCAGTGATAATTTGTATTGCCTAACGTTATTTGTTTCATTTTCCGACCGAATTGACCACTGGAAACGTTGATTTTTAAGCTATTTTTCTCCATAGTCGCAATTTTTTTCTACGTATTTTTTTAGACGTGAGCACCTTTTACCTTCACCTTACGACGATTTTGGATTGCCCGTCTCAGCCTTTTCCGAAGCCTCGGGAATTTCAGTCATCTGTTCCCGAATCTTCGAGCAAGTTTTGGTCAATCTTCGCCACAACTTCCTCGGAGATCGACGATCTTCTGCCATTTGAGGACATGCTGAATGCTTATACACGTTTCCCCATATACTTCATTTAAGTGGGGATGAAATTCTTTGGGTGGTAACGTTTTTGCGTACAAAAATCGGACGACCGCCCGAATTTCGATGGCGGTGACGGCGATGAAGTGCTCCATTGCGCATTGCTGTCGGGCCAGTACTAGAAGGGTTTATCTCTGGCGAGTACTGAGCAGTGAGCATCACAAATAGGCGCTTTTTGTTCGGATCGGTGGTGGGAACCTTATTTTTGAGACAACCCTCGTGAGTAAATAAATAGATATTATAGCACCACTCCTTTCTGCGTCGATTGATTCCTACCAGCTTCTTGACCGAAGTTTCTCTTACCTGCTGGTTGCACTGGTGATGCCGTGGACGTTAGCCCTTATCACACTCTCCCTATTAGCATACAGCTGTCTCAGCAACGCTGAAGCTGGAAGCGGCCCTTGCTGTTGCAGCTGCTGATGGGCCCCTATCCACTGAATAGTGGTCCTTTGCTGTTGTTTCAGCAAAGCGTCTGTACTGAAGTCAGTCGGTTGGTGTATAGGCGACTTGCAAGCGGGCAGATGTTTGGACATGGCGTTCTCCAGGTCTTTGACCGAAGTGCCACTACTTGCAGGTTCGTCCAGCTTCTTGGGACTAGCTGTGGTCGAATCGGTGGTAGCTGTTACTGGCAGGACGCTGCTAACTGAGTGGCAGGATGATGCTGGGCTCATTACTGTGTTTTCGTCCTCGTTCTCGTCGGAAGATGTGTTTTTTCTCTTAGCAGCTCTAGAAAAATGTCAATGTAAAACTGGGTTTCAACTTACTGATCTATCATGAAGACTCTAGTCCGTCCAACCAACCGTGTAAGACGCTGTCTTATCCTTATTAGGATGCGGGTCGACGTGCACTCCCAGGAATTTTGCAGATGGACATATTTACATCGCTTAGGTTTTGTAGTGAGAACACCATCTGTTGGGTTTTGCTCTGATTTAGCAGAAGTCCACCATCGAACCATGCCTTAATATCCGACTGTACGGCTTCCATTCATCCAGAAAGCCTGCAGTAAGGGAGAGAGCTGGTGTCGCCACAGGGTGAAAGCAGCAGCTATGCTAAGATCCAATACTGCGCCCTGCTGAAACTCCGATGGACTCCCTTTCCTGAGACACCACTTCTCTCACCCTGACTACCTGGGTTCTATTTGGCAAATATGATACAAAGAGGGAAACAGCACTATTTGTAAAATCATGGTATTTAAGTTTGTGGATTAAGATGTTGTGGTCCACATAATCAAAAGCTTTACTGAGATCACAAAAAAACTGTGTTCTTATTTTATTAACTATTAGACATATAGATATGATGTAAGTGGATAACATAAGGTGCCATCGGATTACAGAATCGGATATGTTAGGAGCCTTGTCTATATGTTTACAAGGTGGTGTTTGTCGTCAAATTACGTAGATTCAGCGCATACCATTGGTAGATGGGCCTACCAAAGTGACAAACCGATACCTCGGCGTACATTCTCTCCTTTAGAAAGGATATTCCAGGATGACGCAGCTTCATACACGTTTGGTTGGATGGATGGAAAGCAGTTTTTACTTTTACTGATTGGATTATTGAACAATTTTTGTTTATGATCCTATTACTTACCTGCATATGGGCATAGGTTTTCTCTGATCAGTACCAGGTGTGGTGCTCGGTTGTAGCTGGGCAACCGGGAATTGATCCATTCTTCGTGTCCGAAGATCTCCTGGCTCTTTGCTGGAGTCAGTTTGCGTGTTGGTATTTGTCCCCGTACCATTACCAGTACCTGTTCCCGCACCTGCGCACGTAGCATCTTCTAGATCTTGGCTAGGCTCTGGCCCTTGGTTTGTTGGCCCTCCGCTGTTTCGATCATCTTGATAAAAAAAACATAATTTTCAGTCAGAATTACGGAAGGTCCCTTAATTCTTTGTTATATACGATCGTGGGCAATTTTTTTCTTAGAAGGATTAACTTGTGCAAAACGAACTGGTGACAAATGCGGATTTCTTAAGCCGTATGTACTTACTTTATGTGTACTGAAATCACTGCAAAAGATACTCACCTCCTCGATCAGCATCTGGAGATCCGTTTTCAGGATCGTTGCTATTTGCTTCTTCTCTTTTCACGATATGATTATTTTCTTCCATTTGGCACGTATCCATAACTAAATTTTCATATTCACGACCACTGAAAATGAAGGTTATCCCATTTAAATCATACTGGATATTATCGCGAATACTCAAGGTTCAAGGATAACAGGGACTTATTACAACACTAGCTTGGCTCTGCCTGCCTGTGGACAAAACTCAACCTGTGAAACACACACCGCTGGACGGGCAGCAACGAGCCAGTGCGGCTACAGCCAGTGTTGCCTAACCTACCCATTTTTCGGTATTTCTAACATCCGATTTCTTAAAAGACTCCAGATATTTATACTTAATACAATTTTGAGCGGATATTTTCTGCTAACAACTAAATACAAACAAAACAAAGAAACAGAAGCAATAAGTAGCCTGTTACAATTTCAATATTAATGTCCGCATGATTTCTAGTATTTCCAAATAACATTGGTAATAACCCCAAAGGTTAACGAAATGTTTTGTTTCTTGGATAGAAGAATTTGACGCAAAATGCAGCCGCGCTCCAACTTTCACGAAAATTATTTTTTAGTTTTAGTCCACTTCTATTTTTCAGAATTAGCTTTTAGCTGGAAAGAGGTTAGTTGGTTCTTTTAATCGATTTTATCCTGGTGGTAAAATTAAAAATATTGCAACGGATTTTGAACCACATATTTATATTATAGTTATAATTTTTCTTTGTGCCTGTTATACATGTCAGTCGTCGTTGTATTTTCGTAAAACATATACAAATTGAAATATCGTTGTTTTTAAGTTTAATTTACTTTTATATGGATAAAAAACTATGTATGTCTGTATACTAACATGTCATTTTTCCAATTTGTTTATATGTAAGGAAACCTGTGTACCTTTGTATATGTGCGCACGTGATACAGATATATACCTACTTTCATAGTGACCCTAAGACCCTGTGATCTTGTGGCGACCTTGATTTTTCTACCTACCGACTTTGACCTTGAATCTACCGAATTGCAATGACACAATCTACCGATTTCGTATCGTTCGGTTGGACAACACTGTCCACGGCGCTCTGTGATGCTCGAGATTCACATAAAAGCTATGAAGTTTGAGATCTTACCTTACTACATAATTTACACAGATTATATTTTGTTCTTCGGCATTTTTTGAATTACACACTACAGTCGCACACGTTTGTATCCACGTGTATCCTCCGCTTTTATTCATTATCCTATAGTAGTGCGTTAATACTTGTCCCTTATTTATAACTGAAACAAAAAAATATGCTCTTTAGAAAACCGTCGTCCTGAGGTTCTATAGTTTGTATTGCAAATTGATCAGGCAACATCACAGACCTTGTATGTCTTTCCGATCTGAAATCGATCCTAAACAGATTTGACACAATTCGCAATTAAAAAATGTGTGGGCCTAAACAATAAGTTGATCAAATAATGATGGAGACATTTCATGAAAGATATGGCGTGTTTAGATAGCCGTACAAATTTGTAACTTTTTTATTTTCAGATATGAAAAGGTCTCGGTCCATATTACGAGGGTTGTTTCAAAAATAAGGTTCCCGCATTTTTTTCAGGTACAAGGATTTTTATATTTGAAAAAACGAATTCACCATTGGAAACGTCGATCTTTAAGCTATTTTTCTCCGTAGTCGCCATTTTTTCTACGCATTTTTTTAAACGTGATTTGAGGAGATGTTGAATGCTTATACGAGCCCCTTCCCACTTTAGTTGGCCCAACTATTGAAATCTTATTTTTTTTCCCTATCAAACATAAATAATAAAAATGTAGCAGGGTGTTATAGGTTTAAAATATTAACAATGAATATTTTGATAATATATAGTAGAAAACACCAACTTTATCACTCCCTAATCAAATTTGCAGCATAAAAACAACACATGTTGCAATTACAGAAATCAACCTATTTTCATTTCAATGCAAAATACGCATAGGTGGCTGTGAAAAATAAAAGCCATGACAATTGTTTTTATTAATCACAGCTGTCAAAATAACTTTGGGTAGTTAAGGTTTTCAAAATGGGTAGAGGAAAGGTTATTAGTGAGAAAATTCGGTTACTGATAATTAAATTTTTTAATTCTGGGAAATCAAACTCGGAAATTGCAACTTTGTTAGACTTATCGCGGCACAGTGTGAAAAATATTGTTAGAAGATATAACGTAACTGGTTCAGTTAGTATTAAGCCACGATATGTGAAAAAAAGTAATATCACAAATGCCAACCGAAGAGCATTAAGAAGAATAATCGTGAAAAACAGGCGTGCCAATTATTTACAATTAAGTGCTCTGTGGAGTGACGCTGTTGGAAGGAGAATTCCGAGGTCCACAACTCATAGAGAGGCCCACAAACTGGGATTTAGCACTTGCAAGGTAAGTTTTCTTATAAAAAAAGTGAAGTAAAAACCCTAAAGTTGCACAACTTGTTTATAGGCCAAAAAAAAGCCACTATTAACTCCACTGCAAAAGAAAAATCGGCTTAGATGGGCTAAAGAACATAGACAATGGACACCTCAACAATGGTGTGCAATACAATGGAGTGATGAGGCCCGATTCGAAGTTAGTGTTGGTGAAAGTCGCAGTAGAGTTATTCGCAAAAAAATGAAGCATTCCATGTTGACTGTCTGAAGAGAAAAGTGAAATTTCCAGCATCCATTATGGTCTGGGGCAGTATGTCATCAAAAGGAGTAGGAAAACTTCATTTTATTGATGGAAATGTGGATACAAACAAATATTTGGCAATTTTAAAAGAATCACTTTTACCAGTGATGGAAGAATGTTTGACATCCGGGCAAGATTTTGTGTTTCAGCAGGATGGAGCAGCGTGCCTCAAAAAAGGCTATAAAATGGATGGAAGAAAATAATGTACCACCACTTTTGAAATGGGTTTCTAGCAGTCCAGATCTGTCACCTATTGAAACTTTGTGGCACGAGATGAAAAAGGTTCTACGACAACATTTTGCTCGTATAATCACCGAACTGAGACAAAAGCTTCAAGAAATATGGGATTGTTTCACACCAAATTTTTGCCAAAACTTGGTTAACACTATGCCCCAAAGAATTTCAGCCGTAATAAAAAATAAAGGTTATGTTACCTAATGGTAATCTTTCAATTGTTGCTTTGTTAAATTTTTCGCACATTGTTTATTTGTTCAGATGTTCTATTAGTTAGTTATAGCTCTAAGTGATTTCAAATATGTATTTTTTACGACTAGAGTGTATCTAAAATGTTTTTGAGAAAATAAATTGTTTTAGAAGTACATAGTTTCGTCATGTTTAGTTTATAAAGGCATATTTTGGTACAAATTTTGAAGTGGGCCAACTGAAGTGGGAAGGGGCTCGTATACGTTTCTTCACGTACTTCACTCAAGTGGCGATAAATTTCTATGGGTGGTAATGTTTTTGCGTGCAAAAATCGGATGACCGCACGAATTTCGTATCTGGCGGTGACGGCGGTGCATCGCAAATAGGCGCTTCTTGTTGGGATCGGTGGTGGGGGAGCAGACAATCAAGGCGCTGTTGCCAGATTTCGCCTAGCATCACACGCGACAAAGATACAGCGTTGGGAATCTTACTTTTGAAACAACCCTCGTATTCTTTAAAATTGATCCAATAATGTCTGAGACATTTGATTAAGGATGTGATTTGTTTAAACAGCCGCAAAATTTTTTTATTTTAGGATTTGAAAAGGTCTCAGTCCCCTGTATATCATTTGAGCGATGCAAAGTTACTAAGATACTTGAAGATAACTTACGGTCAATGTGTGATTTTCTTAGTTTGCTAGCATCTTCCCCATGGCACAAAGAATAAAGGTTTCTCCCAGTCAGCTCTTCAGGCGTATAATCTAGTAAGTCGAGTACCCTTGGTTCACAGTGAGCTATTTTAAAATCGAAATTTATCCTAGTTACAAACATATCAGATTCTAATCTAATCTCGTGTACACTTGGTGGTGGCAGGGCTATAGCTAGAGCTACCATGCCCAGCAAAGGTGGCTGCGATTTTCGCGAATGCGAAAACGTATACTGCGGTCGTAACCTACTTAACATTAACACAACCTGCAAAAAAGGGCCATTATTATTTTGGGTTCTTGCGATATCTACTCTCAGAATATCTGGGCTACATCTTGGAACCGTATAAATACAGACAAGTGACCCCTGGAGATAGTTGGATTCTGTCTATCTAACAAGGACTAGAACTTTGATTTCGTACAAAAAAATGTTTGTTCTCATGCCTCAATAAGATTTCGTCCAATGTGCTTTCGTGCACGAGTTGTTATGCTATAAAGAATGTCATTGTTGTGAATAAATAAGTTCAAAAATACTTGTTTTTCGAAGCCCTCGTTAGACTAGACTGAAACAAAAATCTTTTTATCTAATAAAAATTCGATCAAACATCTAAACGAAAAGACGTTTCCGTTTAAAAAAATATATCTACGGGATAATAATGAATGGAAATTGACGCACTGCGCAAGACATTCTACTACTACCAAAATACACAACGGCGTAGTAGATATCTACTATTTACACTTGCATAATAGAATATTACAGTGAGACCAGTGCAGTGCATCTTCTTCAGGGGATGGGCCAGATCTAGGGCATTTTTCTCTGTTAAATTGAATGTAGCAAGCATATCTGGGCTATTATTATTTTGGGTTCCTGGGGATAACTACTTCCAGAATATCTCGGCTATGTCTTTGATTCGTATAAATACAAAAAAGTGATTCCTGGGGATAGTTGGATTCTGATATCTAACAAGGAGGGATCGTTATGACTAAAACCCTCGTATGGTACGCACATCTGAAAGACTGTTTTCATATTCTGATATAATATTGTTGCTACAATAATACGGTCTAGAATACTTACCCTATAACCAGAAGATTTAAAATGACATCCTCGTTTTGTTAACGTTGATTTCATTCGAACACAAAATGCTCTATCCAGTCCTTTATAGGGTGGGTTGGCACCTAGCGTCATACTTGTGGACACTGGAACAACATTTTATTTTACTCCATGCTCTTATAGTTTTTTAAGCAATACTATTTTTGCGACGCTCTATTAATTACCCTAACACCCCAAAAACTTGGCAACCATGCATTTTTTCGAAAAATAGATTCTAAGAAATGTTTCAGGGTATCAAAAAACAATTTTTCATTGACCTCAGATATGATCTAGATTCTAGCCAAGGACTTCAGAGATCATTTGGAGGTCAACTGTGTAATTCGAATAGCAACCACCATTTTTGACAGCAGATTCGTGTCGAGCTCGAGATTTTACATCAGATTCTATTCTCTTTTTTATACCAAAGCAGCCGCGCAGGCAGAAGCCTAAATGTCGGAACACCGCGGCTGCTATGATGATCCCAAGGAATTTTTGTTCATTCGATTTTTGAACTGCCTAAGGTTAGTAGAACTGGGAAAAGCTTCCTCTTGTAGATTGTTCCATCAACTCGATACCCTCGGGACAAAGGAGCGATCGTATCGGCCAGTTCTGGATAGACGAAGTTCGACACGGTTAGGATGGGAGGCCAAAGTCAGTCGGGTCTGCCTGGCAGGCACATCGCGCGGCGGCATCATGGGTCTGTGCGAGTTTCTGCTGCCACAGCGGGTTCTGACCGATGCCTAACCTTCACAGCACCGTGGTCTGAGTTGTCCAGGGCGGACAAGACAGCAGTGCTGTAAGGGGCGGTATGCGTGTCAGAAAGAGATCCAGCAGGCTACTGGCATGTGACGAGACGCGGGGAAAAAGTAGGGCCGTCACTAGCTGGGTCAGCCCTGGCGTAAGGGCGAACGCTTCAACTGCACGACCTGCTGCATCGGTCTTGTTTGAGCCCAACCAAAGCTCATTATGGGCATTGAAATCACCGAGGAGAACTAAATCTGGAGCGGGTTGATTGATGTTCAGGAAGGCGATCTTGATCTTGAGGTATTCAAGTAAAACATGAAGTCAAAAAACTACCCGTAAAAAGTGCGATTTATAACCATGAAAACGGAAGCTATTCTTAAAATCTGTAAGTTGGCACTTAGCTAATTAACTCTTAGCGCCCTACGCGTGGGATTCAACGATTTACTTTAGTATGGCAAGAGAATAGTCAGTTTGAAATTAAAAATTTTCATAACCTAAATTCCCGCTTTTCGCCTTATGCGCTTTTTAAAATGACCGATTTAATTTAGGATTGCCTTTTAGCGTTTTCATTAGGGATCACCCTGTATAAAAATGAAGATATTGAAACTTATTTGTTGGATTAGACATCATGTATTGAGATTATCTGAATAGTTACATTTTTCTTCATTTTCAATTTCACAGGAATTCGCCTTTTTTCCCTGTGAATTTGAATAAGTACAATGTAGATCTACATTTTATGCTTGAACGACGATTTGGTATTGTTGGTAATAGTCGTAAACCATAAAGGTTCGTGACAAATTGAAGCTATTACAGTACTGTGGTTAGGCCGGAAGAAATGCTGAAGATAATTATATGGGTAACATAGACGTAATTCCTGTGGTCGGGATATAATTCAGAATGCCTCTCAATTTTTTAATTTTCTTTCAGGGATGTCTTCAGCCCATTTGATAGCAGATAGTTTAAAATAGATTAGATTACAGTAAACCTGAGGACTCGTATGGGTCCTTTGTCTATTATCGCTTCTTATTCGCGAAAAAAGATTTCTTATTTTGTTACTGATAAACCGATTTTTATGAGCCATACCTCATTAGAAAGCTAAAGAAATTCTCCTTAAAAATTGTATCAAAAATTTACAAATGTCAAAAATTGAAGATGGCAGCACTATACACGGCATCCCTAAAAGGTCTTTACAAAATTTAGCACATATTCCCGAGTTCAAACTAAGCCGATTTGAAGTAACTTAGCTTAGTCAAAAATTGCTCCGATTCCGAGATGCAAGGTGGTATAGTTAGAAAATAAAAATCCTTTTTTTTTAGTTCATGAAAATTTGTTGCCAAAAAATTGGTAACCGGAGGTTTTTTGGGATGCGAAACCCGAATATGGACATTTTTTTATTGTGGCCTTTCACACTGCACTTCGGATCGTTTTAAATGGCCATAACTTTTTTCTCACTGTTGTTTTTTACTTTTTTGTTTAAAAAAAAATTCCTCGATATTTTTAAGCTGTTAAAATATGGTATAGTGATCAGTTTTCGAAAAATTCGCAAAGTTCTGCATCAATATAGGTTGTGGGGATCACAGGAATCAAAATGGTCAGAACTTTACAAAAACTGAGTATGTTATAGATCCCGTCAAAATGAATAGTTTTTTTTCCTAAAATAAGTATTTGAATCAAATTTAGTAAAAATGGCTGTGGTCTCAAAAAACTGATGCCGAAGAAACGATATTTTTTTAAAACATTTAAGACCCTGTATCTCGAGAATTAATCATTTCTCACTGCATCTTTATAGAAAAAAATGTTTAATTTCTATGCAGTATCTGCTATTAATTATTAATTTTAATGTGACCTAACTTTTTTGACAGTGACCTTCTGGAAAATAATATGAAAAAAAATAATTTATTAAGAAAAGCTCACAAGATAAGGTTTAAATGCAATATAATGTTTGCAGAAACAGTCTAAGATTAATTTTTACAAATCAAAACCTATACTATCAAAAGTGAAAATGAACAGTAAATAAACGTTTAAGGTGTAATTAAATAAATAAAAATGTTATTTCGCTTGTTGAATGGCTAGAAACTAATGAACGAATCCTCCGTTGTTTACCCCTTTTACCAAGGCTCTGAAAATTCTTCACCGGTCTTCCAAAAGTTCTTGTTGATTCTTGCTCTGAAGTAACAACGGTTTGCTTGGAAGTCGGAAATCCTTGGTTCAACCAAGCCTCATTTTTCTTTGTAAAAAACTTATCTCTATGACAAGGTTTCCATCAAATTTCCACATTTTTTTAATATAATAAATGTTTATACATTAATGTTTTTGTGATGTAAAAAATATAACTTAAGCGTTTCTAACAGTTGAACTCTATTTTTGGTTCTGTTCAAATACCACTCGTTCAATAATTCTATATTTTTCATTTTGGTTGGTTTTTGTTGCGCAATAAACTCGAAAAATTTGTCTGCAAACGTTGCAAATATTTGCAGCTGGTTTTTTCTCTATGTATTGAGGTGTCTCAAACGCACAATTTAAACTTGTTTTTAAACAGGGAAATACCTGCATTTTTTATCAGAACCCATCATTTCAAATTCAGTTGTTTTTACAAACGTCAACAACAATATTGAACTTAATAGGTCAGAGCATTCTGTGATTACAGTTACGTCATCGGGCACGCCTAAATTTTAACAAAATTTATGATGCAAATTGATAAAAACTATTTTTTTGCTTTGAAGTTAAACAAAAGATGAAATAATGTAAGCAAAAAGAAATTTTGCAAATAGGTAATTTTGGGTTTTAAAAAATATTTTTGCAGAAAAAGAGAAATTTAATATTTATACTATTTTCGCGGAAATGGTACCCTCTGAACCACTGTGAGCCCGCCGGTGCGAAGGGTTCCTGAGTCTATCCATTAGAGAAGAGTCATCTATCATCGAGCATGGGTGATGTAGTCGGGGCGGCAGCACCCCAAACATGAGAGCAATACTAGGGGCTCGGTCTTATCTGGGCCTTGTAGAGAGTGTGGAGAAAAGCACTTCTCAGCAATAAACAAATAGCCTAGCTCTTCCCAGTAACTGCCGTTATTGACCACCCCAAATGAACGACACTTTGGCATAAACTCGGCCATCCATCGAAACCGGATGAGCGCTGGGACGATTTTTGTTTGTCAAGGTACAGTACAGTGTTTTGGAAGCATGAAACTGTGCAAGATTGTTGCGTCCCCAAGCAGTGATAACCTCCAGGTCTCTTATCAGCGAGGAAGTCGCTGCTAGTCTTCTTTTCTCTAGCTTACCGGCTGAGATCGGCTAGTCAGTCTGAATTCCTGCATGCAGACTGCCGTCATCAGAAAATCTGCGGATGAGATTGATCCTAAGGAGGTCGTTGATATGTAAGAGAAACAGTGTCGGAGCCAAGCCCGAGCCCTGGGGAACACCCGCGTTGACGATGTGGAATGAATCCATCAATTACGATGGATTTACGGCCAGAGGGGAAGTCAGCCACCCAACTGCAAGCTTCTCTAAGAGATCATAGGTTGGAGGTTTGCATAAGAGGGCAGGATGCCACAGCTGATCGAACGCTTTCGTGATATCAAGAGCAATGACATGAGCATCACCATATGACTACTCTCCACTCTTATTTGTTATGTACCCTTTATGTCATGTGTCTAGAGCAAGATTACTTTGTTTTGGTTCTCCAGCTCTCTATTTTTTATACTAGAATCACCACTAAGGCTTAATCACCAGTGGGTACTGTGGGACTATAGGGATACAGGAGAAAGGGGGAACGTCATACGGGCTCTAACTAGGGAACACACAGACAACAGCTCTCCTATTAACTTGAAAGGATATTATTTTCCCGAAGTCTTAATGAGTACCTGGCTGTCTAAGCAGATGACAATCGACTGATTTGTAACGGGAAGTCGTTAATACAATTATTGTACGACGCCTTTATCGCCTCCTTAATTTTCTCGACTTTTCTCGCCTTCAGAAAGCTGGCGTATCTCTAGATTGGTACGGTACCCACAGGTGTTTAAACCTTAGTGGTGATTCTAGTATAAAAAAGAGAGCTGGAGAAAGAAAACAAGGTAATCTTGTCCTAGATACATGACATAAACGGCACACGACGAATAAGAGTAGAGTCATAGGGTGAGGCTCATGTCAGCTACTGTTCCCCGTCAGAGTCAGCGCTCTCATACAGGGTGTTTCAGAACTAAGGGATCAAACTTCTAGGGGTTATTCAGTGTAACAGTAGAAAACATTTCAGTATACGAGGGATGTCTTTTAAGTTTTGCATATAGAAACATGCCGCGCGGATAGAACGTCAGTACTGAATCTTAACGTCACTCTTTAGTAAACTTAAATTCAAAGTTTCACAACAATACGTGCAGTGTTCTCACTACAGTGAATTTTTAAGTGTCACCAAGTCATTAGAAAAATGGAACTCAACCGAGAACATTTTCGCGCCATAATTTATTACAACTTCCAGAGACAATTATCGCAACAAGAATGCCTTGCTGAGTTACTGTCTCTTTTCGGCAACGAAGCGCCACATAAGTCGACAATTTCCCGTTAGTATGGAGAATTCAAACGTGGACGGGTGAGTCTTAGCGACGATTCCAGGGTGGGTGCACCAAAAACGGCAGTCACCCAGGAAAACGTCGATGCTGTGCGCAAACTCATCATTGAAGATAGACATGTGACATATCGCGAAATTGAGGCGTCCTTGAAGATCTCAAAGACCTCAATTCAAAAAATTTTACATGAAGAATTAGGAGTAAGAAAATTAGTTTCTTGTTGGATACCCCACCTGTTGACTGAAGAGCAGGAAGCAGCCAGGGTTAATTGGTGTCAAAAAACGCTTGACCGTTTAAATTCCAGAAACTCAAAAAATGTGTACAGCATTGTTAGTGGTGATGAATCGTGGATTTACTGTTATGAACCAGAAAATAAACGACAGTCGGCGGGTTGGGTGTTCCAAGGTGAAGAAAAGCCAACAAAAGTCATCCGTTCTCGAAGTGTTTCGAAAAAGATGGTCGCGACATTTGTGTCAAAAGCGGGTCATATTGCAACAATTCCTCTTAATGAGCAAAGAACTGTTACTGCGGATTGGCATACCACCATTTGTTTGCCAAAAGTCATCACCGAGCTTCGAAAAATCAACCCCGAAAGAAGAATCATCCTCCACCAAGACAATGCAAGCTCGCACACAGCCCAAAAAAACAAGGCAGTATTTAACGAAAGAAAACGTGGAATTACTGGACCATCCTCCATATAGTCCCGATCTAAGTCCTAACGATTTCTTTACTTTCCCGAAAATTAAAAACAGACTGCTTGGTCAAAGGTTCCAGTCACCAGAAGAAGCAGTTGGCGCATTCAAAAATGCCGTTTTGGATCTATCAGCAAACGAGTGGAATAAGTGCTTCGAAAATTGGTTCGAGCGCATGCAGATGTGTATTAATCTTCGTGGAGAATACTTCAAAAAACAATAAAGTCATTTAAAACTACCTACCGTGTTGTTTCATTTCCATATGCAAAACTTAAAAGACATCCCTCGTAGGGACCCATATCCGGAAAAATGTCACTACGGCACTACGGCCCTAAGACGCGCTAAAATTTAGAAAGACGATGAATTGCCTAAATAGGATTTAATGCATTCAATTTTTGCCTTTTGTACATGATATCGTCACAACAATCATTCAAAATGTCTTCCTCCAACCTCAAACACCGAACATGATTTCGGCGGACTTGACTAAAAATTTGATACTTGAATGATTTCAAATGCTGCTGTAATTCGTCCAATTAAGTCTTGCTCTGCTTCTACTGGAGTTTTGTAAACCAAAGACTTTACATGTCCCCACAGGAACGGTGTATTCATTTTGAACAATTGTTGCGATGATATCATGTACAAAAGGCAAAAATTAAATGCATTAAATCCTATTTAGGCAATTCATCGTCTTTCTAAATTTTAACGCGTCTTAGGGCCATAGTGCCGTAGTGACACTTTTTCGGATATGGGTCCCTATACTCAAATGGTTTCTACTGTTACACTGAATAAACCCTACAAGTTTGATCCCATAGTTCTGAAACACCTTGTATTGTGAGGTTATGTTTTCTTTTTGAACTGTAGGAAATTTCAGGCCGATAAAACAGATGATATAAATCGGAACATGAACAACTTGATGTAAATAAATATTTGCAACATTACCTCAAAATAGTGCGCTGATATGGAAAACACTGAAAATCAAGGAGGCCATAAAGATGTTCTCTAATTGTAGGAACGACTAACGATACGGCCCTAAGTTAATATTGTGCCTTTAGCGACGATATCAGACGCCCTTTTTTGCGGCGAGTATGCTTAAGTTCATGTCAATTTTTCCGTCGACCAAAAAATACGAGTTAGATAATGTGAAACAAACCTGGTGTCTTCGAACGGAAGCCAACTTTTCTGTAATTTTATTTTGTCCTGTATGTATAATAAAAAAGGAGCAAAGAACTTTGTCCAGTACACGGTAAATTCAGCATTCTTGGGCGTGACGCGTCATACCGCCATAGAATAACAATAGTGGTACCAACTTAAAGTATTCACAGCATGTTTAACGACAGCTTCCTGTCGGTGTGGTACTACTGACGATGTGACGGTGCCAGTTCGGGGACTTTCTTGTTGCTATGTTGTATATTTTCATCACGAAATTCATTAATGGGCAATCAGAATGTACGTTAGTCCACACAAAACATCTACAAATTAGAATATGTAAACCGTATCTTTTTATTCACTAAAACGGACGTTTGTTAGAAGATTGATTTGTCAGATTCTTATTCTCTCACATTTAAACACATTTGGGGCCAGGCACCTATACACAGCTTAAGACTGCCATTTCCACTTGATTTGTTTTCAATTAATTGTTATCAATTAGGTATTTACTGTAAGTTATCACATACTTGAATAAGGCATTAAAATTTTGCTTACCATCAGGATTGTTGGTTCCTGTCGTAGAAGAACCTTCTTCTGATCCACTTCCTGGAGATGCTAAGTTTTGGCCTTGATTTAAACCTAATCCTAATTGTTCAGCTATTTCTGAGTGATCTTGATGGTGGATATAGTCAAATATACTACTTCCAGTCATTTCCACCTGTAACAAAATGTAACAATATACATACCTGAAGCATTAACATGTTCTAAGGACTTTTCAATGTGGGAACGTTTCTTGTGCTACGTAAGAGAGGCAGATGGGTTGTCAAGTATCAAAGAAGACAGTCTGTTTGGATCTCAGGCCCCCTGTCTGTTTATTGCCTTGTTGTTAAATTAACACTTGATGTGAATGTTTTATTTCCCACGTTAATTGACGCGATGAATTTAAAAAAAAACAAAAAAAATGGCACTCATTGCCGTCGATCTGTTTGTTTTTTAGTCTATCTGTTAATTCTTGACCCCTCTTTATCTTTGAAAAGAGGGGTCATGTCAAATTTTGTAAGAAGATGGTACTGTGCCAAGAAAAAAGCTTTGCAGTTTTTTAAAATCGATCCAGTGGCGGCGGTTTACGGGCAAAAATAAAAAAACAAAGAACCCTTAGACTTCGGTTTTTGACGTTCCTGGCGTTCCTGTACGTTTTTGAGGGGTAACAATTGTAAATATCTAATGTTTGGAATCAGGAAAAAGGGACTATCATTTTTCCCTAAAAATAAGTACAACTTTATTTCATAGCGCTTTTAAAAAAAATTACATGATAAAATTCATATTAGGCCCTATAAGTTTCATATACAACTTTTTCTTTTGGAAAGCCATATACAAAGTTGTAGGGTGTCAATTCATTGCCGGACACCCTGTACATACTCAACCTACTTGACGTTATTTTTATATAGACATGAGAAGTGATATGTGCATGATCCGGCGTTTCTTGTCGAAAACAGTGGAATAAGGAATCATTGAAACTAACGATTGAAGGAAGGTCTACTTCTCGCTTACGGTATATATTTGACAACTCTCTGGTCACTCGCATGTGTCAAAATTGTCGAAACAGATGACGCGTCCTCACAATAAGACCTCAAGTGAAGAAACCACTATGCATTCCCCCCTTAACGTAGAATTATTAAGTTATATTATATTATATTAGAAACGGGTATTATCTAATTTATATTTTCTTCGCAGAATCTTGAATTGACTGCTTTACCTTTTAGCGAAAATTAGTATAAATAAGAGTGAATCCCAGTTACTGTACATATTTCAATATTCCATTTTGCAGAACTAATATTCGTTTAAACTCTCCACTGGTGCGGATGCAAAGAAATCTGAACAACTATGGTAAATTTGCTGATACCTTTGCTTGTGAATTATTAGAGTTTAAATACTTGATAAATAACAGAATGTTGGTAAGCTATGTTCCAGTTTTCTGTTTTGTGTCTCATTACTGAATAGTATATTATACCAAGGTATTTTCATATACGGAGATTATAAATAACAGTCCTTATAACTTAGTATGTTTAATTATACTGTGGATGTCTATTTTGGAGATTTCCTCTGTTTGATATCCCTAATTTGTTGAATAAATAAATAAATATAAATGGTCAAAATCCAAACTTTCATTTTTCTTTGTCCACCACATTTTGTTGTGACTAAATTGACAGAATGCTGCACTGGTCTCTTTTGGGTAACAGTCGCTTGTAGTGCGTTTCATTGAATCTTTTGAATAGTGTTTCGTCTACGTGTGGAAGCATGTAAACTAATTTTTTCTTGAGTCTACTTTAGAGGCAACGAATGAATATTAAACCGAGGATCTAATTGCGTATGCAAGGCGCTCGCAAACCAAAACAAAAACTTCTCATTTACTGTTATGTATTTTAGAATTCCATTTGCTATCAGTAGACAATGGTACTGTTAGGAAAACTGAACGAATCAGTTTAACAGTATTGGTACTTTTAATATGTGCTGGTATCCGGTGCTTTACTTTCCAAGAAAAAAATTATATATATATATATATATATATATATATATATATATATATATATATATATATGTATATATATATATATTGGAGAGGGAAAGAAATTGAGACACGAAGTTACAAACAAGAGCCAACCTACACATTGTAGTATAAAATGGCTAGAAGACCTCGAATTTTCACCACAATCACGCGGCCGGGTATAGCCACTTGTTGTGGTACTTCAAGACCAAAGAATCTACAAAGAGAAAAAGATCATGCGGAAAAAGGTATATAACCAATAGAAAAATAATGGGCAAATTCCGCAAAAAGAAGGAAAGTGAGTGAATTCGAGCAGAAAATAGGATAGGCAACCCGAGCGTTACCTATTTCTGCTTGTTCGCTTCATCGGGCCCGAAATGAATGCACATATGCAACTACAAACGTAGATACACATGCCCATACATCCGGATACGGGTGTAACCTGAGGAAGCGAAGATGTAGAGGGAAAGAAATGTACACACCATTCATAAAAAAGAGTCAACCTACACATTGTAGTATAAAATGGCTAGACGACCTCGAATTTTCAATTTTCAAAAACAATTCTAGAGAGATCATTTGTTTCAAATTGAACGGGGAATTCAAAAATAGTTTTTATTAGTCAAAAAACCATTGGCGTACCATTTTTTCTTAAAAAATATCGATGTCAATACCCGTACGCACGCCATTGTTAAAGCGAAAAATTATTTTTGCATTGAAAAATATGCAACTTTATTAACTTTCACTACGTACTAAATATCAGTGAAATATCTGAAGCGGTTCTGAAAATATTAATTAATTTCCTTTTTTTCCAAAACTTCAACACCTCGAGTTTTTGTAAAGAAACATTTTTGGATCATAGTTTATAAAGCAAACTAACATTCATTTTTCATGTAGATTCACATCCTTAAATATTCGCATAACATTAAAGAACACCCTGTATATAAAACACGTATTGTCAGGGTAACCTATCCTACTTGCTGCTCAAGTCGACTTTCCTTCTTATTGCAGATTTCGCCCATTATTTTTCTATTTGTTACATATCAGATATAATTTTGAATTTAAAAAAAAATCTAAGAAGAATACCTACGAGTGGTGTACCACCCGGTAGATTGTGGGGTGCAAGAAAGAGAAAAATTCCGTTCCGTCAAGGGTGTTTTTGGGCATACACGGTATACGGTATTTTATCCGCTAGCTGAGTCTCGAGACAGGCGACCGCTCGAGCCAGAGGCAGAAGCAGAGCCAGCCTGGATGGAGAATGCTCCTCACGTAGTTCTCTGTAGCAGCGTGCTTGCCATTTATAATGGCTCTGCCGGGGCCCATAATCAATAGGGTATTTGCAACTGCCGAGAAAATGGCAGACCTTACAGGAACACGTACATATTATCACCTACAATGCCTCCTTGGACAACGATTTTTAATATCCCCACGTCGAACTGCCTCATACGGAGAATGATATATTGATACAAGGGCTAACTTGATTTTGGAGTTTCTTTAGGATACTGTCTGCCTCGTTCAAGCTGGAAACACTGTACTTAAGTTTTCACTGTCAGTGACAAAAAGTTGAGCTTTTTCCGTCATTGTGTTATTTGGATCTTGAATAGTTAATTTAAATAGCTGAAACGAAAGTTAGTGTGGAATAGATTTTAAAGTTTCTTATAGATACTGTGTTCTAGTACAAAATGGAAACTGTGTTCTAATGTCCACTATAAGTGAGAAAATGTTGAAATTTTTTGCGTCATTGGGTTCTTCGAATTCTGAATAGTAATTTAAATAGCTGCTACCACTGGCGAAGCGTTCATGTAACCATTGATACCATTGGTAACAGTTAAAAGTCTTAAAAATAAATATATTATGACTAAGTGCTGTGAAATAGTTTCATTTATTTGTTTACCAACAGCGATATGTAATAGTCATTCAGTAAATAGCAAATAGGCCCCACGAAAATAATGCGCCGTATAGTGTCTAGGTTTTGCGAACATGATGAAGCTGACTCGCCTCGACTTGGTTGTCGGTTGTTACCATTTTCATTTATGGATACACTTGGTAGTCTGTCGGGGACCGTCGGTACCGGCTCGTGTCTGATCGCGGTCGCCAGAGTGCGTGAGGCGCTGCGACTATTATGTGGGCTTGTTACCATTTTTTGATTTGGTTATTCACTTCTCACTCGTTAGTAGCCGTTTTAGTTACCGGCTGTAGTAAGCGTGCAATTAAACGTGGATGAGTGTCGCTGCGTAATCGATCAACTACTTGAAAAGTAATTCTCCTTGTATAATTTTTAAGAAACAAAGGAGATCATTGAAAATGGAAGACCAACGCCTATTTTAGATAATTTTAATAAGAAATAAAAAAACGCAGTTTGATATTTTAAATTTAACTTGTTTCTGTGGTTATAAAAAAACAGATTGTCTTCTGTTTTATGCAGAATAAAATGCAGCGGAGTCAACGATTTAAATAGTTTTAGGGCTCTAAAGAGGAGACATGAAATTTCTCCGTTACATGTGAGATGTGTTGCCAATTTAATTCAGTTTGGCAAAACAAGAATCGAAAGTTGTCTTAACCAAGCTTTTAGGCAGCACACTTCTAGATACCGTATGTTTTTTGGCAAAACAGGAATTACCGTTCATTTTGAAGGGGATGACTCTGACAATAGAGGAAATTACAGGGAATTGTTAAGATTCATTGCCAAAAAAGATCAAAAATTTTCCAAACATCTAGAAACGTCGACTATTTTTCGGACTGTTTGGATTTGTCATAGCATACGACGATGAAGTACATCAAGTGCCCCAGACGCTCAGTCCAGGAATGTTTACCTTAATTTAAAAATATTTTAAATAAAATAGCTAAAATAAGCAAAAACTTATATTTGGGAAGTTCGAAATAAACTTGTTTTTAATAAGATTTTTCACATCTGGTTTTGGTAACAGTTTAGGGAAAGTCACGCGTCGCCACTGGCTGCCACGATAGTTAGGGTGGAGTGGATTTTGAAGTTTCTTATAGATACTGTGTGCCTAGTGCAAGCTGGACACTGTTATCCAATTTCCACTGTAAGTGAGAAAATGTTGAGCTTTTTGCGTCATTGCGTTATTCGAATTGTGAATAGTTAACTTAAATAATTGCCAGGAAAGCCAGGGACCAATGCTTTATGGGCAATGCTGACATATTTTTTTATCGTTCTCAAGTGTTGAATTTTTTGGGAACATTCCTTATTGTTGGGCAGTTAAAGGGTTCATAATCTTTATCTTTATTCATATCCAATTGATATAGATTTATACGTGGTAAAGAAATGTAGTACAAAACAATAAATATCAATACAAATGTAACTACATATGAATGAATGAATAACTATTGATACCATCTTTATGTACTCAAGTGCAAGTCTGCACATTCCAAGTACTCAACTACATCGTGAAATGAATTTTTCAAAAATAATTTCCTTATTTATTTTTTAAATGAAATAGACATTTGTTAAATTTTAACTTGCAATTTGTTGAATAATATGACGCAGTTGTAAGAGGACCTTTTGAAATAAATGGTAGTATGTTTCTGAACCATTTTAAAATTTCTTGTGTTGATATTGATATTTGGAAATAAACTATTATACTCCTTAACATAGGTTACCCATTTCAAAATACCGATTAAGAATTTCCCTTGACTTAAAAATTTCTCTGCAGGAGTCAAGAAAGAGGCTTCATTCCAAAAACTAATCTGTAAAGCACAATGTTGTAAGATATGTGGCTATAAGAAATTGCATAATATATATTCGAAGGGTTACTAGATTAACATGCAAATAACTTATAATGAAGATTCTGTACTAACCTGTGAAAGTCCTAAATATATTGATACAGTCTCTGAGATATATAAAAATCTTCCATCCGACGCAACAGCCAAGGCAAACCCATCTAACGACTGAAATAAAAAGGAAATTCATCTCATCACTTGAGAAAAGACTAAAATTTTGGGTCTGTACGCTTAGATAATTTGGGACGCTGAACTCACATGTAAAGATAAAAAAGTGCTTTGGGCAAAATTTAGGATAGAACTTGAGGTGTCTGTCGGTGCCAGCGCGAAAATGACGTCGGATTTGAAATCCAGTTATTCAGTTATCGATTGTTGCTATTACATATCAACGGCCAAGTCGATCCACAGCTTTGCTGATGACAGCACTCTGCATGCAGGAATTCAGAGCGACAAGTCGATCTCTGCCGGTGAGATTAGTAGCGACTTCCCCTCTGACGAGAGATCTGGTGGTTATCACTATCATGAATCTATGGAGGTGGAAACCTTGCGTTAGAGCGTACCTGGTGGTGTTGTCAAACCAATTCGCGATTCAAAAATGTGTACACTCAGAATAAAACCATTATTTGGGCGTGTATGCATGTTTGCATGTATCTTTGTATGTATTTACATATGTTTGTACGTATGTATGCATGTATGTATGTATGTATGTTTGTATGTATGTTTTCACGCCTATGTTTTGCTGTGAAAATTAGACTTGAAGGTGTTGAAATCGAGGGTGAAAGCTACTATAGGGAAACTATCATTTTTTAAAGCTAGGTATACATCTATGGGTTTTACATGCTCGGTTCTTTGATACAGTGTAAATAGGCACATACAAGGGAATTTTGTAGATTCCACCCCTAAGAGGATACTGTGGGAACTCACACTTTTCAAGTTTTTTTGTAGAGAATTTAGAATATTTCAGATTAATCCAGCCTAAAAGTAATCTTAAAATAATTATTATTAACCAAGAACTTAAAAAATTATTTCCTTAAGGTGGGGTAGGAGGGGGTTAAATATTTCTACCTTATCACGTTTATGGAAATTTATCTCGAACAATATTTTACATATAAAGGCAGCAGCGGTGGCCGCAGTAGTAGTTTCTTCGGTCTCCTGATCAGTCGCCGAACGCAGAGAGGTACCACCCGGCGGATCTCGTAGGCGGGGCCAGATTGTGTGCATGTTACATGCACACGTGTTCCCTCGCCAGAGTCCGTGTGGAGTTCCCCCTTTCCCCTGCGTCCCCCTATAGCCCCACGGTACCCCATGGGTGTTTAGGCCATAGGCCTTCGTCGTAGTTGGTGTATAAAAAAAACATGAAATTTGGCGGGGAGGTTGTTTATGGACTAGACTTGTCTGCTGAGAACTAATTTTGGAAGAGGGCCAGAACAAGGGGGGCTATGGGCAGATAGATATGAATGCAAAAAGATACTCATTAATCACGAAATCTCGAAAACCATTTAACCCATGAATATGAAATTTAATAGAAACGTAGTTTATGGGCAGATTATGTCGTTTAAGAACGTATTTCACAACAGGGCCGGATTAAGTATACTTTTAATTTCTATGTTCTGTATTGTCTTGAAGTGACATAAATTAAGGAGATGCATGAATTGCTCCACTATTTTTCATATTGTTGTATTGTATTGATGTTCTGTGTTTTATGACATTTTTTGATGTTTTCAATCTTGATTGTAAATGACAATTTCGCAAGGAACATATTAGTGAAATCAATTTTTATGTATAATATACTAAGTGACATATAAATTCGAACACCCAGTTTAAATGGTTTTATTTTAATAAAAGTTGGTGAATGTATTTATCTTACTGTAAATAACAAGTGAAAAAATTTTCAGCCTTATCAGTTGGACATTCCGGTTTTTATACTGCTTTTTTTTATTCACTAACGCTCTAAAAATGAATATTTCAGCCGCAGTAAAGAATCAACGTTGGCGGATTTTGGTTCTTGACATCCTTTACGATCGGTTACGATGCCTAGAGTACGGAGACCTGTACGATTTCGTCAACTTAGTGAGTTTGATAGGGGCCGTATAGTGGGACTTCGGGAAGCTGGATTTTCTTTTCGGGCAATTGCAGTTAGAGTGCAAAGAAGTGTAGACACTGTGGTTAGGTGTTGTCAGGCATGGCTTCGAGAAGGCCGTACGCAAAGAGCAAGGGGCACTGGACGCCGCCGTAGAACAACAGACCGTGAAGATCGCCGCCTAAGATTATTGGCCTTAAGGGACCGTTTCTCCACTATCAGGTCCATTGCAAATGAATGGTTTGCAGAACACGGAAGACCTATTGGCATGCGAAGTGTTTACCGACGAATGAGAAGTTTTGGCTTGTTTTCATACCGGCCACACTGGGTCCTCCCTTTAACTCGAGAACACCGACGTAATCGCCTTGAGTGGTGAAGACAACGGTCACTCTGGGATCAGGAATGGAACAGTATTGTCTTTAGTGACGAGTCTCGATTTTGTTTAGGCATGCACGATGGTCGTGCCAGGGTTAGAAGGCGAAGTGGTGAAAGGAGGAATCCACAGTTTTTTGTTGAATGACATGTTCATCACACTGTTGGAGTTATGGTTTTGGGTGCTATAGCTTATGGTTCCAGATCACCTTTAATCTTCATCAGAGGTAACATGAACGCGCAGCGTTATATCCACGAAGTTCTAGAACCCTATCTTTTACCCTATCTTGACACCCTGGCAGATCCAACTTTCCAACAAGATAATGCCCGACCACATGTTGCAAGAGTCACAATAGACTTCTTTCAACATAATGATGTCACATTGTTACCATGGCCACCAAGATCTCCCGTGTGGGATATGATGGGTAGGAGATTGCTCAATTTGCAACGTCCTACTCAGACTCTAGAAGCACTTCGAGAGGAGTTGGTGCTTGCCTGGAATGAGATACCACAGGAGGACATTGACCACCTGATCAGAAGCATGCCTAGGCGCGTTGGAGAATGCGTAGCCGGTATTAAAATAAAACCATTTAAACTGGGTGTTCGGATTTATATGTCACTTAGTATAGTTTTTATGTTGACACATGACACTTAATGTGGCTCATTTTTTTCTAAGACAAAATATATATAGAAGCAAGATATACATTAATGACGAAATTTCGGAACCTGTTTAACATATGAACATCTGGTAGAGAAGGAATGGCAGCCATAAAAGGATTTTGTAACAGGTATGAAATAAGGGGGCTAAGGGAAGATATATGTAAAAGCGAAAAGACACATTATTCGTGAAATCTGGAAAGCTACTTGACCTACAAATATGAATTTTGGCAGGGACGTAGCTTATAGACAATACATTTCAGGTTAAAACTGACAAAGCGCTTTTTTTTGGCCAGTGAACAAGTACAAAAAACAGTAGCTGACAAGGAGAACGTACATCCTTAATTATATTGGATATCCGTCCCATATTAACAGGCTGACACCATTTTTGTGTTTCGTATCAAGGCAAGAATGTCCAGTTTAACCTGTATATCAAATTTCACATAGGCTTCATCGATAATTTCATTCAAATGAATTAGTCATTGTTTTTTCCTGAGCGCCATTTTAAATTTTTTTCGCCTGATTTGTATTCCTTGTGTCACTTCGAACATGTAAGCTTGGCTACGTCATACGTATCGTGAAATAAAACGCTCCGAGGTAAGTGCCAATAAAACGTTTTGTGACAGTGTATAAGCACTTACATGCGAACGTATATTCACAGGATGTTATTCCTATAAGTGCATAAATAACTTACATATATATATATAGTCTTTGGTTTATTGGAAATAAGTTACATCGTTGTTGTAGCTTCGAATGAATGATGATAAGTAGCATCTTTGCTGAATCAAAGTCTGAGAAAATTGAGTTTAAAATTATGGATCTTTTTGAAACTAAATAAATAGTATTATTACGACAGAAAAGCAGTAGCGTATGATTTACTGATTTTATATTCTGCAAAAGTTACTCCTTTTTTTTGTAGTTTTCATAATCTATTTATATTATTTTTTCAAAAGAAAAACGCATGAATGCAGAAGTACATCTTCTCAATATAAATATTCAAATTGTGTTATGTGGGATTTATGAAGTTTTTGGGATGCATTGATTGCTACATTTATGAAAATTTTGGAAAATTCTTGCATATTTGTGGCCCGTATGAATGATTCATTTTTAAAGGAGAAATAAAATGCTATCTTTTTTTCAAATACTTACTCTCCGGGATACTAAAGTCTCAGGTTCAGAGGTTCAATTATAAATAATGGATCAATCTCAATCATTAATAATTCTGGTAAACTTTTCGAAATAATCCTTTATAATCGGATTTTTCCCTTTACCCGCATCATCATATCTGAATGTCAACATGCTTTTACGAGTATGAATGGTAGATCAACTGTCACCAACTTGGCGATGTTCACTTAATTGGCATCAAATATTTTGGATCGACAGTGCCAGTTAGGCGTAATGTACACGGATTCTGCAAAGTCATTTGGTAAAGTTGATCACAGGACACTACTTGCTAAATTGAATTTTTTGATTTCACTGACAACTCGTTATCTTTCTTAAAGTCCTATTTACATAATCGTCAGCTATTCAGGGTTCAGATTTGGGACCGTTGCTTTTTTGCTCTTTGTTAACGATATAAGTAACAATATCCATTGTGAAGAATTAAAATTTGCCGACGAACTGAAATTGTTTTTTGAAATCAACAGCATCACTGATTGTGAGTATGGCATCACCTTACATGTTATATTAATGTTTGTTTCCTAAATTTGTACAAATTAGTATTGTTTTTTTCATTGCCGTCATATTTCAATTCTTTGTTCTGTAAATGGAATTATAAGAATTATTATTATTATTACTGACACGGGACAAGACGCAAAATTCCGGGACATTCCCGGATTTCCTGGGAAGCATATTTTGGCCCATAGTCATATACGAATTCAAAGCCCCAAATTATCTATATGCGCAGGGTTTGTTTCGCTCATCATTTGTAGACACAAAGGATGAAAATCGAAATGTTACATGGGGCGCTGTGTCATGGTATCATAGCCAATGACTGCAAAGGAGAAATGTTAGTGTTGTGCTTATAAAAAAATCATGCAATCGTACATACCTGTAATATGTGCGTGCCTTGATGTTGTTCGAATATTTCCATTGCTAACCCTGCCGAAGACCTACTCCTACCAGCTGAAAAGAAAAACGAAATTGATTAAAATGTGTTTGTCTCAAATCGACAAAGAATTAGTATAGTTAAAAAGTTTCGACAGCAGTTATAGATGTTGGGCAGCTATCAGATTTTCTCTGTCCGTATAAGGCTTTCTTGAAGGGAGAAAAACAAAATGGTTGAGTGAAGTGTTAAGCTGGATAACAATCCAATGAATATAATTACAAGGGAGGTAATGGGATATTGTTTAATCCAGAGGGTCCATTCTAAGAGATTGATGACGTGTACTCGCTCAACCTAGAGCATCCTAGGTAACGGACTGGAAATATTTCATGAATTTAAATACTTGGGGCGAGAAGTATGCTTGTACTCATAGCTTGGATTTTTCGGGAAAGTATAATCAATGAAAGACAGTGTTGCAAAAACTAACGATTTTTTAATCTTGTGGTAGGTACGTTGCAGAACAATAGGATATATTTCTGTGAGGTTTTGTCCTTTTTTTGCTTTTTTATCTGCATTATGATTTTGTAAATATCTGTAATTAGCATCTTTGTGTCTGAACTACCTTCTCTTGCTTGAATAATAAAATATTTTTTTTGTAATCCGGACTGTGTCCTATCTGTAAATGGCTGATGCTGTTGAGTAGTGTAGAAATAAATAAATTATAATCCTGAATTAAAAAACATAACAAATTGTTCTCGCACAAAAAATACCAACTGTGCTGCTCTCTTTGGACCATTTTCTACATTTTGAAAAAGTACAAGTTCAGGTTCTGCACGGTCTAAAACTTCGACAAAGCCATCGTCACATTTTCATTCGTTCACATTGTCTTTAGTACTAGCATTCAACCTTTTCGATACCAAAAAGACAACGTAAATGATACGCTTTGGTGTGAGGCTTCTTCTGGAATCCAGCGAATAATTCGCGTTGGTTTGGAAGGGCCTTAATGAACGGTTGACGCGAGACGGATCATTTCTCAACTTATTCGCCGTCCATAAGTAAATTGTGTGTATAGCAGACGTAAAAACGGAGATGATATAGTTAAGAACTTGCTTTGCAACTATTTAGATATGAGGATCCATTCTGAGGGAAGCTTTGGTCTATTGCTAGTGTAAGAGAAACTCTGCAGGGTCGTATTCAATAGATTTAGTCGACTAATATCACTGATAAACACAGGATTTGTGCCATGACAATTTTTGGGTGTATCTTATGTATGTTGAGTCAGTTACGTTTTCTGTGTTGAATAGTACTGAGGTGGTCTGAGTACTGTTAATTTTTGTTAAAACGGTGTGTTGTTTTCAGTTTATTGTGACCGAGACTAGCTTTATGGACAATGCCTAGAACAGTTTTTGTTATGTGTGCGGAGAGCTAAGTTTTGAATCCCAAAAACGTACTTTTGCTCCCCTTGTGTTGAAAGCATACGAACATTTTGGAATTAAAGTTGGAGACCAAGATAAACTATGGGCCCCTTATATATGTTGTAAGACTTGTGTAACGTTGTTAACAGGTTGGTTAAGAGGCGACAATCGTAAAGTGCCCTTTGCGGTATCAATCGTTTGGAGAGAACCGAGAGACCATACTACTGATTGCTATTTTTGCCTCGCAAATATTAAAGGTATTGGAGCAAAGTCGAAACATACTCTCAACTATTTTAATTTACCATCAGCTTTGCGGCCCGTTAAGAATAGTGATGAACTTTCTGTCCCAGTTCCACCAGAATCTTGCTCTTTGGATTAAAAAGTCGAATCCACCGATTCTGAAAGTGATGGTACACAACGCGTAAAAATTTAAGATCCTTCATTTGACCTGTCAGGATGCTCAACAGCGCCGCATTTGATCACACAGGGCTAACTTAATGACTTAGTTCGAGAATTAAATCTGTCAAAATCCCAGTCAGAACTTTTAGCATCTAGATTAAAAGGATGGAATCTTCTCCACGGTGATGTTATTGACATTACTTTTTACCGAAAATGGCAACAAGACCTCACACACTGTTTCCGTTAAGAAAGGGAGTTGATATACTGTTCCGATGTCAACAATTTGTTTGACGCGTTAGGACAGAAACATGATCCAAATGATTGGCGCCTGTTCATTGATTCCTCTAAGCTTAGTTTAAAAGCGGTATTGGTACACAATGGTATTAAATATCGGTGTACCTATAGCGCACGCAGTTCATATGAAGGAATCATATGAAAATATGCGAGTTCTGTTAGAGCATATCCGTTATAATGAATATGGATGGGCCATATGTGCAGATTTAAAGGTAATAGCCCTTCTTCTTGGAATACAACTGGGATATATCAAATATTTTTGTTTTCTTTGTGAATGGGAAAGTCGTGCGCGAGATCGTCATTATGAACAGGAGTGGCCACTACATCAGGTATTAACTCTGGGCCTCAAAAACATTGCTTATGAACCACTAGCTGATCCCAAAAACGTGTTGGAAGAGGGTTTCTGCATTTAAAACAAACATTTGCAAAACTTAGTGAGGCAAAAATTAGAGGGCATATTTGTGGGTCCACAATATGGAAAATCACGGAAGGATGATGTATTTGACAGTGCTCTAACTGAATTACGAGCTTGGAATGCTTTGAAATTAGTTACCGCAGATTTTTTAGGCAATCTGAAGGCGGACGATTATAAAGATATTGTGGGTGAACTAATTAATGCTTATAAAAGAATGGGATGTAACATGTCTCTAAAAATGCACCTTTTGGATTCTCATATCGATTTTTTTCCGGAAAATTTAGGTGCGATATGTGATGAACATAGTGAACGGGTCCACCAAGACATTTCTGCTACGGAAAAACGATATCAAGGCAAATGGAGTGTCAATTTGCTTGCTGATTATTGCTGGACATTGTCAAGAGATACTTCAGGAGCAAAATGTCGCCGTAAAACATCGACACCAACATTCTGAAATAAATGTTTATTCGAGTGTTTATTAGTGCATCTAACATATCCTTATATTTTACGAGTATAAGCAGCAAATAAAATGCCTTATTGCAAGAAAACCGTGGGTGATAGAAAAAATCGAATGCTATTTCCGGCTTTTTGGGTACGTTTTACATAGTGCCCACCTAGTTTTGTCACAAAAAATTATTTAAATTTTGTTCACCAGTGTATTCAGCCCTGACTAACCCTTGAGGAGGAGGTACAATCGACTAAGCTTTTTACCCTTCTTCCAATAAAGAATACAAAATTTTTTCATGGCCATAAAATATCATGATTCAAAGATCACGCATGTTAAGATAAATTATAGAACAAATAAACTTACAATTACATAAAACATAAACAATTTGCATCGATAAATACTGAAAGTAAATATTGCAAAACGGAGCCAAATCAAATTAAAAGCGAAAACAAAACTTTGTCCCCATTTCCCAGCTCGATGTCAATTCATTAGACTGTTTGAGTATAAGATTGTTAGAGCGAGGCTCAATTTTCCATAATTATTTCACTTAACAACCAAAGGCGGAGGGTGCCTCCCTTTTGTAGGGGTCCAAACCGTACAAAAGTCAATGATTCGTCTTGCTGGATGAATGGCGTAAGAACTGAAAGTAATATCAACTGACTGATTTTGACTGGTGACTTGCTCATTGTTGACTCGACTTTTCTTTATCCTATGAGCATGAAGAGGGTGCCGGGGTATTTGTGATCTGTGCTTAGCACTAGGTTCTCACTGCCTCTTGGTTGATAGACTACTATTTTCCAGGCGGAATTTTATGCGATTCTATCGTATTTCACATTCTGGAGTGGGGAGGACATAGGAGAAGAATAACAATTTCCTCCCACAGCCAGGCTGCAATGAAGGCACCAAGTGTCTGCAAGTTTACTTCGAGCCTTGTATTGCAATGCAGGGAAGCTTTCGGTAGCGTTAGTATGGGTACTGGGCAGAATTAGGAGTGCTTGCGTAAAGAGTCAGGACTATAACGAAGAAGTGGACATCTAGATAACACTCTCTGAAATGGAGAAGTATCTCTAGATATCGCCGATAGGCACGGAGCTAAGAATGGACAATTTTGCGTTTCTTTCGATAGAGCCAAGTGTGAGCGCTGCGGAGTGGAGGAGGAGCAGACTATACTGGGGACCAACATTTTGGGTCCTCAGAATGTTAAGGAGGTGGAACTCAGGGCTGTACTCAACTTCTCTAGAAGAGCGGAGCTTGAAGCCTGGGAAATGTAGCGGTGCATAGAGGCCCGTCATGTATGCCTCTAATTTCGTTTATTTATTCATATTCTCAGGGATCGCAGTTGAGGGAAGCTTCGAAATACGTAAGAAAATCAAACGAAATTAATGAGATTTGAACTTGTATGCTGGCTTCTTATGGTAGGTGGTCGAAATCGATGACTGAACTTTTATCGAGTGACCTTAAATGACCTTCAAATGACTTCTTAGGGACAAACCGATCTCTGATTTGAATGATGGCAAAAAACTATATGACATGCGTCTGAACTAGAAGGTAAGATATTTCGAATATGTCTTTGAAGTGACCTTGAGATGACATGCGGTTGGGCTCATCTGCTCGGCGAAATGCCCTTGATATGACCTTGCAGCTACCAAATTGCAACAAAAAACGACATAAGAAATGACTACGCAATTTTCACGTAACGCTGTTAGTTAATTATCAAAAAATTAAATGAATGAAGTCAGCCAAACAGGCCGATACATTTAGTCCAGTTACCATCTGACAACATTGATGTACCCCACCAGTCAACCATGCTATATAAGCGTCAGAGCGCCAGCGGGGAGTGGTCAGTCTCAGACAGAACTTTTGCATACAGGTTGCCGCGACCGATACGCGACACGTTTATTGAAAATATCTAAGTAATAAGGATAAATGTACGGGAAAATCTATGACGGGCGAAAGCTGTACTGATAGGCGCGATTTTGAAAAACTACAAAGCTATTTTGTCCTGACATAATAGTAATCTTGTGTGAAAATTTAGTCAAAATCCGAGCGATATTTGTTAGGTTGGAAATGAGTGACTTGGTTTTTCCTGTCTTAGATGTCATATAACACCCAAAAAAACATAAAACCTGGTCTTCGAAATTGTTCGCGATTACAATACTAGGAATTATAGCGCGGACGCTAGTAGTGTGGAAGGTAAAGCCGGTCATTTTGACATTCATGTCAACAGTTGTCTACCAAAACCATGCTGGATACGATCCTAGTTTGATACTGATACATAATGTACTGTTACTTTTATTTTCATTTCAACATCGATTGACCCTCATTGAAAAACCCTCTGTTTTTAAAGTGCAAATATTTCATGTGTGCTTTAGTGAGTACACCACTGATTTGAAGGGTGCTTTTACCACAAGTAGAGAATTAACATGAATTTTCCAAGTTTGGTTTACAATAAGCAATACCTAATTTTATCACTCTCGGTCTGGGGTCGAATTGAATTTACAAATTCAACCAGCGAGGGTTGATGATTAGATTTATATGCTGTAGTTTAGTTAGGGGGAAGAACAAGCGGCTCAAGTTAGGCTGATGACATACTTTCGATCAGACCACACGTCACTGTTAAAATGCCGACAGCCTCCTGTTAAACCTATCAGCAGGGGGTGGCTTACCCTTGCATGGACCGACTTTATCTCATTTTTAGCCAAAATCGACATATTTGAATATGAATCATTGCTGATGCAGTGAGCGTTCGCGGACTACTCGTATACCGGATGCTTGTCTTTCAAGCGAGAAAGGCATTGCTGTTAAGCCCTTTTACACGTACGTATCAATGAGGACCGTTCGTATTTCTTGAAATGCATTATAATGTGTGAAGTATTTAACATTTTTTGAATATTTTAAAATGAAAAAGTTACGCCATTTAGAAGGTTTCTTATTTGGAGAGTCAGACTGAGTGACGACATCTCATGACACTAGCTATCATCTCTACCATAATAAATAATGTCGTTTTGTTTCAAACATGCAATAAAGATAAACAATAAAACAAAAATAACAACTTATGGCCTGTTGCACCGATACTATTCAACCTTAGTTTAGACTGAAACCGACTTTAATTTGAAGATTTCTATTGCACACGTACTTAAACACCGTTTAAAATGTTGTGACCTGTGTTTAACTTAAACGATCAACTTTTGGATATCGTCAAATACATTGTTAGTCTTCAAAAATGGATTTTATTGCTCATGATGATATTTTAAACGATGATTTGGGTATCCTTGAACTAATAGATAGTGGTTTTCTAGAAGAATTAAGGATTCAGAGACTAAAAATAAAAAGATTAGTAACTATGACATGTTTTAAGAAATTTAGAAATTGAGCCTGGAATTTCCCAATAATATTGAGTTATGTACCACCTTAATTACATAAAAAATTCCTTAGTTTTCTGTGGGCTTACAAAACTCAAATTCAATGTTGGTAATCTAATAAACATAATTGATACGAGGGCCGTTTGATAAGTCAGCGACTTTTTGAATTTCCCGCGCAGTAACTTTGAATGCAACACTGCTGCCGTCAACTGCCATCTTTTATATGAAAACTGTCAACTGTTTAACAAGCTATGTCATTTCATTTGAGTTTGACAGCCGTTGAAAGTAGACAGTCTCATAAATTCTAACAAAAATGGAGAAAAGTGAATTTCGTGTTCTAATTAAACATTATTTTTTGCGTAAAAAAACCATCACTGCAACCAAGGAATGGCTTGAAAAATACTGTGAGGACTCTGCACCATCTATTTCAATGGTGAAGAAGTGGTTTACTGAGTTCCGTTGTGGTCGAACCAGCACATGTGATGCCGAACGTTCAGGTCGCCCAAAAGAGGTCATCACACCAGAAATCGTGGGATGATATTGGAAGATCGGAGAATAAAAATACGTGAAGTAGCTGAGGCTGTAGGCATCTCTACATGAATACTTTTACATGAAAAAACTAACCGGGAGATGGGTGCCGCGATTGCTCACAGTCGACCATAAGCGCAGCCGTGTGACCATTTCAAGGGTTTTGGCGACGTTCAGCCGCAATCCGAACGTGTTTTTGCGCCGTTTTGTAACTGTAGACGAAACATGGATTCATCAGGATACACCAGAAACAAAAGAACAATCAAGACAGTGGGTTTCACATGGTGAGCGTGCTCAAAAGAAGGTCAAGGTGGGTCTGTCAGCCAGCAAGGTAATGGCCACAGTTTTCTGGGACGCATGCGGTATCATTTACATCGATTACCTTGAGAAGGGCAGAACGATCACGGGAGAGTACTATTCAGAGCTGTTAGACAGATCCAACGTTGCTTTGAAGCAAAAACGACCGTATTTGGCGAAAAAAAAACTGCTGTTCCATCAAGACAACGCACGGGTACACACGTGTGTAGTCTCGATGGCAAAAATTCATGAACTGGGCTACGAACTGCTGCCCCATCCAGCCTATTCTCCAGATTTAGCCCCCAGCGATTACTTCCTATTTACAAACCTGAAAAAATGGCTGGGTGGTAAGAAATTTGGGTCAAATGAAACAAACGCATAATTTGGGAGCCTTGATGAAAACTACTATTAGGGAGGAATTAAGAAATTGGAAAAACACTGGAGTTATGTTGAGAAATAAAATGCTTATTTCCCGAAAAACATTTTTTTTATTTGAAATGTCACTGACTTATCAAACAGCCCTCGTATTATATGACATGAATATTACTTTTTCAACATTTTTCTGTAGCAAATTTGACCTTTGGTCTGAATAAATTTGCCCGAAGGCGCCCGAAAACATACAACTCACTTGCGGTTGCAGGTTCGACTGATTTTCTGCAGAAACAGAAGCCACGAGGGTTGTTTCATAAACAAGGTTCCCAACGCTGTAACTTTGACGCGCGAGATGCTTGGAGAAATCTGGCAACACCGTCGTGTTTGTCGGGTCCCTCACCACCGATCCCAACAAGAAGCGCCTATTGGCGACGCCTAGTACTGATCATGCGTACCGTCACCGCCAGGTGGGAAATTTGTGCGGTCATCCGATTTTTGCACCCAAAAATAGCCATAGAAAGTCATCGCCAGTTCAGTAAAGTATATGGGAGACGTGTACAAGCTTTCAACATGTCCTCAAACGGTGAAGGGAGTTCTTTGACGGCCGCATGGATATCCACGAAGAACAACGAAGCAGGACGCCGTCTAGCTCCGAGAAGGAAAAATGGCGACTATGTAGAAAAATATCTTAAAGATCAACATTTCCAATGGTAAATTCGATTTTTCAAATAAAAAATTCCTCCTGCCTGAAAAAATATGGGAATCATATTTTTGAGACAACCCTCGTAAACCCAAATTCTAAATTGGATCGAAACTATTCGAAACCGAAAGTTCGGTCGGACACTAGAAATTACAATACATGAAAAAGTGTTCTAAAAACCGAAATGAAGTATAGAGTCAGGCTACTCGGCGCCATTTTTCTAGTTAATTCAATCTATCTGAATCGGCACCGGCGTTGTGCTGCTGGCCAGCAATTCCTAATTTTTCCTTTGGCGAAATAGCTGACGGGCGAATCGTTGATTGAATTACACTTAACTAAACGCGATGACCAGTGGCCAAACCTTTTGCGGAAAGACCGAACGCAGAAAGACTAACTAGAGCAAACTGAGCACCCGAGGGCCCGAAGATATTCCCCAAGGATCAACTCCCTACATATTGTTTTTACGGACCGAACGAATGGTGTGAAACTATTTCCAGATAATGTCAGACAATTTCAGCCGAAGAATTATTATTTCTGGCGTGGGGTGGGAGCATTTGTACAAGTGCGCCCTTCAAGAGGGTTGCAAACATTTTATTTTATTTACATTGCGACCAATTAGAGATTTTAACCTAAACAGAGACGAAGTACCGAGGTACCCAAAAATACATTTGTTATGCTCGATGCTGTCCAAAGGAGGGTTGTCCGACTGATCGATGACTCTTCTCTAACAGACAGTCTCGGGACCCTCTTGCACCGGCGGGCCGTCTGCTTTCTAGCTCTCTTCAACCGAGCTCTCCTCCATGATGCCGCCGCGCGATGTGCCTGCCAGACAGACCCGCCTGACTTCGGGCTCCCATGCTAACCGTATCGAACTTCCAGAACTGGCCGATACGGCTGATTCTTTTGCCTGCGCGGCTGCTTCTACTAAAGAGTTTTTGAAACTGCCTAAGCGCCTTTCTTGATTGTGAAAATTTGCTATAGCGAGAGACGCATTGACCAGTTGTGTTATCGAATTTCGAATGAAAAACGATCCGAGCCGTAATAGAAGATCCAGTGATATATTTCCCTTGTATATTGGCGTTGCCGAACACTATGACATATGAGGCACTTGTGAAGTTGACTTCCCGCTACACAGAAAGTATCCTAGGCCCCCATAACAAATTGCCTGCAACGTCATCTCTGAAATATTACATTACCTCTGGATACCGAACTTTATAAGCCGTTGGGGGATATTTAGGTCCGGCTCATTTTTATTTCGCCTCCCGACCAACGTCCTAGACCAATTTGTCTGTCTCCACGTTTTTTTGAACCACACTATGATCGTACTCGCCACGACGTGTCAACATCAACCGCTTATATCGTTTTTAAACTGCAATTAGTTAGATCATATTTAGGATTAAAATTAACACAAAGACCTCAGCTTCATATTTTCCCTCCAAACACTGACCGTTTCAAGCGCCATGGTCGATATGTGGGATGCCGTAGTCCAAACGCGTATCGTACGGGTATCTACCGTGTTGCGGCTAGCCGCCCATTATGGCGTGGCGTATATACTATCGTTCAAAAGTTTGAGGATGGCCGATAATCTAAAGTGTATCTAACGAAGCTGCAAAGTAATTGTAAACAGTGGTTGATTCGTGATCAACGCGTGATCGGTAGCCATGGCGCTCTGTCGGCCTCTTCCTGATTGGCTTGTAGCGACGAGCCTCCAGACAAAGTCGCACGGTTGCCACGCTCGGCGAGTTTTCGCCAGAGTGGTTGATCACATTCGCATGGATCACAAATCAATCTGTTGGTGCAATACGTGCAATAACTGTTGTAAAGGACATTATATAACAATAAATGGCATCACAAAGGTATATTCCAATTTGATCTGCAGCAAATTATGAACGGCATATACGGAGATGCGAAAACAAGCTCAAAAAGGTGAAGAAAATTTTTGTGCAATCTTTATAGTTAAATTTTTCCTAAGAGATAGCATCAGTGAGGGATTTTTTTTCTATTGTCTTATTTTTCACATTAATGCGATGTCGAGGTATGTGGCCCTATCGCAATTGAAAATAAGGTTTCGATAATCCTTCCATAAAGTTTCGATGAGTACATCTGAAATAACCTTGAGATATTCTTCAGGGAAATACAAAAATCTCCTTTTGTGTTTTTTTGTGCAGATTTATCTATTAAAATCCTATCCGCAATCTATTTTTCGTGCACACACCTTCAACCGAATGTATGCCATATATGATATTACCGTTTCCAACTTTCACCAAGGTTAATAGGAACCATAACAGCTCCCTACCCTTCCCCCCTATAAGAATATCGATTTGTAGCCTCACATTTCAAGGTTAGACTTCTTGTAATGTTTCTGTTCAACATTCGGCGATTTCTGACAATTTTCCCAATAAAACATGATCATTGTGACATTAAGCCTGGCAACGCTGCATAGTAGAGGGAACTCTCAGCGTCACGTTGATGGTTCGTCACCACGCACAGGATTGTAATCAGTTACGGATACCCGTTTATGAGCGCGAACGTTTTATGCACGTCTTGACTTGATTTTTCTTGCGGAAATTTAATATTAGTCTAAAATGTCTGACACAGATACAGCTGATGAAGTGGTTGAAATCAGCTTAACGTCACCCAGAAAAAGGGTTAAAAAGCTTCATCTTAGCGCAGGTGAAAAACAAATTATTCTAAATATCTACAAGAACCAGATGCAAGAGAATAGTGGATTGGCTATAGAAAATATCGTATGTAAGGTTGCTGAAATTTCTGGAGTAGGTCGATCAAGTGTTTACAAAATCTTGAAGGAATATAGACAAAATCACTCACTATCTGAGCCAAAAACATATCCAGCGAGAAAAAAAATCATCGAAAAAATAGATGACTTTGACAAAAGTGCCATTAGAAGAAAAGTACATCACTTTTTCTTCAGGAATGAAATACCTACAATAGATAAAATATTGAAGCAAGTGAATGATGATGAGGACCTGCCAAATTTTAAAAGATCTACGTTCCATAAGCTGTTGAAAGAACTAGACTTTCGATTTTGAAAAGAGGAAGGAATAGTTTATTAATAGAAAAGGAGGAAATTGTTATCTGGAGGAGAGAATACCTTAGAAAAATTAGGCAATTCCGCGCTAAAGGAAGAAAAATTTATTATTTAGACGAAACATGGGTGAACGCGGGGCATACGCAGGAAAAGGTTTGGGTAGACAGATCTGTGAGGTCCTCAAGGCAGGCTTTTTTAGATGGCCTTTCGACGGGATTGAAAAATCCTGCAGGTAAGTTTCGAAGTATATGAACTTTTTTGGATGCAGATAATTCATTTTCTGATCGAATCAATGATTTGGAAGCTCCGAACTCAGTTTTGCTATCTCATCCAAGTTTCTGAGTATTTCCTTCACCCAAAAACTAATCTAAGACCCTATCCTACACTAACCTAAAAAGAGTAAGTTGCTTAATTTCGTCATTTAGTGCGCTCGCTGAGAAGTAAAATAACTAATTACTTTCAGGCAAGGGAAAACGCCTGATCATTTGCCACATAGGTAGCGTATATGGATTTGTTCCTGAAGCATTGTGGGCATTTGAATAAAAAAAACTGGAGACTATCACGAAGAAATGGATGGTAACTCATTTGAAAATTGGTTCAAAAAAATGTTGCCGACACTTGATGATAACGCAATTATTGTGATGGATAATGCCCCGTACCACTCCAGAAAATTGGAAAAAATTCCAACAATGGCCACCAAAAAGGCAGACATTCAACAGTGGCTTGTCTCAAAGAAGATCGACTTCGACCAAACAATGGTCAAAGCTGAGCTGATAAATATAGTCAAGCGACATAAGTATAAATATGATTTAAAAATTGTTGACGAAATGGCCAAAAACCAAAATAAAACGATTCTCAGGCTGCCTCCCTATCACTGCGAACCCTATCGAGTTGATTTGGGCCGACATCAAGCAATACGTGGCGTCAAATAACAGCACTTTTAAGTTTTCTGACCTTAAAAAACTGTTTGATGTTGCTGTCGATAGAATTACGCCAGCAAAATGGAGAACATGTATTGACCATGTCCAAGAGAAGGCTGAAACCAAAATGTGGGATATGGACAATATCATTGACACCCAAGTTGAACCCCTTATAATTGACATCAACAATTCTGATGATTCAAGCTCCTCGGAATACAGCATATAAATCGATTGATACCATTAAGACTGGCAGTTTAACGGGCTTTTTGGCAAGACAGGTAAGTTCATTATAGACTGCAATCAAAGTGTAAGTTTCTAGTTATTAATGTGGAAATTCCAAATTTATAATTACACAAAATTAGGGTTAATTTAGGAGTTCCAAAGCATAATAGTGCCATTTTGACCTTCTTCCTACTTCTCATGTAAATTTTAATAGCAATCAAACTAACAAACTTTATGGACTCTGTAATAAACTTTTGTACTACTACTACTACGTCTGTAGTTTCTATTTGCTCAAAAAAATTTGCTCTGCATTGTGAATAGAAGGTTGATTTGTAAATATTATTGGGTATATATGTAAGTTAATAATAAAATATGAACAATTTCAATTGAGATGGTCCACAAGTTTTTTTCGTGTGCGTTTTAGTAACATTTTGCTGAAATGGTGAATACAGAATTTTTTGCACTGATTCCTAATGTCGAAATATGATTAGAAAGGCGTGGTATATTCCTGATAATTTACTATGCTTTTGATAGAATTTACAGCAACACATATCTTGTACGACATTTTTTGATAGATCAGTCACAATAGCTTGATACGGCCCTGTAGCGTCTCCTACGGTTAAGTTCTTGATCACGTGCAATACGGGTGTATATGTTTGATTTTACTTTGTTTCTTCGATGGATACAGTTTATATAAATACAAATGAATCCCTATTTCGCGTGGTCACGCCATAACTTGCCAACGACTTTACCGATTTCATTCATCTTTTTTTTAAGTTCCCTATTGCTGTATAGAAGGTTCTTACGGGAAAAAAAATCAATACAATGGCGTAGAAAATTGGGTAATCATTGAACACCTAATGATTATTTAAGCTACGCGCGTTTGACAGTTTGCTTGAGCATGGAACACGCACAGCAGAAGAAATACCTCAAGTTCCAAAAGAGACAGACACTCCTGTCTGTCATCTTTATTCTAACAGCTATTGACAGTTAGCTATGTGAGAGAAAAATGCTAATGAAAACACGGTGCTTTAGTTTCTTGACTTTCATTTCTTTACCATTCATACTTTGTGATGGCCCCTTCAAAAGAAACTGCAGTGTTGCCTATTTGTTATCTTTGTCAGTTAACTCTATGCATGAAAATGGCGGATTAAAATACATTTCTTCTGCTTGATTGACTTTCACTACTCTATCAATTTGAACTTGACAGCCCGCAAATTTATATTATTATTTAAGAGTGTTTATCGATGAAAAAATATTGTTTTATTTAATTAGTAGTGCACAGTCCATTCGATGAGAGCTTTTATCCAGTTTTGAGTTTGTTTAGTGAGTTTTTTGAGAAGTATTTGTTCAAAAATGATTATCAAGGGTGGAAGTTAGTTCACCACAATCACGCATTATATATTAAAATTGTGATTGTTCAAAATGCAACCAATTAGACGTACCAACCTAGGTCGCAGAACTCGCAATGCTGCAAGTCAAAGATATGCACGAATAAGTCAAACTAACGAGCAACGAGAAGCGAAAAATGAAGTTGAACGGATCGAAGGACTGAAATTCAACAACGTAGAAGTGTCGCATTTAACCCCAATCAAGCTGCATCAATTATGACGAGGTAATCGATTACAGTTGACAACAAATAGTTGCTATTGGACCAATGAACGTTGTGACACCACATTACAAGGCTTTCAAGTTTAAAAATGAAGCCTCTGGATTATGTTGCTTCAGTGGAAAGATCAAATTGACTTCATTGGGCCATTGGTACCACCACCAGAGTCACTACGTTCATTTGTTTCCGGAAATAATAATTGCTTTGGCGCAACAAAATTCATTCCACATAATTTTATGCCTGATTTCATAAGTTGACTGGGGAATGACAGTGCTGTCAACGTATTTTGCTAGACACATAGCGATACAAACACTTCGCTATACAATCACCTATATTCCATTTATTTACCCTTTTAATATCCATTATTCATTCCAGTTCATAGCTAAGGGCCGTATCGTTAGTCGTTTCCACAATTGTAGCACGCCTGTATGGCCCCCTTGATTTTCATACTATTTTCTCTCCTCCTGAAAGGCTGGGGAATATTTAGATTCCTGCTGCTACGTGTCAGCATCAGAGCTCTCCTATTGTGAGGCTAGGTTTTGGAATTGTAGGAAATTTCAGGCTGATGTAACAAATGATATAAATCAAAAGCATGAACAATTTGATGCGAATAGTTATTTGTAACATAACCTCAAAATAGAACGCTGAAACGGAACAGTAGAAAACTATGAAAATCAAGGAGGCTATAAAAGCGTCCGTCAGTTGTAGGCAATATGGCCCTAAGACAGGACAGCGTCTGTCGGGTCAGCTAGTTACAAATATAAAAAGAAAGAAACTGGATCATATAGCGAAAAAATAATTAAATATGAAGTCATGTAAATGTAACATGAGTTATATATTTTGTCTTAAAATTATCGCCTATTAAATTTATGGTGCATACTTAAAGTATGTAACAAAGGCCTTTAAGACCCACTTTGAACCACTTGTTTATAGAACAAAATACAGAAAAGTAGATGTGAATACTTACTTTTTAACGTTTTATTAGGGGGAGGTCCATCTCGATTCCATGGAGGTTCCCCATGACCCGAGAAGTCCCTCAACTTAAGATATGATATCGTAAGTCTTATTATACTAGCTTTGTCTAACTGTGAGGTTATAGCTGCGGGTAGAGGTAGCATTTTGGCCAATTCGTAGAACTCGAAGTTTTCCTTTCCTCTTCGTGATCGCGCGGCGTCTCTACTCTTCTCTTTTCGAAGTTCCAAGATACTGTAACAAAAAAAATAAACACGTTATTTCGTTTGTCCATATGTTCATCTTAATGGTCTTTTTCCACGACACGATATCATACTAGGATTGTATCCAGCATACATGTAACTATTAGGATGCTCCCGTATGATTTCCGCTTTGTGAACGTTCCGTTTCAGTACGGCTGAATAATGCTTATGTCGTTCGCCGTCATTTATATGATTCGCTATGATATACAGGTATGCATATATTTTTGTCTCAAAGTAATAATAATAAATGGTGTTGGTTGCCGAGATAAGCATGCAAAAGAATACAAAGAACTTAAACAAATTTTATCTTCTTCATCTTGATCTTGGCGTGATACTTTACAAGAAACTTGACTTGACCCATAAAGAAGGAGTTACATTTTATATGTTCCATATTATATACTCATCAGCCAACAGAAAACGCTTCATTGTTTTTTTAAGTAAATCCATAGACAAACTCCTGTATGAAATCGGTACCTTAATATACAGCCGTGTGACATTGTAAGAAAAAGAACATTTGGAAAACGATTTACAGAATCTAAGAGTAGAATTCTAATGTCTGTAAGGCAGGCTGAGTATGTGAACGTCGAGGCAAATTGAACAAATGATATGTTGATCAAAGGTTCGACTTTAAGCAAGCGCGGATTTAGTATTTCGCAAACAATATTTGGGGCGGGTAATTTTTCAACCTCAGTGGAACTTATCCTATTATTGCTCCTTAAATCCATTGAGTTCTATGGGGTAAATGCTTGAAAAAAAACCAAGGAAAATGATTAGACATCCTCAGAAACACAATATTTTATTATATGAGAACAAAATAAGTACGTGGCATTTATAACCAACTAGTGTAATAATATCAAAGATTAAAACATAAAAAACGTCATTGCTGTGTTAACAGAAAAAAACATGCTGAGGGACCCCGAGACATATCCCAGTCCATTCCACACAAAACAATGTCTGTGATGCCGAAAACGAGCATGAGACCGGAAAATTCACATTATCGTATGAACGCTAGCCGAGACAAAGAAGAATGTCTATATACTAGCTGTAGATCGTGTCTTGAGACCGTCTCCAGACTGTCTAGAGACAAAATGCGCAACAAGGTCTACTAGTGTGTACTAAGCTTAAGGATTAAGACTCTGAACTGCCCATTAAACAAATCAAGTAATTGGTGCAAATACTGACACAATCAAGCACTTATATCAGCTGGTGATAAAAATATCAACAGGTTTAGTCATTTTTTTAAATTCAATATAGATGTTACAGTTATTCTTCGAACTTTCGTTGTCGAACTTAGATTTACGGCATAGTTGTTATTTTCTGTTTTTGAATCAGTGTTGATCGCATGTAAAAATGTTGGAAATCTTTGAAAAAACTATATCTGTTAGATCGTTATTATTTTGATAATGTGTGCTTGTACGAAACAAGTACAGGAATACAGGGCTGTACATATTCACGTGTGTCACTTTGAGCATCGATCGACGCATTTTCTGGACAGGTCACAGGCGCACCGCTAAACAAATCCCATAATAAATGTCTTTTTCTAATTTAGGCGCTCATCTAACATAGTGCTTCGGTGCAACACCAAACCCGAACAAAATCAGTCAAGCTTTACACACTTTTCATATTACTATTGAGCAACAAACAGAGCACAAATCACTTTTTAAGTGCAATCTGTATAGCTGATATATTACTCAGACTTAGATTTGTCACAAGTCACAATACTCGTATATACGTATATCGTATAATTGTAAGAATTGTGCTGTAAACGTAAGTGATGTTAAAGAGGTTTGGAATACCAAAGGATACCAGAAAATCACAATGCACAGTTTCTATAGCTATAACTTATAGTTAGTATGCCTCTGTTGCTATGATGTATCAGAAAGTAACACAATGGTGTTAGATTACAAATACAAGTGTCAGACGTCTAGGGGGGGGGGGGCGCCCCTCCCCTAAATTCGCCACTGACTTTAAGAAATAACTTTTTAAGGTAGCCTCTTATAAAAAGCAAACACAGATCGACCCAGGACGTATTTCCTTTCCGATTCTAGCGCTAGACGTTGGGGATAATGCCATCAGATCCAGCCATCCACCAAAATGCTGACTGGCATGACATCAGATGTATTAGGTCTGTTGGGGTAAGGTGGTGTCACAGTGTTGCCGGATCTGCCATTTATAGGAAGACCTGCGATTTGATATAGATCATTAACAAATAAATTGAATGAAACTAGACCAAAGTATGAGCCTTGGGTACACCTGAAAAGACACTGACGGGAAAATTTTTCTAATTTACGCAAAAGTAGATCGTGATTTACTCTGTCGAAAGCTACCGTATAATCCGTGTAGATGGAGTCTACTGCACCATTTTATTCGAGGGCTTCGGATTTTTGAGCATTCGTGGCTGGCATCAGTGTCAGCTACCTTTCGGTGTATGTCTTTTCGCCGGCACCGCAGATCAGTTTACGACGTTGCGGCCATCGTACGTGAGATCGTGTGTCACTAATGAATGTCGCCCTCCAGGGAGTGTCGTCTTCCTTCGGACAGAGAAAAGCTTCCGCTGTACATAGGCGAAAAAGAGGAATAGCTTTTTTATTGTCTTTTCCAATCAGATGGACCGTAGACCGTAGGTAACGTCACTGGTCCCTAGGGCTTTGTGCACCAGCCTGTATTCGCCTCCTATTTAGGTTTGCCGGGACGATTTTTGCACTTGCACGTCCTTTTGAGGCACACAGATAGTAGGTATGTTAGAAGTTGTTTGTCTTCCCACGCATACAACCAAGTCTGTTTCAATTCACCACTGATCGTTTGGAGAAGATGCCTTTTCCAGGAGAAGGATTATTGTTTTATTCCAAGGTTTTTGTCAATCTCACGAAAGCGGAACTTGACCGGATTCAATAGATGATTCAGTTTCAGTGACATAAAAGACGTTGTTGCAGTGGCGATGCGTGACTTTTCCTAAACTGTTACCAAAAGTAGATGTGAAAAATCTTATTAAAAAAAGTTTATTTTGAACCTCCTAAATATAAGTTTTTGCTTATTTTAGGTATTTTATTTAAACTATTTTTAAATTAAGGTAAACATGCCTGGACTGTGCGTCTGGGGCACTTGATATACCTCATCGTCTTATGCTATGACTAATCCAAGCCGTCCGAAAAAACAGTCGAACTTTCTAGATGTTCGGAAAATTTTTGATCTTTTTTGGAAATGAATGTTAACAATTCTCTGTAATTTCCTCTATTGCCAGAGTCATCCCCTTCAGAATGAACGGTAATTTCTGTTTTGCCAAAAAACATACGGTATCTAGAAGTGTGCTGCCTAAAAGCTTGGTTAAAACAACTTTCGATTCTTGTTTTGCCAAACTGAGTTAAATTGGCTACATATCTCACATGTAACGGAGAAATTTCATGTCTCCTCTTTAGAGCCCTAAAACTATTTAAATCGTTGACTCCGCTGCTGGTCCACCCATTTTTTTCTGTATAAAACAGAAGACATCGCCAATAATACAATTTGTTTTTTTGCAACCACATAACCAAAAGGTTCCATATACCAACTTAATTTAAAATATCAAACTACGTTTTTTTATTACTTTTTAAAATTATATAAAATAGATGTTGGTTTTCTATGATCTCCTTTTTTTCTTAAAAATTATACACGGAGAATGACTTTTCAAGTAGTTGATCGATTACGCAGCGACACTCATCCATGTTTAATTGCACGCACACTATAACCGGTAACCAAATCAAAAAATGGTAACAAGTCCACATAATAGTCGCGCCCCACGCACTCGGGAGACCGCGATAAGACACGAGCCGACGGTCCCCGACGGACTACCAAGTGTATCCATAAATGAAAATGGTAACAACCGACAACCAAATCGAGGCGAGTCGGCTTCATCGTGTTCACAAAACCTAGACACCATAGGGCGTATTATTTTTGTAGGGCTAATTTGCTATTTACTGAATTACTATTACATATCGCTGTTGGTAAACAAATAAATGAACTTATTTCACAGTACTTAGTCATAAAATATTCATTTTTAAGATTTTTAGCTGTCACCAATGGTAATAATGGTTACATGGACGCTTCGCCACTGCGTGGTTGGGATGACATTCCTAATTAACACATTTTACTTTCCACGCCTACATGACTATGACGATGAAAAATGTATGTATACGTCCGAATATAGAGAAAATGTCAGGTGTTATCTGAAAAAAGTCCCGAATCTATTAATGCCACTACCGTTTTTTGAATGTCAAATAAGTTACAAGAATGATGTCGTAAATGTGATAAGCTTTCTTTTGAAGAATTTGGAGAATATCCTAATTTCACTTCATTAACAGTCAGCCAGCGTTTGACAGTCAATAGCTAACTTGAATGGTTCGCTGTTTGGACTACTGAAATGCTAATATTTTGAATCGATTTAAATCTAAAACGTCTTCATGTATATGTTACTAATCATTATTTTGCCGGCATATTGTTGCGGCTCACGTTGCGTAAAAACTGTTTTATGACGGGTTTTTTATACATTGATATAGCTAGTTATGTAGTTAGTGTTCTTTCGACATTAAATACCATTATGAGAAAAAAATCTGTCATCGATTTCAAATTAGACCCTCACCATTGGGATCTCGAGATAACTACCTAAATGCCGTTTAGAAAGTTCCAAAATTCAAAGTACTTCCAGAGAGAGACTGAAAAAAACGAATTTTCCCAAAATCGTTTTAGTTTGTTCCTGAATTTGTCGTGGGATTTAAAAATATATTGCGAATTAACATTGCCACTTTTCCTCCTCTACAATATGGCAGAATCGGAATTTCAATAGGTATAACGTTGCATCTATTGTTCTCCAGAATCGACTTCATTTTTCCTTACGGACGCAATATTGGATTGGATGGATGGTTCAAAGGTGCCTTCGGATCTCGAATCCAAGGTAATCCAATGAGACTCAAGATAATTCGAAAAAATGCAAGACAATCCAAGTACGACCGTACCAATTCAAGGAGATTTGAGGTTCAAAGGTTAACCTGCCTGTGAACCTCGACTTCAAAGCAGAGCCAAGGCAATTCAAAAAGATTCAAGGCAATCCAAGGAGAAGCGAGGCATTTCAATGAGATTCGAGGTTCAAAGGTTAAGTTCCACTTGAACCTTTCCAAGGGGATTCGAGGATCAAAGGTCAAGTTTGCCTTTGGACATCGAATCCAAGGTAAACCAAGGATAAATGATCAAGTCGATCCAATGAGGTCCAAGGAAATTCTAGGAGATTCGAGGGTCAAATCTTAAGTTGCCTTGGAACCTCGAATCCAAGAAAATTCAAGGAGACCCAAGGCAATTCGGAAAGATTCAAGGCAATCCAAGTAGATCCAAGGCAATTCCTGAGATTCGACGGTCAAATGTTAATTGCCTTTGAATTTCGAATCCAAGATAAATCAAGGCCACCCAATGCAATTCGGAAAGATTTAAGGCAATCCAAGAAGATTCCAGGAAATCCAAGGAAATTTTGAGGTTCCAAGGATAACTTGCCTTTGGACCTCGAATCCAAGGCAATCCAAGGAGACGCGAAGCAATTCAAAAAGATTTAAGACAATCCAAGGAGACCTAGGCAAAATATTTAAGGCTATCCAAGGAGATGCGAACTTATTTAAGGATTTTTTTATCTCATTGGTAGGAGGTCCATCATATCTCAGTGGAATCAGAGAGAAATTTCCATGAAGTCCGAGGGGATCCAAGGAAATCAGATATGAGATGTTGAGAAAAGCCCTTGTACAATTTAAACCATGGATACATTATAAAGAAATGAGGAATCTAGCTCTTGATGCAACGAGGAAGGAAAAAGCTGATTATTTGCGTTTTTTGAACAGACAAAACAACGACTCAGCGTTTCACAAAGCCTTCAAGACTCTACATATTAGGCAGTCAAAAATGGCTGATATATCTGATCGATTGAAAGACCCAGATGCCATAAACAATTTCTTTTGTTCCGTTGAACAACGATGAATGTTGTGCTGAAAAAATTACTTACTATACAAATAACAGTTACCATACAAAACAGAAATTTAGTTTTAAACTTGTTGATCACAAAGACATAATACAAACTCTCAAATCTATTAAGTCGCTCAGGGGAATGACGGACTAAACCTGAAAATGATCAAGCTGTGTTTACCAAAAATTTACATTTACATCACACATATTGTAAACTGCTGCTTAGAGGTTATTTTCCTGAAGCCTGGAAACAGTCTCCCTAAAAATAGTAATCCACAATTATTTAATGATCTACGCCCAATCAGCTATCTACCCGCATTTTCAAAGATTTTAGAAAATATAATGTATAGACAGCTAGTCGCACATTTGACTGAAAATAGCATTTTATCTGAAACAATCGGGTTTTAAAAGCGGCCACAATACTAAAGGGTGATTTTTTTGCAAGTATCTTTTTGGCAACACTGTTTTTGACAGATGACGCGTGAATCGTGTCTTGTTTCATTGTCAAGCTTGTTCAGTTTGGTCTATAATTTAACCATGAGTCGGCTTACGAACGAACAACGCTTGCAAATTATTGAATTTTACTATCAAAATTTATGCTCGGTTAAGAGAGTGCATCGAGCACTGCTTCCAATTTATGGGCAATTTGGTCGGCCTACTGAGGGAGCTATTCGGAAGCTTGTGACTAAATTTCGAACCCAGTTTACATTATTGGACATTAAACCACCAACACGCAGACGTAGAGTGAGTACTGAAGAAAATATTGCGGCTGCATCCGCCAGTGTTAGTGATGACCGTGAAATGTCGATTCGCCGCCGTTCGCAGCAATTGGGCCTCTGTTACTCCACTACGTGGAAAATTTTGCGACAGGATTTGGATGTAAAACCTTATAAGATACAGCTGGTGCAAGAATTGAAGCCACACGACCTCCCACAACGTTTCCCATTTGGTGAATGGTTGGAGGAAGATCCACATTTTTATTGAAAAATTGTGTTCAGCGACGAAGCTCATTTCTGGTTGAATGGGTACGTTAACAAGCAAAATTGCCGCATCTGGAGTGAAGACCAGCCAGAAGCATTGCAAGAGCTACCAATGCACCTCGAAAAAATTACTGTTTGGTGTGGATTATGGGCCGGTGGCATCATCGGGCCGTACTTCTTCAAAGACGACAATGGCCGGAACGTAACTGTGAATGGCGAGCGCTACCGTGCGATGATAACAAACTTTTTTTTGCCCAAAATGGAAGAGCTGGACTTGGCTGACATGTGGTTTCAACAAGACGGTGCCACATGCCACACCGCACACGAAACAATGTCCCTATTGAGAGGCGAGTTCGGCGAGCAGTTTATCTCACGTTTGGGGACTGTCAACTGGCCGCCTAGATCGTGTGATTTAAGGCCGTTGGACTATTTGTTGTGGGGCCATGTTAAGGCTAATGTCTACAGGGATAAACCAGCAACGATTGACGCACTGGAAGCCAATATTGAAGCATTTATTCGTGAGATACCGGCCGATATGTTGGAGAGAGTGTGCCAAATTGGACCTTGCGCATGGGCCATCTAAAGCGGAGCCGCGGCCAACATTTACATGAAATAATCCTTAAACATTAAATTATATCGACCGTTCTATCGACTCAAATAAAGATTTAATCGTTTTTTCAAATTTTATGTATTTTTTTTGAAAATCAACTCCTATACCTCTTAAAAAATCACCCGTTACAAGCGCGCTAATCGATTTAACGGACAACATTGTTAGAGCTTGGGACAAGCAGTTAGCTACTGCATTAGTGCAACTAGATTTCAAAACCTTATTATTAGCTAAATGTGTTTTCTGTGAAATTGCACTCAAAATGATATCCAATTATTTATTAAAACGCACTCAAAAGGTCGCTGTTCCATCAACGTCAACATTTGTTCAGTAAGCTGGTGTACCTCAGGGGTCTATACTTGGGCCACTCCTGTTGTCCTTGTACATTTCAGATCTAGATAGATCGGTGCAGTATTGCAATGTACATTTTTTTCCTGATGATACCCAGCTTTATCACCACTTTGATTGCGATTATGTTTACCAAGCTCAACAGGAGCTCAATAGAGATTTAAAGTCCATAGATAATTATGCTAGACAACATAATTTACAGCTACATCCTGCTAAATCAACTCTGATGGTTTTTGATGAGAACCTGAAACTTATTCACCATGTAAATAATACATGCAATTCACAGATTGATGTATGCAAATAAACAGCTGCTTGATTTTGAAGTCGAGATAATTTTGTGGGAGTCGTTGTTGATATCCAAGATCACATACTGCCTTTTAGTGTATCTTCCTTTCTTGGACTGTGAATCCGTAAAAAAAACCCAAAAAATCCAAAACACCTGCTGTAGATTGACTCAGAATCTCAGAAGGTTCGACCATATCAGTGCTGCTTTCTCAGAACTAGGACGGCTAATTATGATTTCAATATGCTCATAATAAACTTTTAGATACATCGGTGCTCCTATTTTTGAGAGAGAATCTTATTTCGCGCAGTAATATACATTCCCGAAATATAAGATATACTAAGTGACATATAAATCCGAACACCCAGTTTAAATGGTTTTATTTTAATAAAATTTTGTATAAGTACTTAATGAAGCATAATAAGTAAATGATAAAAATTTCAAAATGATTGCACTGCTTTAAAGCCCTTTGACCTTTAATAATGTGTGGATGCACCCTGATGTGCTACGCATTCTCCAACGCGCCTAGGCATGCTTCTGATTAGGTGGTCAATGTCCTCCTGTGGTATCTCATTCCAGGCAACCACCAACTCCTCTCGAAGTGCTTCTAGGGTCTGAGGAGGACGTTGCAAATTGAGCAATCTCCTACCCATCATATCCCACACGTGCTCAATTGGGGATAAGTCGGGAGATCTTGGTGGCCATGGTAACAATGTGACATCATTATGTTGAAAGAAGTCTATTGTGACTCTTGCAACATGTGGTCGGGCATTATCTTGTTGGAAAGTTGGATCTGCCAGGGTGTCAAGATAGGGTAAAAGATGGGGTTCTAGAACGCTGCGCGTTCATGTTATCTCTGATGAAGATTAAAGGTGACCTGGAACCATAAGCTATAGCACCCCAAACCATAACTCCAACAGTGTGATGAACATATCTTTCAACAAAAAATTGTGGATTCCTCCTTTCACCACGTCGCCTTCTAACCCTGGCACGACCATCGTGCATGCCTAAACAAAATCGAGACTCGTCACTAAAGACAATACTGTTCCATTCCTGATCCCAGAGTGACCGTTGTCTGCACCACTCAAGGCGATTTCGTCGGTGTTCTCGAGTTAAAGGGAGGACCCAGTGTGGCCGGTATGAAAACAAGCCAAAACTTCTCATTCGTCGGTAAACACTTCGCATGCCAATAGGTATTCCGTGTTCTGCAAACCATTCATTTGCAATGGACCTGGTAGTGGAGAAACGGTCCCTTAAGGCCAATAATCTTAGGCGGCGATCTTCACGGTCTGTTGTTCTACGGCGGCGTCCAGTGCCCCTTGCTCTTTGCGTACGGCCTTCTCGAAGCCATGCCTGACAACACCTAACCACAGTGTCTACACTTCTTTGCACTCTAACTGCAATTGCCCGAAAAGAAAGTCCAGCTTCCCGAAGTCCCACTATACGGCCCCTATCAAACTCACTAAGTTGACGAAATCGTACAGGTCTCCGTACTCTAGGCATCGCAACCGATCGTAAAGGAGGTCAAGAACCAAAATCCGCCAACGTTGATTCTTTACTGCGGCTGAAATATTCATTTTTAGAGCGTTAGTGAATTAAAAAAAAAGCAGTATAAAAACCGGAATGTCCAACTGATAAGGCTGAAAATTTGTTCACTTGTTATTTACAGTAAGATAAATACATTCACCAACTTTTATTAAAATAAAACCATTTAAACTGGGTGTTCGGATTTATATGTCACTTAGTATATAATAACTCCCTAAGAATGCCACACCACAGGACTGCCTTCTTTCGAAACAGTTTTACGTACAATGCCTCAAGTTGTATAACTCTCTGCCAAATAGCTATAAGTCTTTGTCAGTGAATACATTTGAAACTGTGTTTTCAGAAGTGTTAATTGTATGCTTGCTTATTACTTACTTTTTACTGCATTTGTTACACCACGAGACACATTGTATACGAGATTTGTAAAATTTTCTTTGAAAGAGTTAAGTGGAAGAATAGCCGACGGCAAAACTTCGCTCTAAATACAGACTAATTATTATTATTCTGTATTTCACTCCAAGAGGAAGGGATGAGCTTGACCGGAACTCTGCCTGAGTTCTGAGGTCTTTAGTCGGAAAGGGTTTTCCGCAAGATGTGGGCTGTTCCTAGCAGTGCTATCTTTTGAACTTGTGTTGCAAAAACATCTCCGGGGAGTTCTTTTATGTTGTTCTTGAATGACATAGTGGCAGTCTCCAAAGCTCCGATGATCACGGGTACCGTTCTTGTCTTTGTCTTATTATTATTATTATTATTATTGTAATTCAAGGACATCTGAGGTGAACCAAGAAATTCCGAGACAATATGTATATCTGCGCATGCGCAGGAGGCATGTGTTTATGGTTATTATAGCCTATGGTTGCTGTATCTACCAATTTTTCAAAATATCTCGCAATTTTCTCCGGTGATGATTCGTGAGGACTCAAGGATGACTAAGAAGCTCCAACATCGGGAAACAATACCGTAAATTCGATTTACGATTACAATACTTTCCCGCCTATCAGCATACGAAATAAAGAATCGCGCCTATTTGCAATAAAACATTTTCCCCAGTGCAATACAAATTACAGCAGTTCGTCCTCTGCTATCAATAGTCTCTCTGATTGCCTAGTAAACGTGAGGTGGACACGAATCCATTTCGGATCCTCCAGGGAATCAGTTGGATGATTCAACCAAAGAATTGTATCTTTTGGCATTCGCTTTTGCTCAATTTATGATAGTTGGAGTATCAGAGGGGTGCACCAGTAGGCCGAAAACGAAATTAAGCGGAACTTTCGCTGAAATTGGTACAAATTGGCCTTAGCTAGTTCAACTGTCAATTCGATCCCTACTCTTCTCACTCCCTAGTCTTTTTCGACACGAGGTGATTATTAGGTTATTTAGCGACCTAGAGCCTAGGGCATTGGCGTCCTGGAGAAGAAAAGTTAATATGTTGCTAAATGAGGTTTCAAGAAAATCAAACCTTTTTCGAAGAGACAAAGTGATAAGAACCAAGTGATCACCCGTTTTATTCTTCCATAAAAATGGAATATTCACACACAATTTCAGAGCTGTACTAATATTCAACCTACGATTGAAGAAAGAATGCATAATAAAACATATTTTTTGGGAAAAAAAAAATTGAAAACAATGTTTTTTAGTGCGCACCATAAAATAATCAGATAAAAAGGATTTGGAACTGCTTCAAAAAGTTAAAAAGGGATGGCGACCTTAATGAAAATATTTGTTCTTGAGGCGAAATGTTAGCAAATTCGTTATGTTTGAGTTATCTCCTAGCTTCATCTTAATTACTTGTAGCGCCTCTTTGATTGGAATATTTGTATGGAGGCTCTCTATATCGAATCCAGTAAGGCGATTAGTTCTATCTGTCAGAGTATTTCTACGAAATGCTTGACGTTCCTCACATGATAAGGCGTTTTTCTTTCCAATCAGTATACGTCACAAAATTGTGGAGTAAACTCGTCCAGTCTTATGGTGAGGCTCATTGCTATTGCCCTCCTAAGCTAACTTCCATCGTATAGCCTCCCAGAGAAGCTTCGCTTTCTCTTTGACCGCAAGATATCGGTCGTGATTGACGGGTTCTCATCTTTATGCCACAACGTCAAGGCGGGTGTTCCCAAGGGATCGGTCTTGGCTCCGAAACTGTTCCGATTTCATATCAACGACCTCTTTTCCTGTACGACCAATCGAATCCACAGATTTGATGATGACAGCACTCTACATGCAGGAATTCAAAGTGACAAGCCGATCTCTGCTGGTGAGCTGGAGAAAAGAAGACTAGCAGCGACTTCCTCTCTGACGAGAGACCTGGAGGTTATCACTACTTGGGACGCAAGAATCTTGTACAGTTCAATGCTTCCAAATACACTACTGTGCCTTGACGAACAACCGCGTCGAACTTCGTATATTCAGAATTGGCCGATACAATCTACAAAAGGAGGCTTTTTCTAGTTCTACTAACCTTAGGCAGTTAAAAAATCGGATTTACAAAGTTCGTTTGGGATCCTCATAGCAGCCGCGGTTCCATGACATTTAGGCTTCCGCCTATGCGACTGCTTCGGTGTAAAAAAAATGTTGGATGTAGAGAAGTTCTTAGATCTGGTAATTGGTTAGAGTGGAAGGTCTTTGTTTATATTTGGTAGACCGTTGAGATGGTAGAATCATTCCACTTCCCATGCAAGTACGTATTGCATCAAAGTCTCAGAGCTGGAGTATTTGGCACGCTAGACTTTGATAGAGAGACACCTATGAAGCGGTCAGGTCAGTTATGACTTTGGTATTGATGCTTTTTATATCAGTTTTTACGTTGGTCAGCAAAAATGGCCCAAATGTGACCTAGTCGCCAAGCTCCTCTCCGCATTATACAATCTTCTCAAGAGGTGACGTCATTGCAGTAAGTACTTGGGAGTGATTCGCCCTCAATGCGAATTCGCGCATTGTCAGCGGTGATTGAATCATCCACCAGGGGGCTAGAAAAGCAGATCCTCATTCGAGAGAATCAGGCGTCTGGTCACTTTTTTCGTTTTATTCGATGTCCGAGTGTTCCATCCCCTTAAGGGCCTTACATAATTTCATTACGTCATTGTCTACGTGTACGGCACCCCTTGGACGCGATGCAGAATTGCTAAAAAAAACTACAAAGGGATTGTGCGGTTGTTCCCGATGTTCTCAAAATTCACTGATTGCGGGTAACTACGCACGGATAATCAGAAGGGTTTGCTTTTTATTGGCAAACCACCCATAATATCAGAGGCCAGGGGAAACATCTCTCATAGCCCAGTTATCTTAGGTCCCAATTTCTAGAAATGCTTAGAATTTCCATAAAATGCTTTTCGAAAAGCTCCCCTTACTTATTTTTTTAGCAAGACATTTATAACATTGCCGTATGTCGCAGGTCTATTTGAAAATATAAATAAAGTATTCTCGAAACACAAAGTTCATGGAGCACGTGAACAACTAAAAACGTATTTTCAAAGTTAAAACTTCCAATCGAAAAAGATTTGCAAAGCAACTTGATTACAAAATAACAAGGTTTGCCCAAGTTCATATATAGGACAGACTAAGCAATATATACTGGGTGACGAAAAAAGGTAAACACCTACGTATGTTCAAATCAAGAATTTTTTACATTGTCATGAACAACAAGTGATAAAATGGTCAAGTTTTCCGGTTAAGTTTTTGTGGTCGCTACGTGTATTGTTTGGTGATAAAGGAGCATTCAGTTTTCGTACATTTACGGTGCAAGTTTGACGTTAAATTTCGTGTAGCTCATTGAGAAGCCTCTATGGGAGCGGGAATGGAATCAGGTGGTCTTTAGTGACGAATCCCGCTTCTGTCTGGGGATGCAGGATGGTTGGGCAAGAGTTAGAAGGCGACGTGGTGAAAGACGTGACTGACAATTTGACAGAGAGCGTCACGTTCACTACACCGTGGGAGTCATCGGATGGGGTGTTATTGCTTATGGTAGCAGATCGCCACTAATTTTCATCAAAGGCAATATGCCAGCCTGACGCTATATTCAGAAAGTAGTGGACCATCATCTTATTCCATACCTAAACACCATCCAAAACCCGATTTTTCAGCAAGACAATGCCAGACCGCATGTTGCCAGAGCATCTTTAACCTTCATGGATCAAGATCGCATCAACCGTTTGCCTTGGCCACAACGATCGCCTGACCTATCTCCAATTGAACATATGTGGGGCATTTTAGGTCGCAGGCTCTTGAATTTGCAATACCCTCCACAGACTTTAACAGCTCTTACTTACGAAGTTGCAGTATTTTATTTTATTTTTTTTTTATTTTATTTTATTCATTACAACACCCTACAGTAAATACCAATTACAGGGTGAGGAAACACAGAACATAACACAGATATAAAAGACAATAATAAGTAATAAGTAATAGACTACAAAGTGTAAAAGATACATGCTGGTTACTTAATAGTATTTTTTATGTCTGCAATTCTGCAGTTAAATATATCAATCCTGTTACTTGCAGAATTGTAATTCCTACACATCACATGTAAAGGGGAATAGTGTAAATAATTTGTCCGTGCCGCAGGTAGATAAAACGTAACGTTTTGTCGGGATGTCAGCCTAGGTACGTTGAATGATAACTGACCCAAAAAAGCTAAATCATCACTAGCATTATTGATCAACTTAAATAGAAAAATCACTGACTGGCAAGTGCGCCTTGCTTCCAGACTGCTGATTAGATGTTTTTCAAGTAAGGAATCATGAGGTATACCTATGGGCGGGTAAACGCCATCCACTTTCAGTGACAAATATTTTAAGAAACGTCTTTGAACACATTCAAGCCTACTTATATGAATAATATGATGCGGATTCCAAATTAGCAATGCATACTCAAGCTTCGACCTAACATATGCATAATACAGCAACTTCAAAGTGGTACTCTGAGTGAAGTCACGGCAGTTTCTTACAATAAAGCCGTACATGCGGTTTGCCTCGGAAATTTTGCTGTCGATGTGTTTGACGAATGTTAGTTGGGAGTCAAATGTCACGCCTAAGTCACATAAAGTTGAAGTCCTCTGAATAGAGCTACCTGACAGGGTATAGTCAAATAACAGAGGATTTTTCTTCAAAGTGTAAGACATTACGTAACATTTATTGATGTTTAATGACAGATTGTTTTGTGAGCACCAAGCATCCAACCTGACCAGATTTTCTAAAAGTTGATCACAGTCTGATTCATCAACTACACGACAAAACATCTTCAGATCATCAGCGTAAAGTAAACAATTCTCGCCAACAGCATTGACTATGTCATTCACAAATATGACGAACAATAAAGGCCCTAGGTTACTGCCTTGTGGCACTCCGGAATTGGCTACATACTTCGACGATCTGCTGCCATTAAACATCACAAATTGATTTCTTCCAGTGAGGTAGGACTTAAATAGTTGTATTAAAGGATCAGATAATCCATGAGAGTTCAGCTTATGCAATAGCATCCTGTGATCAACTCTGTCGAAAGCCTTGGAGAAGTCTGTGTAGACCACATCTGTTTGTAATCCTCTGTCAATGTTTTCTGCTATGGTCTGTGTGAAGTTCATCAGATTTGATACTGTTGAGCGCCCTTTCATGAAACCATGTTGTTGAACACATATTTTTCTGCTGACATGATGATATAGTCTGTTATATATTAATATCTCTAGAGCTTTTGAAAAATTGCACAATATTGATATAGGTCTAAAATTTGATACATCATTCCTACTGCCGTTTTTGTGTATTGGACATACTTTAGACAACTTCCATAGTTCTGGAATTGTGCAGGTGGTAAGGCACAAGTTGAATAAAACGGTCAAAGGACACGCCAACACAGAGGCACAGTCACGCAAAATAAAAGCTGGTACATTATCCGGTCCGGTAGTCATCTTAGGTTTTATTTGCTTCAAGGCTAAGACAACTTCATCCTGAGAGTAGCCTGAGATACCCCAACAGGATATCGACCACCTTATCAGCACGATGCCCAGGCGTGTCAATGAGTGTATAAGAAATCGTGGATCCTCAATACATTATTGAACCAGCTTCTGCAGTCAGTTGACGAATCAAGATGAAAATTTAATCATTTTACTAATAAGGGACACTGAACATGTATGTCAAAAATTATTAAAATCGGATAAACATACGTAGGTACTTACCTTTTTTTGTCACTCAGTATATAAAAAATGGCGTCAAGTAGATTGACTTTACACTTCCTATGCCTTCGTTGGAAGTTTCAAATGAAAATAATGGGTCGAAAAATTTCGCCTGTAGCGGTGAATCAGTGACGACACCACCGCAGACCAATTGGAGTTTGTTACCCATTGCACAGTCGGCAGTGGATTCCACGTCGTTGCAGCATCGCGCCATGCACGCAACGCGAACGAATGCCAAGTTATTTCGAATTATGAGCTCATTATACATCGGACTTTTATCATTTAATTTTACTGTTGTTACCAGGATCAGAAGCTTCTTAATGATAGAACATCTTTGACTAATACCAAATAAATTTCCTAACCACTACAATCTCTAAATCTCAACCTCTACAAATTTTTTTCCAAAAATGACCAGGAACCTCCGAAACGTCAAAAAAGGGAGATTATGTGATTTTTATTTTTTCGGGTGCTTGTTCCTAGCTCTGCCACTACTAGACCAATTGGTAAAAACCACAAAGCTTTTTCATTCTTGGCACAATAGTAGCCTTGTGTGAAAATTTCATCAAAATCCGAACAGCACTTCTCAAGATACAGGCGGTTATAAAATTAGCGGACATACCGACAGACAGACGGAAATTAGTGACATAGTTTGATTGGAAGTAAACATTTTAACGAAATCCACCGTCTAATTGAATATTTAGCTAATTGTTTTTCAATATTATTCCGTTTCAAAATAAAGAACAATTTTATAATCTTGCCGCTTTCCAGTGCTTCTGAATTCAGAGTTGTATGCACCCGGGGTGTGATGCTCTCGAACTGCTCAAGCAAATGTCCACGGGATCGCGACGATAAAAGCCTAACCTGTTTTTTGATGTTTTTCTTTGACGTTGACAATTTGTATCACACTGCCAAACAATTAAAATGTAAACTCATTTTACCTTTATTTTCAGAAGCGTTGTCAAACTATCGAATTTATGCCTGATGATGGATGCTTTTAGAATGATGGTGCAATACGTCAGAGGTCTGCATTTTTGTTGTAACGCTTCTGGATTAATGTGTCGAATTCATATTTTAGTGTAGACATTCACAATTATTTTCAAAGTGTCTAGTTATAGATGAAGCCAATTTCAAGCCACTATGAACCTGCATTCTTGCACTCTCTTGAAATCCTTATTTTTCAGGAACATCTCAAATGTACGTAGTGACTCTGGGTCATATTATCAGTTTTTTACCATCTTCCATTGTCTGGTATCGGTTTAATGTGAGTTTAATGCCAAAAAAAAAACGACGAATAACATAACCTAACAATCTTGACACATTGTCATTTTGTTATCTCCACTATTTCGGAGCGTTCGAGTATAACACCGAATAAAAAGCTGGTGCATGAGGGGGCAGGGGATTTTATAAATGAGTAGCTCAGGTGCATGACACTCAAGAGCGCTGGATCGGTATTGACGGGTGGTGGGTAGCTCCGAGTTACTCTGAGTAACACAAATGAGGCACTGGAAAGCGGCTCAGGAAGCCAATACTGTATTTAATTTTTTTATTATTTAGCAAGAAATTTGACAAGTTCGGTATGAAAGCTGAGTACAACCGACATAAACCTGACTTAGTTGCTGCGAGAAATATTGTACGGGGTGTTGTGCTTGCAGTTGAGGAAAATTTCCTGTCCCGCTGATAAGTCCATTTAGATTACACAATTCGAATGATATTTTATCATAAGACATGCTATAGTTTTGTGAAGCCGATTTCTACGTTAGATTACAACGAAAACGAATTCTAACCTGTGCAAAAATGCTAACTTCAATATCACAAGAAAACCAATAGAATTATCAGAGTTATGTTATATATTGGATTTAGAATATTCTTTGATTTTGGTTATAGACGTTATTTCAACCGTCTCGTTTATTTATCCGAGTACTAACCACGCTAAAAGTAAAGATTACAAACAAGTATGATCATAAGATGCATGCATTTTATCTCTAGCATTAGTAAAAACCAAAGTACACAGGAGCTGGCTTGAGAATAATTTTATCAGCCCTATGTAGAAGAGCAATACAATTTAAATACATTAGTAGAGGAAGTGCAGCATATTTGGAATACTGCGGATAACTTGGAATACCTATGTTAGTTATCTAAATAAATGTAAACGCCATATGTATTTTTTTGCCGTAAATATAATGTCGTAAATCACACGAAACCACAAGTTCTAAAAACAGGACGCCATATTGACATTTCCGGTTGCCAGCCACACGGGAACGAGACGTCTACTTTGAAAACTTGTTCGGTAAGAATGCAAACATTGACAATCATTTACTTTGATACGTAAAATCTTCATTGCAATTATTTGAACTGTTATGAGTCCTTGTTAGTTTACAATTTTATTTTGATTTTGTGAATATATTTAGAAATAGAAATGTGACATGGAATTTTATGTTAGGATGTTATTTTGGAGTACCGCAAGTGAATATGATTTGGAATATTCCAAATTTAATGCACATATTTACGGTATAGGTATTAATTGCTCTGTGTTTTTTAGAAATATCAACATCCCACAAATACAATAAAAGAAATAGATGGGAAAAGGAGAAAATGTGCTTAATGTGGGTTCATGCTGCTTGTAGTGGTTATGAATCCGGTGTGTATATCTATGATTGTTGTAAGAACAGTAACTAAGGACACCAAACTATAAGTTCAGGCTAAATACTTATTTGTGATTATTGTGACTGATAACTTAATAATTATAAACTATTTTGCTAAACAGATTAATTACCAAAGACTGTAAAACGTTTACAAAGTTGAGAAATTTCTAGGAAATAGTGTAATGAAATGTCAAAAAAAGGTGATAATAATTTGAAATACTATATTCCAAATTACCTGCAGCCTGAGTAAATTTACGATTTTGGAGTTTTTTATTTTGATAAATATTTTGATGGGGTTACATGTTCTTGTTTTGTTTGATTGCTTATACCATTAAAATTGAATGATTTCCCAATAATTTAATGTATTTTTCATTATGCTATCCCGTTTATCTTACAATTTATTTCCAAAAAACAAACCAGTATTCCAAATATGCTGCAGTTCCTCTAATATAGCTTTCATTCGACGGCCACAGACCATGGCTAACTGTTTCGTGCTATTTTGAGACTCTTCAGCATGATGTAGGCTTGGTCTCTGTGGACAACGAACGGAAGCTGAGCAAATCTACTGTATTCAGAGTATAAGGTTTATCAAAATTACGCTAAATGTGCAAAATTAAGTTGTAATTTTATACGAAATAAAGCCCATGTATAATTACATTATTACCATTATAAACTGTTGAGTAGAAATATTAGTTGATATGTATCATAGCATCCTTCATTTCAAAACCTAGTAACATTGAAATAATGGGATGTACGGGATAATCGAAACTACTTCTAAATTCAATCGAACAAACTGATTTGTGATTTATCTCTTCCGTGAGGGTTGTCAACAGTATGCTAACAATTTTCGTCAAATGGTCATGCATGAGATGAATCGAGTTTTGGAGGCTGGTGATGTCGAAAATTTGCCATCTTGTCCATTTTTGCCCCTAATTGAAAATCTTTGATGCTACTGATAGGCAACCCTAACTTGACGTCGGTCTCTCGGAGAACTTTGATTTGACGTGCAAAACCAATAGACACTCACTTTGAAACTAATGGTTTTTGAAATATCCGTTTACATCATCTTCAGAAAATTGACGTTTCTAATAAAATTATTATTGAAAACACGAAAAAGAAATTATTGTTTATGAATATCTTTTAGCCATGTTAATGATATTGGGAACTGTTAAATCAATGTAAGATACAGTGCATTGTTTCTGGTACGTCAGTGATATAAACTGCATATAAACGAGGAGCCCGATGATGGACCCACCGTTTGGATCAATAGACCTTCGACATCGGGGTAAATGTGCATGAGCCTTGGAGTTTTTGATCTCAGTTTGTTCGACAGAGTGCAAGTACATACTAGGGTTGTGCAGATTTGATGAAAATAATAAAAGATAAAAACAGATAATAATTTGACATGCCCTGGTTCGAGGAGAGGAGTCTGTTTGTAGGGGACACAGATATCCGCCGGTACCAACCAGGAGTGAGTAAACGCTGGGTTGATGTTGACTCCCAGACCCAGTGATGGTTGATGTCGTTGGAAACTCGATGACACCGCATAGTCCATCGCGACTGCCTGGTAAGGCAGCATTTTCACTGTGCACTAATGTCTATATTGTATCACTAACGCGTACCGATTTTCTCCCACATAGTTCCCAATGTCATTATTTTGCGGTCTTCATCACAGCCCGTACAAAAATTGTGAGTACTGTGAAAGGCAGAAATTGTTGCACTTTTCCCCAGAATATGGAAAATTGAGACAAGTGGCAACCACGCAAAGCTAAAGACTCTGGTAATGATAACAAAATAATTATCTCAAGAGTGCTAAGTCAGTCAAGGTGTCAAGAAAGAAGCTGACCTTTTCCTTATAACATTCACCAGGTCTGTGAAAGTTTCCAGTAAAAGGTATTTACCTAAATGGAAACGTGTCGGGACGTCATTATAATTGTCAGAGATTTCTCAATATCTACTGTATAAGGAAAACGTAGCTCAATTATTATTGTTGCTGACTGTACAATGGTAATAAATGAAGATGGATTTTATATTTTTCTGATAACTATTATGACTTGGCCTATCACCCATTTCCGACTTGACGTCGACTTTTGGGACACCCTATATACTATATATATAATACCTATATATGATATAAACTTGATTTTGGTTTGTCTATCCAGCGTGAGGAATAAGAAAATTAGGATTCAGTGGATGTTTAGGCAGCAATTTCAATAAGCTCATTGAGAAGCAATGTTGCCAAATGGATCAAGACAGGCATGTTATATCAAATATTTGGTGCAATGGGAAATTAATCAAGGAATAAAGAAACGGGCTGAAACGTGAAAGAAAAAATCGGAATCTAGCACATACCAAAAAGTACCTAAACTTGTTATAGTAGCTGCTTTATTCAATTTTGATAATAGTAGTCTTAAAAAAATAAAAATGTCTGAGTTTGGAACCTGGTGGTTTTTAGGTGAAACAATGAAATATTTTGGGGTATTTATGCAACTTGTTATATGAAGTCATTGTAATAATATGATGCAAAAAACAAACACAGAGGTGTAGATCCAAAATGTCAGGTTGTCACTGATTCTCGTAAGACCGGCAACACTGTATCATGATCACAGAAACGCCAACGCACAAAACAACACAGACAGCAGTAACACGAACGAAATTGTGTATCGCGATTTTGGTTGCAAGCAAGCAAGACGACACGATCGTTGGTGTGTCCCGCTATTGCTTTTGCCTACGACGAGTCACTAATGAATGCCAGTCGTAACGAGTAGAGGGCTATGAGTGGGCGGTAGTGGGCGTATCGGAGCGCTCCGATTGGCCGGAAATCACGCAGCGGTGTGTGCGCCGGCACGCGATTTGTCGGTCGAGACGCCCCCTGCACGCATCAACAAGTAGCCGATATTACAATCTTGCCTGGCACTGACGGTGTCGGATGTATGACATGTCATTTTTCACGCGCCGGGATTCGGTTATGTAGGTAGGTTGCGATAATTTTTTCTACAATCCCCAATAAGAGAGCGGCAAAGCTCTTTGCGCTCGAGATTTTTCCATAACCGACTGGACAATTTACTTTTTACGTAATATTATATGGCCTCCTGGATTTTAAGGTTATGTCACAATATCTATTTGCATTAAATTGTTCATGCTTTTGATTTACATCATCTGTTTTATCAGCCTGAAATTTCCTACAATTCTAAAATGTAACATAACCTCACAATAGGAGAGCGCTGACGCTGACTTGGAACAGTAGAAATCCAGAAATACTCCAACCTCTCTGAAGGAGATAAAAGACTATGGAAATAAAGAAGTCCATAAAGGCGGCCTACATATATGTAGGAACGACTGACGATACGGCTCTTAATATGAATCCATCACAATATTTATAAATGACTTGTGTGATACTCTCAATTGAAGACTTTGCTGCAAAAAAACTCAATTTTTTCGGATTTTGAGATTTGTACTGCAAAAAGGTGTTAAAAGGGTACTTTTGTTGGTAGTAAATCTATCCGACCAAAGAAGGCTCTCAGTTCTTAGATACATAGATTCATAAAAGTGTTAACTATATCAAAAAATTCAATCTGTAAACTTCAAAAGGTGTTAACTGTTGCATTATAGGTAAAAAGTTGTTAACCCAAGAGTTAACACCTTTTTGCACTCAAATTTCAATTTGTCTGCGTTTGAACACGTTTCGTTTTCTGATTTTTACAACATTTGGACTGCTTTTTTTAAATGGATGAGGTATGTGAAGTTTTAGTATTTTATTAGCTTGTAAGATTATACAACAGAGTTTTCGTTCAAAATGTAAAAATTAGTTTTTTGAAATTGCAAAGCACACATAACACAGCAACCAAACGGTAAAGGTTTTTTCCGCGTCTGTACAGAAGACTAAGGAAATCGCGGTCCTGAAGAGATTGGCAGCTCACTTATGGCCTTTTTGGAAAATATCAAGGACCAAAGCATGGCTTCCGATCATCTGATTGCATGGAGTGATTCGGCAGGTGCCAAATAAAAAATTTATATTGTCTGTCCATGGTACTACCTAATAATCTCTGGAGTGTTCAAAAAAATTGGCCATAAGTCCCCTGAAGTAGGACACACGTTCATGAACTCTGATAGAGATTTTACAGCTGTAGAAAAGTCTATCAGAAAGCACCATCTAATTTATACGGTGGATCAATATATTTTAATCATGGCAGAAGCCAGGAAAAACACATTTTAATATTAGAAGAATTGCGATTTCCAAGAAAACTTGGACTAGTCGATAGAAAAAATTACAACTAATGAGAAATTTTCATTCAGAGATGTAAGATGAATCCAGATTGAAGAATTTGGTGTAACCAAGTACAGATACTCTTTTAATGAAACGGAAAATTTGACTATTGTTGGTATAAGAAAACAGCGGAATTTCGATAGAAGAGTAGAAAATGAACCATTATTATTGAATGTCGATAGAAGCCGACGTATTGAGGCCAAACAGTTTAAAAATATTCAGGAACAAATTCCTTCAATACCAGCAAATTATAGAGGCTTTTATCAAAACTTAAGAAGAGGAGATGATTAGTTACAGTGAGTGGATTATTTGTTATTACTTTTGTGAGTCTGTAATAGGAAAAAATAATGCTTACTTTTAATAAATAACATCATTGAATTAACACCTTTCTGCTGTTTTCATTTTCAACAATCTTTTTCAAATTTTTGATAATAAAAACAATTTTTTTAACAAAACTGTCTAGGTACTCTAGGTACTTTTATATGTGTCTGAAATAACCTTCAATAATAAAAGCAGAACTGACACTATTAAATAAAAAATGCCAGGTTTTAAACATTGAGGCCAATTATCTCCCAACTATAAAATCTGAGTTTGTGTATCAAAGGCTTCAATTGTAATAAACTTCTTTATGTTGACGATTTGAAAATTTTCCTATCTATTACAAGTATAGAGGACTGTCATGCCTTCCAGATGGAATTGGATAATATTCATTCAGCCTTGGTTTCGAGTAAATAAATTTGGTTTGAAAGTAAAAAAAAGTAACGTAGTAGTTGTGAGCGCAAAAGGTAAATCACTGCGGCTGTAGATAACTATTAATAAAGTTTCCATAGATACACATTATTGTATTATATTATATATTATTGTATTGTATTGTTGCATTCTGGCGTGAGAAGTTGACGTTTTTAAAGGACCGAACTTTCGCCTCTAGTTAGGGTCGGACCGACGATGGAACGCTCGCTACTAGTTGTGGTCGGGCCGACGACTGAACGCTCTCTTTTATAATAAAATGTTTACTTGGATTCTTATCAATTTTAGGATTACAATGTAAATTATTGCAGCTGCAGATGAAATATTAATGAAGTTTACATAGATACACATTATATTATCATATTATATATTATTGTATTGTTGTATACTGGCGTAAAAAGTTAACGTTTTTCAAAGACCGAACCCAAATGACAACTTTGCTTCTAATTGGGGTCGGACCGACGACGGAACGCTCGCTACTAGTTGTGAACGAAACTACGACTGAACCCTCTCGAATAGAATAATATGTACTTATACTTGGATTCCTATAAATTTCACTAGCGGCACTAGATAAAATATTAATTTTTTTTCATAGATACACATTTATGTCATATGATATGTGGCAACATGGAAATGGAAGCGTTACCCCGTCGACAACAAGTAATGATTAACCTTCAATTTCGCCTTCCTTGCTCATTTCAAACGTATTTTCTGGTATTCCAAAACATTTGGTTAAATTACCGAATTTACGGCCAAAACGTATTTTTATGGACAAAATAAAGAACCTAAAGGTAGATATTCCATAGTTACAAGATCTAGGCCAAATCAAAATTGTATCTTGATATTTATGTTTTGCCGTTCCAGTGCATCATTATGAAAAATGTAGGTGTTGATATAGCGCTAGACATTTACCGTGGAATTCAGCCCATTTTTTATTACGTATTACACACCCCAGGGTCCATAAAATCTTTACCCTAATACATACGTATGCCCTACATTTATATAGGTTATCACATCCCTTAGCTGCACCCTGTCTTCTGCACAAGGCCATAGAACCCCTGACATTATCGAACAAGGAATGCGTCCTTCATTTTTTTGGTCGATATTAGAACGACAGCCTCTATTTGCTGGTCCTCCAGAAAATTCAATATTTTGCACTTTTCACATGTTTACTTTGTTTTTAGGATATCTTTCAGTTCTACTACTTCCTTCCTAAACTTAGTTGACAGTATTATTAAAGCACTTAATAAATAAATAGGCGTAACAGTGAATAGCGAAGTTGAAGTATTATGGCATAGATCCAATTGCATTGAACTATACTAAGTGACATATAAATCCGAACACCCAGTTTAGATGGTTTTATTTTAATAAAATTTTGTATAAGTACTTAATGAAGCATAATAAGTAAATGATAAAAATTTCAAAATGATTGCACTGCTTTAAAGCCCTTTGACCTTTAATAATGTGTGGATGCACCCTGATGTGCTACGCATTCTCCAACGCGCCTAGGCAAGCTTCTGATCAGGTGGTCAATATCCTCCTGTGGTATCTCATTCCAGGCAACCACCAACTCCTCTCGAAGTGCTTCTAGAGTCTGAGGAGGACGTTGCAAATTGAGCAATCTCCTACCTATCATATCTCACACGTGCTCAATTGGGGATAAGTCGGGAGATCTTGGTGGCCATGGTAACAATGTGACATCATTATGTTGAAAGAAGTCTATTGTGACTCTTGCAACATGTGGTCGGGCATTATCTTGTTGGAAAGTTGGATCTGCCAGGGTGTCAAGATAGGGTAAAAGATGGGGTTCTAGAACTTCGTGGATATAACGCTGCGCGTTCATGTTACCTCTGATGAAGATTAAAGGTGACCTGGAACCATAAGCTATAGCACCCCAAACCATAACTCCAACAGTGTGATGAACATGTCTTTCAACAAAAAACTGTGGATTCCTCCTTTTACCACATCGCCTTCTAACCCTGGCACGACCATCGTGCATGCCTAAACAAAATCGAGACTCATCACTAAAGACAATACTGTTCCATTCCTGATCCCAGAGTGACCGTTGTCTGCACCACTCAAGGCGATTACGTCGGTGTAAGGGTTAGAAGGCGACGTGGTGAAAGGAGGAATCCACAGTTTTTTGTTGAGAGACATGTTCATCACACTGTTGGAGTTATGGTTTGGGGTGCTATAGCTTATGGTTCCAGGTCACCTTTAATCTTCATCAGAGGTAACATGAACGCGCAGCGTTATATCCACGAAGTTCTAGAACCCCATCTTTTACCCTATCTTGACACCCTGGCAGATCCAACTTTCCAACAAGATAATGCCCGACCACATGTTGCAAGAGTCACAATAGACTTCTTTCAACATAATGATGTCACATTGTTACCATGGCCACCAAGATCTCCCGACTTATCCCCAATTGAGCACGTGTGGGATATGATCGGTAGGAGATTGCTCAATTTGCAACGTCCTCCTCAGACTGTAGAAGCACTTCGAGAGGAGTTGGTGGTTGCCTGGAATGAGATACCACAGGAGGACATTAACCACCTGATCAGAAGCATGCCTAGGCGCGTTGGAGAATGCGTAGCACATCAGGGTGCATCCACACATTATTAAAGGTCAAAGGGCTTTAAAGCAGTGCAATCATTTTGAAATTTTTATCATTTACTTATTATGCTTCATTAAGTACTTATACAAAATTTTATTAAAATAAAACCATTTAAACTGGGTGTTCGGATTTATATGTCACTTAGTATATTTTCGTAATTATATATCAAATCGATCGCTGCGTGTATCATTTGATAACAACAAATCTAGTTTTCTAGAAATTTCATCTGGAGTACCTCAGGGGTCTGCTTTGGGTTCCTTGTTGTTTTTGAAATATTTTGCCGATCTACATAAGTGTGCCTTTCTATTTTTCGCGGACGGATACTCAATTGGTACACTGTTTTGATATTGATGAATCGGAAATGGCGCAGGCATCAATAAACCATGATATTAAAAAAAGTATGAATTCTCGAATAACCACAACTTGTCAATAAATTCTAATAAATCTGGCATTATATTTTTTTGTTCAGATGGTAAAAGAGAAGAAATTAAAAGTCAACTTACTGTTGAAATTGGATCTCTAAGACTGTTTTTTTCAGCTCACCGGCAGAGATCGGCTTGTCGCTCTGAATTCCTGCACGTAGAGTGCTGTCATCAGCAAAGCTGTGGATTGGATTAATCGTACAGGACAGGAGATCGTTGATATGTACGAGAAACAGTGTCGGAGCCAAGACCGATGCCTGGGGAACACCCGCGCTGACGTTGTGGGATAAAGAGGGGAACTCGTCAACTCCGGATAGCAAAGCTTTTCTTGAAGGCCTTAGAATGGAAGTTTGTATAAGAGGGCAGCGTGCCACAGCTGATCCAACGCCTACGTAATATCAACGACACGAGCCTCACCATAAGACTGGATGAGTTTACTCCATAATTACGTGACGTAAGTTAGGAGGTCCCCTGTGGATCGGTGGTGCCGGAAACTGTACTGCCTGTCGCTAATCAAGCCGTGACGTTCGAGGTAGTCCAGAAGCTGGCGATTTATGCACCTCTCCATTACTTTACTTATAACTTATATAGTTGCAAGGGTCGGTCTTAGATTCTTCTTTTTTGAGATGGGTTGGACATGAGCGAATTTCCAGTTTTCTGGGAAGGTGCCGGATTCGTAAGAGACGCGAAAGAACTGGCGCGTCTTCAATAGAACGACATGAATCAAGCTTTGTTGATGTCTAGCGACAAGGTCTTTTGGTCTCACCCCTGAATGTTACTTTCCGCATAGTGTAGGGAACCCTTTGAATCGACGGCACTCGGGCGTCCGTGGTGGAGTTGGCATCAAAGATCTTGGCAAGCACTTCCGTCTGAGTCTTTGAATCTGTTACAATCATTCCATCCTGGCACGTAAGTGGTAGAAGGCAACTTTCTGAGAAATTCCCTTCAATCTGCTCGGCCAGCGTCCAGAAAGTCCGACTGCCATTGCGCTGCGATGTTACCCTGTGCCTAACTTTTACATCGTGGTGGTCTTTGACATTGTGGACCGCTTCGTTATATTTGTTTCTGGACTCGACATTGGCTTGTCTGTTCTTTACAGTGAGGTTTTGTAAGAAGGTTCTGTGTGCATTGATCTTCTGCTGACGAGCAGTACCGCACGATTTGTTGGACCAGCCGTTGGGCCCTGGTTCAGGCACTTTCACTGTATGAGGGATGTATTCCTTTATTCCAACGTGGATAATTTGTTATTTTTTGATAATACACTTTACACATTTTAC